>LPNX010211627.1:178462-250153 GCA_001517045.1 Pseudotsuga menziesii | reverse complement strand
TCTTATTCTTCTGGATTTAATGGGGTATAATCGGTATTCTGGCCTAGGGTATAGGATTCAAGAGTTCTCTTGTATATTTTACCGCTGCGAAGCAAACCACTTTTCTCGTTGAAGTCACTTTCACTTACAAACATAGGTTAGTAGCAATAAATCTAGCAATTTGATTCGATAATCAATATGCCTTTCTTAGCCAAGAGCGTTTTAATTTTCAAACTTAATGAATTTAGGTACTTACCCCTTGGTACTTTGAAAAATTGTCTTTCTGCTTCACTGAAAGAAGTATGTGTGTCGATGGCGAACTCCGTCACAAATGCTTCAAGGGTTCACGTTGTCAAAAAGTCAACAGCTCTTGATACCGCGTTGTTCACATGTTTCAACAACATAACTCTTTCTGGGGTCCAGTCAGGAGACTGATCCTCTCTGAAGTTTGTGTTTCTCTCTGTCAACCTGGATAACCACTGGTGCAATTCTATGTGGATACTACCAAAGAAAATTTCATAAATATCAGTAAAAACGTACCTTTGCAAGAAGTTGTCTAAGCTACGACGAGGATCCTTATTTTCTTGTTCAGCAAATTTCAGATAAGTATCTTCAACCCAGTCATCGATTTCTTTTACTGAGGGCCTCCGAAACATATCCCTCTAGGTATGACGTAGATCCCTCTTGAAACAAATATTGGTTCGGCCAGCAACGGAACCAATTTGTTGGCGCTTAGGGCAGACCTGGGTTCTATGCTTTTTTCTTTACACCAAGTAACACACCCATAGTGTTGGCCCTTTCGGAAACAACCTGCGAACAGGTTGTAGTCTCACCCAAAATAGCTATGGGGTGCCACAGAATCAGGTTTCTGTAGGAAAAAGAGGGATATTACTCTACCTTTAGTCTTAACAAAAAATATTTATGCAATACAGAGCTTCGACATTCACTTAAATAGCTTCACAGTTTAGATAAAAGACAGTTTCTTGCTTAACCCTTAACTGGGAATTCACAGAGAAGTTAATACTTAACAGTTATCTTAATTTATCATTCATCTACTTATCAAATGCATAAAAACATAACAGAAACAACATAAAAGAACCACCACAACACAAGATATATGTGGTTCACCCCCAGTGTAGGGGCTACGTCCACAGAACTGCATTTATATTCAACTCTTTACAAACACACAGTTCTAATCTGTGCACTCAACTACAGATCTTCTCAATCACCCAAAGCTGCACACTTAGCTGCAGAATCTTTCTTACAAAAACCCTCTGCACACTTAGCTGCAGAGGTTGTCCACGCACTCAGTTGGGACTTAACCTTCTTCAAAACTCTCTGCGCACACAGCTGTAGAGGTCGTCCACGCACTCAGCTGGGAATTAACCTTAAACCCTAAAATAGGCCTTAGCTTCTTCGCATCAAATTATCATCATCACATAAATCGTCTAAAAAACCTACTTTACATAAGTGCCTATTTATACAAGTGAACTATTACAATACCATGGGCTTAAATCATGGGCACCCGAAAACCATGGGTTTAAACCATGGGTCATTTACAAAAAGAGGGGCTTCGACCCAACCCCGAAACCCCTAATACTATTTTGTGCCACAACTCTGCTTACAAGCTTTGCACCAAAACCGCAGAGTTGCCAAAATTAAGGACCTTTAAGTTCCGAACCCCGACATATGCAGTAGAGATATTGAAGAGGTTTAGAATGATGGAACGCAAGGCCATGACCCCACCTATGGCATCAAACCTGGATCTTCTAAGTGATGCTTCATCAAAGTTGGCTGATGCTACAATGTATCATCAGATGATTGGATCCTTGATGTACCTGATGAATACGAGAACACATATTTACTTTTTTGTGAACACATTGAGACATGTTCACTTGATGGTTGTAAATAATGCAGCAAGGTACCTGAATGTTACAGTTGATTATGGGCTCAAGTATGAGGCGAATCAGAAGATTAACCTGGAGGGTTATGTGGATTTGTATTGGGTAGGCACTACCATTGATACGAATGGAACTTCGAGGTGCTACTTTAGTATGGGATCAAGTGTGATCTCTTCGTTTGGAAGGATGGATTCCTGCATGGTGCTGAGTACAGTTGAGGCAAAAGATGTTCCCACTTGCTATTTTGGAGGTAGTATGTTTCTTTTGAAAAGTACTATTTTTGGTTGATCTGACTTGCATTTTTTGTATGATGCAGAGAGGAGCAGTGAAGCTCTAGTATGTGATCCAAATCAATATCTCTTGAAAGAGGGAGTTCTATAATAGCCAGTGAGACACATTGTCTGAACATAAATCCTAGTGAAGCTCGTAGGTTGTCCTCAGATGTAATAGGTCCTGGCGAAGCTTGCAGGTAATCCTTGGACGTAATTAGTCCTGATATGATTCTATGCTAGAAATGGCTAGAGTGAATTTTAAGTACTTCAGGGGAATCTTGGTGTTCTTCAGGTCGAGGTTCCCTCCAAGGGGAAGTGATGGGTCTGTGAGCCATTCTGACATGGTGAGAGGATTGGTTCCTTCCATGGTCAGATGTGAGTGCTGAGCCATTCTAAGGTGATTGTGAGATCTATTCTCACATGATCATATGTAAGCACATAATTCCATTCTATGGGATAATGGATGCACCTGGTCAGCTACTAGGAATTTGTTCAGTCTAGGACTGACACTCAACCTGGGGTTGAGATCCTTTCTGATATGATGTGTGAATGAGTTTCCTATGATGGTCAGATGTAAGTGTAGAGCATTTCTGACATGATGTGTGAATGAGTTTCCTATCATGGTCAGATGTAAGTGAAGAGACTTTTTGACATGATGTCTGAATGAGTTTCCTATCATGGTCATATGTAAGTGCAGAGCCTTTCTAACATGATGTGTGAATGAGTTTCCTATCATGGTAATATGTAAGTGCAGAGCCTTTCTAACATGATGTGTCAATGAGTTTCCTATCATGGTCAGATATAAGTGTAGAGCCTTTCTAACATAATGTGTGATGAGTTTCCTATCATGGTTAGATGTAAGTGCAGAGCCTTTCTGACATGGTGTGCGATGAGTTTCCTACCATGGTCAGATGTGAGTGCTAAGCCCTTTTTACATGGTTTGCAATGAGTTTCTGACCATGGTAAGATGTGAGTGTTGGGCAGGCATTTCTGACATAATTGTGATGTGTTTTCGACCATGGTCAGATATAAGCACTGAAGAATATGAATACCTACATGGAGGCTATTCCTACGACCAGCATGAAAAAGGGATGGATCTGTAGAACTTCCTATGACGAGAAGAATGAAGAGATAGCACCATTTGATTGAGATAGTGGAAGCAGTGATGATTATGATGATCCAGTGATGATCCAGCTTTGATGATGATCTAGTTTTGATGATGATCCAGTGATGATGATCTAGTGATGATCCAGATCTAGTGATGATCAAGATCTAGTGATGACTTGATGATGAAGATGAATTAAAGATGAATATGAATTGATGATGATCTAGATGATACAGAGAAGAAGACGTGTGCTTATAAATTATGTCAAGAGAATACCTTCCTAGTTAAGAGGGAGTGTTGATGTATTTGTAACTTAAGCATGTATTCACTTGTATATCTTATCTATTATACCCCAATGTTTATTCCAGGAAGTATCTATAATGAAATTGAGTCATGTCATGCCCCGATGTTCCAATCAGGTGATTCAATAAGTAAACAAGTCATGTAAAGTCATTGACGTTAACCCTCCATTGTAAGTTAGGGAAATAGTCCCCACAACTGTGTCAAGGTTAACCCTCCTTGTTGATTGGAGGGAAAAGTCCCGACATTTGTGAGGCACTAGGGTTATTAGACTCTCCTAGAGATGTCGACCCTAGTAATTAATTGTTAAGTGGGGCCAAAATGTTGAAGTGGACATTAAGTGAATGAAAGAATATAAATAGAGAGTGAGACTCTCTATTTATCATACACATAGTCACTCACTGGGGAACATGAGTGAGAGAGGAGAATCTCTCTCAAGTAAGAGAGAGAGAAAAAGCTGTTGGAGATCATCTTTATCTTTTCGATTTTTACTGCTACCATTGGCACTCATTCTATCTTTGAGGAAGTTGCGGGGTTTTCTCCTTTATGGTTTCCTTGAGGAAAAGTATTTGTATCTCTTTTCTCTTTTATTTATTGTTGTGCATGTTATTCTCTCAGATAAGATCCCAAGATCATGCTAGCTTGAATGATAAAAATATAACAAGCAAGAATATCAACACTACAATGGAGAAAAATATTCAGAAACAAAAGGAAGAGGCTATAAAATTTCAAATAGAAGAAGCAGAGAAAAGGATGAAAGAAGAAGATGAAAAGAAGAAAGCAGAGGAGGCCCACAAGTTGCAAGAGTAAGAAGAAATATTACAAAAGGAAACAGTAGAAATGGGAGCAGCGGAAGAGATTAAGAGAAAAGAAGAACAAGATAAGGTCAGGGAAGCTCTGTACCAAGAGGAAAACCAAAATGAGCCCATTATCCCACAGAACATGGACCTAGACCCTTATGGCACAACAAGTGAAACACTTACTGGTGGACACATCCATTTTGAGGAACTTGGGCTCACCCCATTCACCATGTCAAAGCATCATACTGTGGCTTTCTTGGACACCAACATTTTCAATAAGAATAGAAATACCATCATGAGAAGGTTAGAGAAAATATTAAAAATGGGCACTTATTCTGATGCAGTCACCGTCATGGAGAACGAAATTATGTAAGGTACCCATAAAGACTTGAAATTCATAGCCTCTGTAAACATAGAAGCTTCCTAGACTAGAGTTTATAATGTTGACATATTAATGAATGAAATGGAGAGAAGAAAAAGAGAAAATACTCAAACTGAAAGATAATTTGGTGAAAATGCGAGGAGAAGGGATAGAGTTAAAAAGGAAACATGACGCCATTCTCTCGGAGAAGGAGCAGTTATTTAATGAATACCAAAGTATGGAAACAAAAAAAGATGCATTAATTGTACAATTAATGATTATGGTAGGGGAAATGAGTGACTTCGAAGCTCAAATATCTCAGTTAGAGTTAAGAGATTTGGCCACAAACCAATAGGTCGAAGAATTGAAAGCTTAGGTGGAAGAGTTCATTAAGCGGAAGGAATCTTTGGCAGAGAAACTAGATTTGGTAGACAAGAAAAAGAAAGACATTACTCTATTTTGTGATCAGTCCTGCAATATTCAAGAACACATACATCATTCTCAGGTAATCCTCATAGATGAAATCTACAAGATGAGGCTAATGATGGAAATAATGAAGGTGATAGCTGTGGAGTCACTGTAATTTAGGAAAGGAATGTTGGATATTGCAAAAAAGGTTAAAATCTAGATGACCTAGAGGTAAACTAATTCAAAGTTCCTTGATCATCAATGCCTCAGAAGACAACAGAGGACCTGAATTCGGAGATGGCACTTATGGAATTTTGTAGAAAAGCTTCCAATAGAATAAATAATGAAATTCCTCAAACCATAAAAAATTTCCATGACTTTTACAAGGAAATCCATCAAGTCCATGAGAAGTGCCACAATGCTTTAGTTCAGAGTATAGTTGAGTTACCAAAGAAGGACCAATGCATAGAACAATTGCAGGATAGGTTGCAGGAAGATCTAGAATATATCGTAAAAGTGGATTCTTTCACAGAAGAAGACATTCATAACTTTTTTGGACAAGATTCTATCAATGCATATCTCCTGGAATGAATTTGCAAGGATACAATAGAGGAGGTGGCACATATAGAGACACAATTGTCAATTCATGAAGTAACTTTGAAAGTATTGGATACTATAAAATATAAGGCCATAGATGAAGAGGCTAACACGTGGGAAGAATATATTTCTAGAGTGGATGTGCCCACCTAATTTCTTTTTTGGAAAGTATTTTTCATGTTTTCCTATGTAAGCACAAAATGACAAATTTTAGGAATTCTTAGGGTTAGGGTGAATGAAGAGTCACTAGAAGACAAAATATTGTTGTAATATAAATAGAGGATTAAATGAATGCACATGGAATTTTTCTAGCGTTATAGAGCCTAGACCATTTTTTTAAGAGAACTATTTTTTTGGTAATAAGAAGGATATGTTTGCTAGGAAAAGCATGCACAAATATTTTCCCTGGAATGTGTGGAATGTTTAATGTGGAACTACTTATTATTACATTTGTAACATATACTGTGAGATTGTCTAAGTTTCATAATTACTTTATTGGTTATGAGTGGTTTTACTTTCTATGCAAATGTTTATGTGTGAAATGAGTAATAAATTGTTGATCATATCAGAGCTATGTTTGGTATTCTTTCTGCTGTAAATGTGAATATTGTGCTGAAACAAATATTTGTTAGACTTGTATCAACATTTTCAGTATGTTACTCTTAATTTGAACTCACTCCCTGTAGGGTTAGGATATGATAGGATAATTAGCTTAGTTTAGGAATAGATAAATAATTGATAAGGTAGGAGCAGTAAGATGAGAGGTAAGAACCTGTGCATCGGTAGTGTGGTTTATGTCTGTAAATTATATGCATATAATTAGGCACTCACATTTCATCCTTTGATTAAAATCACATAAATGTTAAACCGGGTTGTAACTAGTAAATAACTTAAACCAATCAATCTACAATAGTCGGAAAATTAAACGAACGGATTCCCCACACCAAACGGTGGACGATCTAGTTGGGATCGCTTATTAGGGAGAATACCTATTGTCGATGCTTGGGAAATTATGGGCATCAGCACCAAGTAACTCACTCTAGTTCATGGAAATTAGTTGACTTAACTACAAATTTTGTTGTCATCACTAAGATCATGAATGAAGTAATATTTGTTGTTGGGATATTTGATCAACCGTCCAAGTTGTACATTTTCTCCAACTTCATTCACAAATATCCATCCATGGTAATTCTCACCCATTCTAAAAAGGTAAGAATATTGTGGCATGCACATTTTGGTCACTTAAATTATTGTTACTTGTAGAATATCAACAAGGAGGTTTTGGTAACAAGGCTTCCAGAATTGAACTTCATCTCCAATCCATATTCCATTTTGACAACATGGGGAAACACTAGTCACATCCAACCTGGAGAGGCCATATCTTGTTGTAGGAGTTAAATAAATATTCTAGGTGTGGCAACAACAATTTATACTTTAGGTTTGATCTTTCCTCACCAACATTGGTTACTCCAACAACATTATTAGCTCTAAATTCTTCCAATGATCTATTGAAAATATCAAACTCCCTTTCATGTAGGATTTCTCCTTTTTCAAAAAATTAGGAGCTTACAATATCGTTGATGCAAATATTCAAATACTTCCCATATGGATTCTTCCTATAGGATTAGGTGGATAATAGTGCAAGTACTGAGGTATAATATATTAAAATTGTTATGATGAATTCTCATGTCTAAACTCTTTCTTTATTTGGTTTGAGACTCTAAATACTTTTTAAGATATGGAGACTTAATATTCTATTTGATATCTCATTATTCTCGGGTTCATATGATGATGCAATTGCAAAAAAGGTCATAGAATGATGGAATTCTTTTCCCAATTCCATAGTACCCACTTTACTCTGCATCTATTTATTCATGGTGGGACATTAGTAAGTATATTTAGCTAAATGACTTCTTGATTGCTCCCTTCATTTGTTTTCAAAGGTTTCTATCTAAGTATATTTAAAATAACTTGTTTTATGGATGTAACTTTGTAATTTTTGGTTTGAATGACATTGAGAAATCTAGATTACTTATATTATATTAACATTAAATGCTCCTTACTATGTTAATGATGCAACATGATCGAGGTTCAGAAATTTATGAGGTTAAAAAACAATTAGAAGCAACATGTGTAAGAGGTATTGATGTTCGGGCCAAGAAATCCTATGGGTCAGGTAAGTCATTAGTTGAAGAAATAATTTGTTTCACTAATGACCACAATTTATCCTCCAAGTTTCAACTTTCACTAGTATTGAATTTGAATACTTTGAAACATGAATGAAATTAAGTTATCTGAGATCCATGCACACATCTATTGAACTATCTACAATTGGATGCATTCTAAAGGGAAATGGATAGAGTTGATAGGAACTTAAATTTTAATTGATATTGGGGTTTTACTTTTTGAACTGATCTCTTATTATGATTTTGTATGTTATACAAGTTCTTTCAAAGGAAATTCATGAGAATATTATGCAGTCTTGTAACAATGAAGGATTGGTTCTTTTGGCTACTGAGGTATCTCTAGTGATTTTTAATGTTTCGAGTAGGTAATCATGATCTATGCTTTTGAGATGTTTTGGTTTGAATTTGGTAAAATTGAATGGCCCTGTTTTTTGTATTGAGGTATTCAATTTATTCTGATACATGGGTAATTTTATTTAAGCTCGCTTAATTGGCTTAAATTTCATATTCTCAAGAATGGGAAAGAAGTAAAGCCACAACGGAATGCACTTAGTGTAATTGAAGCTCCAACTGGCCACAAGAAGAGGACAAAAATGATTGTGAGAAAGAGTTCTGGAGTATCTCAGATTTAGGTGGGTATAAAAAAAAAATTATACCATGTTCTAGTCTCCCAATTATGCCTATAATTTCAAGTATGAATTGTTTCTACCATATTTACTTTAGTTGGTCCTGACTACCAGTTGTGCAACACCTAGTGTTGGTTTAATAGTATTTATTTTGTTACAGATCCTGAAGAGTTTCAGAAACCCTACAAGATGAGACTTTAGCCTCATAAAATGGAAATATCTGTGTCCAAAATAGTTAGTTGTAACAATTTTAGTGACTTTTAGTTTGCAGATTCAAAGTATTCACATGGAATGTCAGTAAAATAAAAAATGACACTACTGTACTATTGTCATTATTTTAGTTCTCAGTATATGGAAATATTTTAAATTTGCAGGACTATTGAAATTTTCAGTAATGGTTTTTATGTTTGTGTTTACTGTACTATTGTCATTATTTTAGTTCTCAGTATCTAGAAATATTTTAAATTTGCAGGATTATTCAAATTTTCAGTAACGGTTTTTATGTTTGTGTTTGTTTGTGTGTGGCAGAGAATGTAACTTATATTTGCAAGGATTTTGACTATGCCCTTGAAAAACATGTGATTTTCTTGGCCAATGGTATAGAGAGTTAACTTCAATAAATTGGAAACAACAGCCCTATGGAGATATTGGAGGCACTTCTATCTTGTGATTTTAATGTTCTCATGGAGAAATACTTTCAACTTTAAAGTTTAAATTGAATTCACAATTTTGTTTGTCATCTTGAAGTTTCCATTGTGAGAGACTCCTCTGGATGAATTAAACTTTAAGTATATCCTAACCCTTCAAAGGAGTAGTTAGTTCATTGAGTGGAAACACACTTTATATCACATGTATCAAAATTTTATCCACGTCTCTGCAACAAAGAATGGGGATAGTTTTTTCCAGTAGTACGCTTGATTTTCTTAAAGAAATCATTGCAACATCAACTCTACTTGCTTGCACACTTTATTTTGCATTCTTACATGTGATGTAGTTATGTTACTGATAAATAGTTATATATGTTTGATATTTTCATAAGCTTCAATGAATGAAATAATTTTCAACTTCATCATTGTCTAATATGAAATGATATTTCATCCTTTTTTGTCATCTTCGTCTATTGTAGCTTTATTATGGCAATACATTGAATTGAATTTAAAGCTTATTATTAAGTTGATTGGATTTGGTGTTTCTCTTTGTTGTATCGTATCTATCATATTTTTTGTTTACGTAAAGTGACGTTATTTGTTGGTCTATATCTTGATTCAAATTTTGTCTACTAACTCGTGTATCATTTTTTTCTTTGTTATGTGCAAAGCAATTGGACGAGTTGTAGGTGATTGCAAGATTTATGTAGGATGCGATTAAAGACAGTTTATGATTAGATCCATGTTTTGGTAAAGGATAAATATGACAATAACATTATAAGTATACTTCATGGTCATGGGAGAATTGAATTGTATAATATGTACTTCAATTGAATCTAACTTTTCAATAATTTAATGTTAGGTTTCACTTCAAGTGACATGGCACTAGGTATGATGTAATGAAAGTTGGTTTGACTTAGCTCTCCATTAGTGTGCTCTTGTGTTGAAAGAGACTAAAAGGTATGTAAATTCTTTAGGTATTAACCCGTAGTAGAACTAGAAACAAGGTCATGTGGTATTTTTTATGACGCAAGGGGGTCATTTGATATCTGAATGCATATACTAGGTGGGTGGATATCAATACCATAGATCATTATTTATTAGAGATGATTCTCTTTGGTAAATTTAGTTTGGTGTAATTTTTATTAAGATCACATTTGATCTATGGTATATAAGTGGCCACCATAGGATAAAGCATGTGCCTCCCTGATGAGAAATAGGAGGCCCTATGAGTATGAAACACATAACAAATTGAATTTATAAATCCAACCATCCTGGATAGTGTAGTACAGGAAGGGGGTCTAATTAATCTCTGTAGGTCTGTGCAATGCCACCCAAATATTTTTAAAGTCTATGCCCATAGCATATTGATACTTCCATGTTTCATAGTTGGAACAACACACTTCTAGAATGGGGAGGACTATGGTAGGTGGATGGATGATCAAATAAACCATCTTATTAGAAGTGCCTTTCTTATATCTGATGACCAAGTGAAACTGTTGAATGTAGGAGGACCATTTAAGGTTCCTTTCTTCCTAAATATTCAACTGAGAATTGATGAAAATCAAAGGATGGTGGTCTATATTCAAGATAGTTTCTTTACCTAGAAAATAATGTCTCCATTGCTTGAGCGGTTGAACCAAGTTGTAAAACTCTTTGTCATAGGTTCTATAGTTCATCTTGGCCTCGGATAGACTTTCAGAGTGATAAACAATGTGGTGGTGTCCCTATTTAAGCACGACCCCAATAGCATATTGTGTGGCATCAGACTCAATCTCAAAAGGTTGAGAGAGGTTTGAAAGATGTAAAATCGAAGATGATCATAGCACTTCCTTGAGGTGAGAAAAATCACTAGTGGCTTCATTAGTCCAAATAAATGTTGAAGAAGTATTAGAAAGCTAATGTAACAGACGGGCAATCTAAGAAAAGTACATAATGAACTTATGATAGAAATTTATACCACCCAGAAATATTTTGAGCTCACTGGCCAAAGAAGGTAGTGGCCATTGCTTCGATGATTGGATATGGGTTGGATCTGGTTGAATACCTTCTAAATTGACCAAAAATCCTATATAGGGAACCAAAATTTGAATGATATATGAATTCTTTTCTTTGACATGCAACCTGTTGTCTTGGAGGATTTGGAGAACTTGGGAATAACAAATGCAGCAGAAGCACAAGGAGAAGAAGAGGGTCAGATGTGACCGAAGTTAATGAGTTATGTCAATTATTTTTCCATTTCCTCTAAATATGTGGGGGCCAACTAGTAAGTGGGTGCATTAGGTAGGGAAAATCTAGGGATGATATGGATTGAATGGTCTATGTTCTTTGAGGGGGCGAGGCCCGTAGGACGTTGAAACAAATCAGAAAACTCTTGTCGTATGGGAGTCATGGCTTCATGAATGGGATGAGTAGTATTGTTTGGTGGTACAGGGTGCACCAAACAGATATATACACACCGATTTAGCTAGACATGTGGAGTTTTCTCTGTAGTAGAAGGGGTTTTGGGTTTTGCTCTTGTTAAGATACAGGTGTGGCCATCTTTTGAAATTTTATATTGGTGAGATTTGGCCATATAGATAGAAATTATTTATGATTGGTAGGGTATTCCAACAGTAAATATGAACAATCCAAGGGGGAAACATCATAGAGAATAATGTCTTTGAATTGTCCTATGGAAAAGGTGACAAGGCACTGCTGAGATAATAAGAGATGGGGACCATCCTTATGAACCCATCAGAGATGATAAGGGTGTGGGTGAGGAGTAGTAATAAAGTTAAGATGGTTGAATAGGGCTTGAGATGCCAAATTTTTCTGGCTGTCATTGTCCATAATCAGTAAGGCTAAATAATTTTTGATTTGGAAATTATGAGTGAAAAGTGGTTGGGTTTAGGAGTTTGGATCTTCTTGGGTCATCAGGATCAAAGTGGGATCCACTTCAGTGGGATTTCCTAGAGGGGCGTCTTCAATTTCCTCCACTAGTGGAGGATTAAAGGGATCGGTCAGTAAGTATTTGTTGGTCTTTATATTTTGGATAGTTCGATAATCTGAGGATTTTTGTGAAGTAGTCTTATGGAATAAACACCATGGTTTCCTTTTATTTGTATGGTTAACATGATTTTGAGTCCGACTAGGTTGGAAATGAGTTGAAGGGTTGGAGTTGGTTGTTTGAGAGGGAGACACATGAGTGTTGGGGTGGGGATAAGGAGTACGAACCCTAGGAGAAATATTCCTTTATATATCCAAATAGCTCTAAAAAAAATTATCTAATGTTGGAATTTCAAACAACTCTACCTCTCTACGAAACTAAATCAATAAACCAACAATAAACATAAGAATGATTACCTCCTTCAGATGTGGAATGTAGAGTTGTAGTCACAATTTTGAGAACAAGTTGTTGTAGCCTTGAATACTTTGTGAAGGGAGTTTTCTGATTTGATGCCATATGATCCATAGAGATTGTATATACCCTGGTAGGTAGAAGCAGGTTCTCAATGCTTCAGAAAGTTGGACCCAAGTTCTGATGGGTGTCAAGGAAGAAGTTCCTGGAGTACCTCCAAGTTCCACCACAAATGTGGTATTTTCTTGCTCAGTATCACACCAAGTTTATGCAATCCCTTCAATTTGCAAGGAGGAAATTTGAAGCTTTCTCTCCTTCGTGAGGCCTATGCATGTGATAAAATAGGTGGAGAGGCTATGGATCCATGAATCAACAACTTCTCCATTGGTTTGCAAAACAAACTTAGGGAGTTGTATTCTAGTGTTCAACCAAAATGGGTCTGGATTGTTCTCTTGTTGAATCCTCAACAACTCATTCAAGACAGAAGAAAGTTCTTGGACTGTATTCAAAGTGTTGTAATTTGATTATACTACCAAGTGATATCTTCAAGGAGGCATGGTGAGGTCAAATGAAGTTCAAATCCAAATTAGGTGGTAAAACTGTAATGTGAGTGAGGCTCTGTTGTGTGAACAGATGACGAAAAACATGGAGCAAAGGAGTTGGTGGTCTAGAGGGAGAGATATACATTGTTTTAGATCTGTGAACCTCCTTTCTATTGGAGTTGATATATCTTCACCCTTGGGGCTATGAGATCTTTGTATCCACTTGCATGGATACCAAAATCCTCAGAAGGGTGTGAACTTGGAAAGGAAATTAAGAAATATTTTTTTGTTGTTGTTGGAGCCCATACCTAATATCTGAAGTTTATTTATGGATATTGAGGCTCTGATACCATTTGATCTACTAAAGAACCAGCAAAGGGAACTAAATTCACAGACCGGTTGTTCCAACAACAATTCCTAACTCTAAAAGGATGGGCGTAGCTACTGAAAGAGGGCACGTGCTACCTCAAGGGTGCATCTTCATTCAGGTAGCACAATATTGATTTAGGGGAGATTAGAGAGGTAGTTTGAGTATAGCCAAGAAGTGGGTCATTTTTAGGATTATGTAGGTAGTGTGTAGCAACTAGCAAGAACGTAGAGATATAGGGGCACCCTCATTCTGGTGCTGAGAGTTTGGCAGAGATTGGATTCTGCAGGCATGTGGAAAAAAAACAACGGGGAAGGATATATCCATGGAGAATCATTCATGCACCTATGAGGAGCCAAGGTGCTTCCATCGGGGGGATGATCACACTAGCTTCTTAGAGGTTAAACCCTAAAAACCAATAAGCCAAATAAAAGAGGAGTGTCATATAGAAAATAAATAAAGAACTAGAGGAAATAGGTTTTAGGAAAAAATGAGAGATTGTATTAGATATCAGTTTACCTTTTATAATAAATGACTAGTTATTTACATATTATTAGCTAATAAGCATAAAAACATGAAATGGGTCCATCCTAGTTGATTGAACTATGCGCCCCAGGTGGGTGTTCCCTTAAGTGGTCTCCTTGGAAAAAAAACCAAAATAAACTCTAGATCATGTCACCACATATCCCTCAAAAAAATATTTCCAATGAGCCAATATTTTTGTAATTTTGATTCCGTATGAGAAATTTATGTCAATTTTAGTGAAGATGCCCAAAAATTTCTCCTCCATAAAGTTTCTCACTTTTCTCCAAAAGTTGCGAAATACCAAAGAGAGACTTGATTTATGATAATAAAAAAATGCTTGATATTCTATTTATATAGGTTGTGGAGAAATTCTAGTACCTCAAACTGGGTCGACATGCAATTCCAAATAAATAGTTAAATTCTCTTTTCTTTGGTCAGTTGACCAAAAAAGGTTAGGTACACCAACCTCAAAAATTCATATCGCTTCAACCGTAAGGAATTAGAATATGCTCCACATATCAATGGAAATGGATTGATGGGGACTATATAACTATGATGGGTTTATTTGCAACTTCTTGGTTTAATAACCTTAAATTATTCAATTTGTTCTAGAATTCAAGTATTCCACACATAAAGGTGCCAAAGACCATGGTAACTTATGCATAAGTTCCAAGGTCAAAGGATTGAATGGACATCATAAAAGGAATGAGGAGTTCAATGGTATTCACATCCAAATACTTAATATCAACAAGGAAGAGGTATCCACCATATACTCATCATATCAAGGGTATTAAGGACTCCAACACAACCAAGGTGTGGGGGTTCCTAGACTTCTTCGAGGGTACCATGACCTCATTAAAAACACAAATGACCACATAATCGGTCATTTGGAATATTTAAATTTTTACAGTTATTCATCCCACCAAGTAATCTTTCTAGGGTACTAGGTCATAGGTTGTGGTACTGGGGAATCTAAAGAAACAACTAGGGAACCATAGAAACAACTGATGGGAACTTAAATACTCTAAACGGTGTAGAGGGATTTTTTAATTGTCCTAATGTCTCCAAGGGGTTTAGACTTGGTCTTGGACAAGGTCAAATTATATCCTTTAACATTGAATAGCTTCTAACCCTTAGGGGATCCTCAAGGGGCACCAAGACACATTGATAAACACTTTTTGGAATCAATGAAAATTTATTCAACAACATACCCCTTTGTCATTGATGAAAAATACAAATATCCCCCTTTGAATGAGCTTCATTTGACCACAAATATCCCCCATAGAGCATTCTTCCTTTACCTTCATTTTTCTTCTTTTTCTCTACCTTTGGAATCAATGGAAAATGGTACTTCTGTCATGCTCCCCATGTCATATTGTTGTGTTGTTGAATATGGATCAATTCAATTATGATATGGTATGAATCCCAATTTTTTTCGGAGGTACGAAAAAATATCTCTTGGGAGAGGATTAGTAAAGATATCTACAACCTGTTATTTTCTACCAATATATTCCAACTTGATATTATTTTATGAGACTTGTTCCCAAATAAAGTGAAACTTTATTGGAATGTGCTTGGTCTTGGAGTGCATAACTATATTCTTAGAGATACTCATGGCACTTGGATTGTCACATAGAATTGGAATCGTCCCATCACACATCACATGTATGTCTTGCAAGGTTTTAGTCATGCATAGAATATGAGTACAAAAAGCTGTTGCAGCTATATATTATGCTTTTGTTGTTGGTAATGACACTAAAGAGTGTTTTTTTCTCGACCAAGATACTAGATAATTTTCTAGAAAGAATGTCGTTCCACTAGTGCTTATTTTGTCATCAACACATCCTGCCCAATCTATGTCTAAATGTATCACCTGTCCATCTTCATTCATTTTGTTTTTGAAACCCACTTTTTTGCCAATCACATTCTTGTTTCTTGGTCTAGGAAAAAGTTCCCATGTTTCATTCTTATCAATTTAATCTAATTATTCTTCCATGCTTTGACCCATTTCTCATATATACTAGCATTCGCAAAATTTCTTGGTTCAGTTGTAGACAATAAAAAGAAGTGTACCTTCTCATTTCTTTCGGATAGTCTTCTTCTAGTTCGTATTCCAGCATCCATATCACCAATAATTTGATCTAATGGATGATTATTCTGGAACATGTTATTAGGTATCTATTGATCCTTTTGTCCTTATTGTTCCATAGTTGGTTGATTATGTTATTCATCTTTTGAGAGTTGTTCTTCATCCAGATTTTATTCCATTTTACTTTTCTTTATTTCTTTCTGATAAGAAAATTCCTCTTCTTCATCGTTTGATTCTTCTCAGTCTTCAATGGATGATGTTAGTCTTCCCTCATCAATTTTCATGTGGATGCTTTTGATCACCTTGGCTAATATCAAATTGTATCTTTTGTAATCTTTCCTCTTGGATGAATATCCAATGAATATTCCCTCGTCTACTCGAGAGTCAAATTTTCCAATATTCTTATCTTCTCTTTTGATGTAGCACTTGATTCCAAATATTCTAAAGTGTCTTACATTTGCTGCTCTTCCCATCCATAACTTGTAGGGAGTTTTATCATTTTTTGTTCTTGGTAATTGTTCAAGATCTGTACTGTTGTATGAACTCCGTGTCCCCAAAATTTGTCATTCAAATTCAATTCATTCAACATGGTTTGACCCATGTCCATTACTAATCTATTATTTCTTTCAACAACGCCATTTTTATGAGGTGTTCTGGCTACTAAAAAATGTCTCTTTATTGCATGCTATTCATATTATTCATTGAATTCATTTGAAGTGAATTATCCACTGGTATTGGATCTTAGGCACTTTATTCGTGATCATGTTTCATTCTCAACCAGTTCCTTGAATGTTTTGAAACATCCAAAATATTTTGACTTCCTATTGAGAAGACATACCCATGCCATATAGGTATAGTCATCAATAAGTAACATGAAATATTTTTCACCATTCATTCCTTTTCTCTTGGTTGGTTCACATAGGTCAGCATGAATGAGCTACAAAGGTTTTGTAGAATAATGCTCTTTTGTCTTGAAATGTACTCTTGTTTGTTTTCCATGTTGACATTGTTCACATACAGAGTTTGCAGGATTTGTAACTTTTGGCATATTTCGAAATGCTTTGTTTTTGTAGATACTGACCAAATTGTCAAAATGTATATGCCCCATTCTTCTATTCCAAATCCATCTTTCATCTTCTTTTCCCAAGTGACATTTCTCGAACTCAATCTTATCCAACACATATATGTTGTTGGGGTTCCTAGTGGTTGTGGCTACTAAATTTCTTGATCCTTCCTTACTTATTCTACATCCTTATAATTTTAAGAGGAGTTCATGTCCTTGATCACACATCTGACTGAATCTCATCAAATTGTGCTTCATGTTGTCTACAAGCAAGACATTTCCAGCCACAGATTTTTTTCTTCTAGGCTTCATTGTTCCTTTCCCCAATATTTTTGTTGAATTGTTGTTTATGAAAGAGACAGATCCTTTGTCCTTATCAATATTAACAAAACCGTTTTTGTTACCTATCACATGCTTGGAGGAACCGCTAGAAACATACCATTCACTAGAGTTGTTGTTCTGATCTTGAAGAGTAACTCCACATTCGTAGTTGTCCTTGTGTTTAAGCCATACCTTGTTGGACATCTCCTCATATCTTACTGTAGGTATATTCATTCTACAATATTTAGATATATTTCCAAAGTTGTTACACTTGTAACATTATTCTTCTGATATAAAGGGAACATGCCTATTACTGTACTATGGTTGTCTAAGCTTGCATGGCTTGTACTTCCTTTTTATAAGGTTTGTTCTGGTTGACATTCAATATATTCTTCATTTATGGAATCCTTGATAACTTCTGCATAAATTCTTCGCTTCTCTTCATTACCTGTCATCATTGAGCTTGAGGCCTCATTAGTATTCTTATTGTTGTTGATGTATTTGTAACTTTGGAAGATATTATGATATATATTATAATTGTATGTTGTTGTACCCCCATTGGGGATGTGTGTTACCCCTTTACATGATGTCTAAATTGTGTCTAAAGATTGAGGTACAACCTCCATTGTATGTCAGGGAAATAGTCCCTAGTATAACATCATGTATTTTGTAATTGTGGTCTCTCTAGGAGAAGTGGGCCCCATGTGATATGACATGTAGGATCGAGTCTTATATTTGGTTAGTGATTTAAATGGTAAAAATAGTGAGGTGATCTCCCTCATTTATACACACCTCACACACTCTCTAAAGCGCATAAGAGAGAAATCCAAGTCAGACTAAGAGTGGAAGATAGCTATTGAACATGTCTTATTACTTCTTTTGATCATCTTACTGTTCTGAAGAAGTTTGCTGGGTTTTCTCGTTTATGGTTTCCCCAGTGAAAATATTTGTGTCATGTGTATATTTTACATCTTATGCATCTTGTTGTACTTGTTATTCTTTTAGATAAATATCATAGATAATATAATTAGATCTTAAGAAAAAATAACATGGTATCATAGCCTCTCTAAAAAATGGAACTTTGCAACTTCGAGAACTAGGGATTCCTAGTTGAAGGTGTTCTCTCCACAGATCATCAATTAAAGAGGGATAGTCTAATTCCCCTCACTAGGGCACATTTTTTGGTGGTAGCAGTTTCTGAATCTAAGAAGTTTCAATTTTTAGCTACAACTGATGCTGGGAGGAACTAGTGCATCAAGTATCAAAGGCTTCCCACCTTAATTTTAAAAAAGTGACCTAGCTAAGAAAATCACCTCAAGGAGGTGCATATTTCAGTCCAAACATAATTCCCAAACTCTAAGTTTGGAGAATTAGGGTTTCTCTAACAAACCCTAGTTCATCCTACTCCGGAACCTAGTTGGACACCTCAAATATGTAGGATCCAAATATTTACTATTTCCATTTGAGGTTCTCATTTTGAAAAGATGAATCACCATACTCAGTTAGAGGAAAATATTGGAGGGGATGATAACCTTTGGGCATGGAAGTACAAAATATCACTGATCGTTGAAGCAAATGACTTGGATCACTTTATCACTAGAGATGTTTCAGAACTAGAGGGAGATGAGGCTAAGGGTGCTGATAAGAGAATAATGGATAATTCTAAGAGAATCATTGTAGATTCTATCAAGGACCACCTCATCCCCCATGTGTTTGCAGTCAAGACACTGAAGGAAGTATATGATGCTTTGACAAAGATGTTCAAAGGAAATAAAATCAATCAGAAAATGACTTTGAGGAACCACATAAAGAATGTGAAGATACAGAACTTTGAGAATATATAGTCTCACTTCACTGGGGTTCCTCAAATCAAAGAACAACTTGAAGCAGTTGAAGAAAATGTCAAAGAAGGAGAAATTGTGATGACTAACCTGAATGGTATCCCTAGATTGTTATACCCAAATCCTCTCACTACCATGTGATAATACCTTTTGACTTACATGTTTTCCCTTAATCCCAGCAGTTAGAGTGGAAACCCCATGTTGTTTGTCAATTTTACATGAAAATACTCAGCACTACGGTTTCCTTGTGAACCATGAGCGGTACCTTGCTCACACCCCCTACTTTTTGTTTTCCATAAGTGGTGCCACCACCTATGGCTTTTGGTCCATAACAATTTCTCATCTAAACTGCTATGTCATAAGAGAAGAAAAGTGGTACCCTAGGTAAAATGGGAAAAAGAGAACTTTCTCGAGGCTTCTAGATCATGAGCCTCATTTCCTCCCATTATCCCTATCATTGTGGGTCAGTTGAGCTCGAGATCACCCATCATTGGATCTTAGAGGCCACCTCATCCACAAATCTCTCAACCAATCCTAGCATTTAGCCTTATAAATACAAGCTCATGTCCTTGGTTGAGTGGGAGAACTATAGAGGTATTGTTATGCTGTTGGATTAACCACTTGGCCCAAGCCATTGGAGAGCATAGAGAGAAAAGTTGGAGCTTATGGGGATGAAGTGTTTGTCTCATGGAGATGCTTGTCGACACTAAGGCTATGGTTGTAAAATTCTCTATGCATCTTAATGCAAAGCTGATTTCCATCCCACATTACTATTGTTTTGATTTCACATGTACATGTTGTTAGATTCCTTAGTCACTAACATGGATAAGTAGGTGATTTTCTGGTAGCTTTGATGTGTTTACATGTTTGATTTGTTTGCAGGTACATAGGTTCACTATCAAAGAAAAATTATAGGTGTATATGACATCCAGGGAAGGTCTTCATCTTTTGTCGTTCACTCATTTGTTTTGGATATGAACCATTTAGACGAGAGGAACAACTTATGTCGGTAGAAGGTGAAATTTTCATGGTTACAAATATGGTGACTCTACTGGGGATTGATACATATATCAGTTGATCTAATCTTCCTTAGTTCTTGAACTCTTGTCTGAATCCAGGCTCCATCTCTAACTCCCTTCAGTCAAATCTGCTATCTGACTTAGTAAATTTTGGTTTGAAACTTTCAGATCTATTCAGATCTGAAGTATTTCAACTTTTTACGCTCTTTTTCACTATCAATCCATCAATTTTTACCTTGATCTAATCTTTTTCTAACTAGATCTGTCGTTCTCCTTCGTGTTTTGGATCTATATAGGGAACCGCTCTTATGTTGTTGGTGAGAAGTGGTGCCACCGCCTAAAACCTATTAGCAGAGCGTGGTTCCACCACCTGAGTCATGTTATCCAGAAGTGGTGCTCGTCAAGAACCACTTTGTCAAGACCCCTCCAACGTGGTGCCAGGTAGGCCTTATTCCAACACCACTTTTTTTCTCATTTTTTGCAAAAAATTGAGTTGATTTTGTTTCAGCCCTGGACTATCAGGCTTGTGTGTTAGAATCTGATGCTTATGGTTTGAAATTTTGTGGTAAAAGATCAGTTTATTTGAAGAATCCAAAAGCTATATTAGGCTTGTTGATTGTCCATTTTCTTCTGTGCTTGTTGGTTGTCTTTGTGAAAGGATTTCTTTTTTGAAAGCTTAGGTGTTAGAGAGCTCTCTTTTTATTTCTATTATATAAACTAAAATAAAAACATTTAATTAGCATCTTGATTTCATTTTTTGTTCCCATAGAAGACTTCTTTTTGCTTTTTTAAAAAGAAAATTTTTGACTGGGATTAGGTTATTATCGTTAGTGAGCATAAGACATTGGATCTCTAAATGGCCTCACAAGATTTCAGGATCTCTATGTTCTTTTGTCTCTTTTGCATTTATACTATCTCATCAAAATAAAAAATATTATAGTTTTAAGTTAGATCTATCTATGCTTTAAGAAAAGTTGAAAAATAGAGTGCATATGCATATAGTGTGCTTCTTTTTTTTCTTTTAAGAAAAGAGACTCCTCCCCTTTTGATTGCTTTCAGAAAAGAGAAATGATTTTGGAAAGTGTTGCTTGTCTTTGATTTTTTGTTCAAGATTGTTGTTTCAAAATTTTTGGTTTTGAAGAAAAATAAAATACTCTATTTCTCTCCCGTAGGTAGGCATACCGAATGGTAAAGTGAAATATATGCATATGCATATTGCATGGTTTTACTTTTTGTGTCAAAATTCCATGCATTCACCTAATTGTCCACTTTAAAATTAATGGTAGTTATATGTTTAAATTTACGTAGCAATTTGAGTGATAGGTTAGAGATGCGTTCGGGTGGCGTTAAGCATAGGAGCTATCGTTACTCTTCCGCATTACATCTCAGGACTCGTGTGGTTCTTACACTTATCGTTGGTATATTGAACGACCTTTCACGTAAACTTGAGGTATATAGAAAGGTACTTGATGTACTTGATTGTATATCGAAAGGCCCCTTATGTATGATTATGCATTAGACAACACTACTACCGATCTGAGCACCCACCTACCTTGCATATATTGGGAGACCCCACTAGGATACATTATCCATCTGAAGAAATCCCTTTGGCCATCTTGCTTGGAGCCATACACCGAAAACAACATTTGAGGAGATTACTACGCACATACCCTTGAGGTATATCACGAGTGGCACCTTCTTGACAATCCTAGTGAGAGACCTAACTATCTGAACCCCTCCTGTCATTTCAATTTTGCTTGTTTGACCTATAGCCTAAGTAGGGAAATTTTTGGTGTGTTTTCTAGTTTTTGAGACCCTAGGTTAGATAGGAGCTGTACAAAATGGCTGAGCTAAGAAATTCCAGAAGAGTACAGGGCTTTCCACCTGATTTTATTCCTGGTTCAGGAGAAAATCTAATGGAAGCTATCGACCAAGTAGCTGCTACCACCTCCCAAGTGGGAGATAATGTGGTTGGAGAAAGCGGAGTACCATATCCTTCACACTAGCCTCCATTGGTCCAAAAACCTTCTCAGGGTAATACTTCATTCCATTTTCCCATAGAAGGTCATGTTGATTATACTGCCCGTCCATATTATGGTCCCAATGCTCCATTTTGGGATACCTCTATAGGCCTCATTTGGCACCAGTTTAAAATCTTCTAAATAAGTTTCTCTAGATGAACAAGAACATAGACAATACCAAGTAGCCATTCTCCCTGCACAGGAGATTGAAAGGAAAATAGATGACATATTGGGCACACCATCATCATGTTCCATAGTTGTTCCTATGAGATATCATTCAATCACATATTTTATGAGACCTATTGAACCAATTATAGATCGCACAGTCAATCCACACAACCCAAGGAAAACTACCAACCCCATCACCTCCCATATTATGTATGTTCCTAATCCTCCTAGGTCTTCCGCACCTAGGGCTCAACCTTCAATTCTTGTTTTGTCATTACCTTCTAGTGCCAGGGGGAAATCCCTATCATGAACTGCATTATCTGGAACCATAATTGTATCTAGTCAAATACGGACCTCTAGTTTACAGAAATCTACTATTTATCTCCCTCCCACCCACAATAATTTGGTTAATCCCCCATCTAGTTCAAGTCATCCCTTAGGGGCATAACCTATAACCAATCAAACCTCTTGGGGTTATGGTTATACAGGAAATCAAATACCTATAGGAAACATTAATTATCCACCCAATCCTATAGGAATGCCTTATTCTAGAATTCCATATCCTAGTAATACTTTCACGCGATGGGGGTAACCTAAATGGTCCTACATGCCAGCTATGGGCAGGATACCTATACATATTGTAGGAGGTGACGAAGGATCTCCTTATAGAGGTCCTTCCCCTAGGGGGCCTAATGGTCCTAGATGGCCTAGTGGCTTTCCTTTTTATGGTCCTAATGGTCTCGGTGGTCCTAGGGGGCCTGGTGGCCTTCCTCCTAATGGCCCTGGAGGGTCTGGTGGCCCTCACCCTAGTGGTTTTGGAGGTTCTAGAGGCTTACCTCCTAGAGACATTGGAGGGTCTGGTGGTCAACCTCCTAGTGGTCCTGGTGGTCCTAGTGGTCCCAATGGTCCTGGTGGTCCCAGAGGCCCTGGTGGTCCTAACGGTCCTGATTCTAGAAATCAATTCGTTGCGGGTGTATTTTCCAGTAGTTCTTAGTCACAAAAACCTATATATCAGTCTACTTATTGTCCTACTGGTAACTATATTCCATATCAATATTACCAGTATGTACAACCTAACCATCAGTTACCTTTCCTAGAAAATTTGGACTTGCCTGATTTGTCCAAGTTGATTAATGACCCCATTCAACGTAACCCCTTGTGGCCTCCCATTCAGGTAAAGTTACCATTGGACATTCCAAAGTTTGATGTGAAGCAAGGAGATGATCTAAAAGACCTATTGCGCCCTTGCTCAACAGCCTTAAAAAACATTATTTCATCAAACAAAATCCTATTTTGTTTTGATGAAATGTTCGAATTTCCGAAAGCAAACCTAGTGAATCACCAGCTACTGAAACAATGAGATTCTGCGAGCTACTGAATCAATGAAATTTAATGTTTTTTAAGCAGCCTTTGCAAACTATAGGTTATTTGACAAAATCACCATTATCGAGTTATTAGTTTGGATAAGATTTACATTAACAATTAAGGGAGGAGTATTAATGATCTTCATGTCCTTTTGCCATAAACCTAATGTTCAAACCTTATCCAAACGTTTATCACTTGATCTTTACCCTCTGAATTTGTTATCATAGTCATTATTTAGGTTGCGAACTTGGATGATTGATTATAGTTTGGTGTCGTTCGAATATTAAATAATGGGTATGTGTGATCACTTTATTGAAAATTAGATAAGAACTAGAGTATCAAAAGCTTAATGATTTAGGCAAATGCGTCTTATCCTAGGTTTATCATTTGACATTCGAATTATATTTGCTCATGTTATTAATGATGTGCCCCATGCTATGAGGATTTGATTTTGGGTTTCATGGTTATGACACGTTCTGTCTAGCGCTTGTATTTTAACCTCTGAGTCTTGCATGATCCAAGCAAGAATATTAATCTCAACCTTATATAATATGATCTGTATTGTCACCTATATTATCGCATGCGAAGGGTCGAAGTTGACATGATGGTTATGCTACGTGCCCCATGTAATTTATTTTCCACCTTCGAAGGTAATGCTGCTATACCTTAAGGTCTGAGCATCAACGTTCAAAGGTTTTAATCCTTACTATTGTTTCGACCCATGCCATCACCTCCGAAGTCAATCCACCTGCTGTAAGGTTGATCTGCTATCATTGCGCTTGTACTCGAATCTTCCCATCACATTCAATGGTTAGTACGTAACCAACGTCATGGCTTCATGATCGGTTAACACCTATAGTCTGTGCAATGAGTGGTCTTACGTCAATATCTCGGGGTAAATAATGGCAATATCAGTTCGATTTGGAGCTGTTTGCCATCATTTCTCATTGTAACTGCTTGTTTGTGTTATCATTCCCTTCATGCCAAATTTTCAGTATTTTTGGCTGCGTTCGCTCATGGTGAAGTCGTTTTATGAATGTTTAGGGCCGCATTGGTTAGGGGTTTTGCTGGGTTTGCACCCTGAGTGTTCACTCTTTGGTTCTCTGTCGTGTTGCGAGCTCGAGTACCTTGTCTAGGTGATTTTGCGTGCCTATGAATAGTCAGTCATGGCGTCGGTGGTGAGAGTCGAGCCTTGTGAGATGAAATTGCTAGATTTGAACCTTGAGCTGTTAGCAAAGGTCGAGGATGTTGGATGGCTGCCATTTATCAGTAAGTTCTCGGATTCTAAACCCAAAGTCACGAGGGTGTTCACTGTGTCCTTGGTCGACTTTCAGGCTATGGTAGGTGACCTCTATTTCCGAGTGGACGAGCGATCAGTTGCGCTTGCCACTGGTCTGTCACTAACAAGCGAGAGGTGGTTTAAATATAAGCAAATGGACATTACTGAGTGGTGGCAATTACTGAAAAACCCTTGTCAAGAGGTATCATTCTGAACTGGAGTAGTGCGCAAATACTTTAAAAAGGAATGGCACCCGGTCTTGGACTTGATACACAGGTACGTGACCTGTGAAGGTCACCTGTCTTCAGCCTATGTTTACCATCTTACCTTGATGTCTATTTTTATTGGTTTCCCACTGAATCTACCTTACTATCTGGTGCAAAGTGTATTTAAAATGTCCTCTGCAATTAAAAAGGGCCCAAATCATGTTAGTCATAGCTTGTTCCATCATGGCTTGGTCTGACTGTTAATTGAGAGGGAACTGTCAAAGTTAAATATGTCATGGGATGAATTTGTTGAGTCTAATGGTTTCTTGTCCTTCTGCCACTGTCAGTTTGACAACCCCAAGGAATGTATCCGGTATCAAGAGCCGAATCAAACTTCAGTCTCTCCTTTGTGTAAATCTCTGTCTAACCCTACCGGTCGTATGATCCCCAACCCTTGTATTGATCGTGTGGCTACTCCGATAAGAAGTCCTGTTACTCCTCTGTTCTCGAAACGCATGAGAAGGTCTACAACTTCGTCACTGGTTACACCAAAAAATAATGTGGATCGAACATGTAATCAGGGAAGTAGTAAGCTGAAAGCTAAAGTGATGGGTAGGTTTACTAGAAGCATGGCCAAAGGTAAAGTTGTCAAACCACCTATGAATGATGGTATTCGTGTCGAGACTGTTGTAATAGACGATGAAGAAGATCACTCGGTTTTTCCTATTGATAACTATAATGTTGGTCCTGAATCTATCTCGAATCTTGTCGAGGATAGTTCTCCCGCGTTTGATAAGGATGTTTAGCCTGATCCTGTTGTTGATCTCCCAGTTAAGGGGAAGGCTGTAGATACAAACTTGCCAAGTTCATATCAAGATGGGGATGTGATTCCTCCAATGTTCATTACCTGTTTGTTGGATAAGATTCGCAACATGGAAGGTAGGGTGACTGATATTTCGGCTCATCGTGATGTTGTGGAGGCCGAGAATTTGAAGTTGAAAGAGCAGTTAGATGCAGACAATAAGTCTTTGCTGCGTGTTAAAAAGCATAAGAATAGGCTAATTAGAAGGGTGTTAAAGTTGCAGAATGAAAACGATAGGAATGAAGAGAGGGTACGAGAGCTTAATGCTCAAATCACATTAATGCAGTTTAAGGGTCAGTCATCGAATCCAGCAAAGGGCGTTAACATTCAGGTGTTTAACGCACCTGTGAATTTATAATGGGTTGAAATGCACTTGTTTTGGGTTACAGGTTTGAAGTTTTGATAGATTGATAATCAAGTTTTTACTTACAGGTATTTTGTTGGTGTTAATTTATTTATTATTTAGTTGATTTGATATTCTGTTTGATTGTGTTTTAATTATATTTCTTTTGCACGCAGTGTCACAGGTAATCTAATGGATCTTCTTTCCCATATTTTGATAACCGCCTATTGCCTGGACGATCCCTATATAATTGGGAATAAATCAATTTTACAGGAGCTTCTTTCCAGGTGTTGTTACATGATCTATTTTATGATGTTTTGATTCACTATTAAGGATCGAATCTTTCCCATTTCTTGGCATTTCCACGTATGTTAAAAATGACATGTTTTCACTTGTCATTTTAAGGGAAATCAGTTAAAGGTTTCGATTTTGCTATCTCTAGTTTTTAGAACTATTTATTTTTGGAGATTTATTGTATTTAAAGGGGAGATAGCATCTGGGATAAGGGTTCGATAGTTCGGGAAAAAAGAAGATAATACTACGGTTTCATCGTTCTGTAACTGGAGGCAGTTTCCTGTCAGCAGATACAGTGTTTTTAAACTGGTGATACTTATATATATTTACTGTATTTTTACTTTTCATATGTGTTATGGTATCGCTTGGTCTTGTTATTTTTCCCATATTTTTAAATGTTTGTCATAATCTCTTTGGTGGCTTATGCAAATATATCTTGTGTAATTATCGGCTTATTCTGATTTCGACTTTGTTGACGGATGTCATATTGTGCAATTGGTGATTGACATCATAACCCATGTGATATATGTGCCTGTTGTATGATCTTGTTATTTTTTGAATTTCTTTTGAATGCTCTCAAGATTATTCATGCAATAGTCCCATCAGCAGATTCGGTTTTAGGATTATATGTGTCACGCTCCTGATCAGGATAGGACTTAGGTTAGGATAATATAATTTATTTTTCTGTTAATTATATTGCTAAAAAATCTATTTGAATCAGATGTTTATATTCATGTCACATTCAGATTATTCTTTTTCATTTCTGATTAATGTACAGGTGTATATAATGTATCTTTGTAATTGATCAAGTCTGTTAATAGTTATTTAACTTCTATCTTTGTAATATAAACTGAATTAACTTAGTTGATTAATACTGTAATTAATAACATTCATTAACTTGTACAGAGATAGGTATATATCTGATTAATAATCAGCAGCGTTAGTTTTATCCATACACTTTTCTTTAATTAGACTTTCAGGCTAACAGAGCCTTTAAACCTATCGGGAACAACCATCCCAAATAGCTTGGAGCCTGCTTTAAGGATCCCAGTCTGGGTTGTCTTCCCCCATTGAGTGCATAGTCACATATGCCCGTCAACAAGACCATGTCATGACATTCCATCTATGGTGTTATTCAAACTCCCTTATGGATGATTCCATTCGTTTAAGACTCTTTCAATGAACTTTGACTGGTACAGCTGCAAAATGGTATATTGAAGTTCCGCAACACTCGTTTGTGGATTTTGGCTCATTGGCATTAGTATTTCTTATACACTTTCAGCTTCCTATTCCTTATGAAATAGGTACTGATCTCTTAACTTTTATGTGACAGAACACATCCACCCACATATCCGATCATATCCATGAGTGGAGAAGGCAGCGAAGACTTATTAAGGCACCTATTCTAGATCAGTTATTAGATTATTTGTTTACCAAGTCTTTGTTTCCTCTGATTTCCTGTGATGTGGCTATGGGAGGTGTTGTTACTAAATATCAAGCCATTAATCGAGCCTAGTATCTGGAATTGTTCTATTCCCAGTTCGGAACTTTGTATGACTTTATTCCTCAAGCTCCTCGCCCAAGTACCAATCCTGGAAAGCCACCAATAGAAGTCCCTTTTGATGGGATTGTTGGTTCAATCCAGTCCCTGTCAGTAGAAAAACCTACCAACCAACCCCATACTGCCACCCCTACTCCTTCAACTCCCAAGGTTTCCATCGAAGTTAATTCTATTCAGAGCATTCAAACCTCTAGAAATAATAAAAAAGAAAGGTAAAAATAAAAATAAAAAACCTGGAAACCAACAGGAGAACCAAAAACCAACCAACAATGATAACGATAAAAGGAAAAGAAAAGAAAAATATCCATGTTTTCTATGTAGAGGTGACCATTTCACAAAAGAGTGTCCTCGTCGAGACAAAATCACCCAATTTTTGAAAACAAGTCCAGCACCCGCAGTTCTCACGGATCCTTTTTCCTCTCAACAACAACTGATAAACCACATGTCTAATCAGGGAAACTCTAGTTCGTCAGACGAAATTCATATGATGTCCTCAGATTCCTTTATTCTGCAAACTCGAATTCAAAATTATGACAAACCTGTAGATAAGAAAGAATACCACTCTTCTTCAGGGAAAGTTCCCTCTACTAGTTCTCCCAAATCCTCGTCTACTGTCCCCCTAACCATCGAGAAGCCTACTCTCGAAATGATTTTGCGTCAACCCAAGAGTACTCTTAGGAAGGCTATTTCTAAAGCTAATACCTGATCTGCTCAATTTTATAATGTAGTTGAAGATCTCACTCAGACACCATGTGCAATGTCTACGTTGGAAGTGCTCCAAATTTGTCCTACACAACACAAAAATCGGTTAACTACACTAGGAGCTTTAGAACCGAACAATTCTAATTTGATTCATTTCAATGTAAAGAACTATAAGTATAGAATAGTTCACAAACTTTCTTTCCAAATCATCACGAAAGTAATCAGAAAGAAATTCTTAAGGACTGTCTTAGACAAAGGAGCTTCAACTTCAATTTTGTCCCTGTCTTGTTGGAAAGCTATTGGCTCTCTCAAGATTGTAACATCACCTATGACTCTAAAGGCCTTTGATGGATGAGTTTTCCAACCCCACAATATCATATTATCCCTTGCAGTCGAGCTTGGGGGAAAAACTGTTTCCATTCAAGTAGAAGTAGTGGAAACCCCATTAGATTACAACTTCCTTCTAGGAAGAAATTGGTTTTACGCCATGACCGTTGTTGCTTTGACAGTATTCTGAATAGTCCAATGTCCACATATAGGGAAAATTTCTACCATTGATCAGCTTGATTTCTATATGCTATATGTTACGACCTCTACAGCTAATAACATCCCTATGTTAGGCCAGTCCCCTCCTCCTTTCCAGTTAATTAGGGTAGGCATGTTGAAGGATTCATCCCTTATGAGGATTTTTCCATCGAATTCTCCTAACATAGATACGGTGACAGTGAATATTATTGAGTCATTTGATTATGAGACCAAGGGAAAACACATTTTTGAGTCCATCTCATTGAGTCCACATGAAGAAATGTACAACACCATTCAAACCCTTTCTGATGATCACGTTGATTACCTTCATCTGGTGGCCTCGGATCCTTACCACTTGCCTTACTGGTTAGAACCATCTCTTCCTGTTCTGGATGATCTCTCTGAGACTTTTCCTTCTGACAAGTCCATTATGGAAATTATGAATATGAATGAGTCCATTTGGGAGGATCACCATCATATATCCCTGTTCCTCCCCAACACCATTTCGATTAACCATGATTTTGTATCCTTGTTCTCCACTGATATTGTCAAAGAACCTCAAAGTCCTATATTGTTGCAAGACATGGATTCTGAAGGAAACCTTTGCAACATTACTCAGACAAATCCAATTGACATATCAACCAATCCTGGTACCATTGAGCATGTTCACGTTGGGCAGAAATGCTCGGCAGAAGAATCTGAAGCATACAAGGCACTTTTCAAATAATTCTGTGATATTTTTACCTAGTCTTATGAAGAAATGCTAGGGATAGACCCATCCATTGTGGTCCATGAAACTAAAACCTTTCCCATAGCCAAACCTTTCAGGCAAAAACTAAGGCAAGTCCATCCACGGAAGGCTGCAGCTATTAAAGCTGAGATAGAGAAAATTCTCAAAGATGGGTTTATTTACCCCATGCCTCTGACGGAATGGGTATCGAACGTTGTCCCTGTCAATGAAAAGTAGGGAACCATTAGAGTTTGTATCGATTTTAGAGACTTGAATAAATCTTGTACCAAGGACAACTTTCCTACTCCACATATCGATCAGATTATCAACAACTGTGTTGGAAGTGTCATATTCTCATTTATGGATGGCTTTTCTGGCTATAATCAGATTGAGATGTTACCCACTGATCAGCACAAGACGACATTCATTTTTCCATGGGGAACCTTTGCATATAGGAAATTACTTTTTGGCTTGAAAAATGCTGGAGCCACTTTCCAGCATGTAATGTCCTATGCATTCCACAATATTAAATATATTGTTGAACCATACCTTGAAAAACTCCCTGCTCATTCACAGCGATGGGAGGACGACTCTGGTCATCTTAGAGATATTTTCCTGAGATGATGTCATTCTAAAATATGGCTCAACTAGCATAAATGTGTTTTTTGCATTGAGAGGGATGTCTGTTAGGTTTCGTGGTCTCTAAGGATGGAATCCAGATATACCCTTTGAAATTTTCCACCATTTTAGCTCTACCAGCCCCAACCAATCTTCTCAAAATCCAAAGTTTGCAAGGGAAGGAAAAATTTCTTCATTGTTTTGTGTGTAATTTTGCAGAGAAAATGCACGATTATATGCATCTCCTCAAGAAGGACACTCCATTATTCTAGGATGACCAAGCCCAACGTGCCTTTGATAATATCAAACACACTCTGACTCATTCACCCATGATACACCCGCCAGATTATTCAAAGGACTTTCTCTTGTATATTGCTTCCTCTGCTACTAACATTGCTATGGTTTTGGTGCAGGAAAATCCCAACGGTCAGGAGCATGTGATTTACTATGCGAGTAAGAACCTTATGGATTCTGAAACCCGATATTCATGCATGGAGAAGTTAGCATTGGCCACGGTCATTGCTGTACAAAACTTTCGTCACTACATTTTGCTCCACACAACCACTGTATTGGTAGACCGAAACTCGATGTATTACATCCTGAATCATCAGGTGCTCGAGGGAAAGTACTCTCGATGGATAGTCATACTACAAGAGTTTGATCTAGAATTTTCCAAATCCACATCAAATAAATCCTTGGTCTTTGCTGAGTTCATGTGTGATCTTCCTTGTGCTTCGATAGAATCTAAGCCCAGTGATTCATTTCCTGATGAATTTTTGTTCCTGATAAGAACTACTGACCCATGGTATGGAGATATTCTTATTTATCTCCAAACACAAATATTTTAGCCACATCTATCCCATGATGATCATCAACATATCTGTCACCACATGAAATACTACCTCATCCTGATTGATACCTTTTATAGAACTGGGATTGATTCTATTCTCTGGCGATGCCTCACCCATGAGGAAGTTGAACATGTGTTAAATGATTGCCACTCTGGAGAATGTGGTAGTCATTTATCTGGGATAGCTACTACTCAGAAAATCCTTCACGCTGGCTATTTTAGGACTTAAGTATTTAAATACTATCATGAGGCTATCAAGAAATGCCCACCTTTTCAACATTTTTATCCCAAAAAGTGCTCACATTCCGCTTTGCTACACCCCATCATTACCATTGGCCCATTTTCCAAATGGGGGATTGATTATATGCATTTTAAGCCTACCTTAGCTGGGGGGCATGGTTACATCATCATAGCCATTGACTATTTTACAAAATGGGCTGAGGCCATGCCTACATATGTGGAAGATGGTAAGACTGCCACTCTCTTCATGTTCAATCATATCATAGCTATATTTGGAGTCCTGCAGTCCATTGTTACTGATCACAGATCACATTTCCATAGTAAAATGATGGAGGAACTAAGTGCCAAGCTAGGTTTTCACCATGAAAACTCTACGCCATATTATTGACAAGCTAATGGTCAGGTAGAGGCCATTAACAAAGTTTTGAAAACTATGCTTCGTCGGATGGTTGGAGATCATAAATCCAACTAGCACCACATCCTTTTCTCCGCTCTTTGGGCTTACAGGACTTCGGTGAAAAAAACTACTAGTTTCACACCTTTCTAGCTTGTCTATGGAGTTGAAGATATCTACTGGTTCAATCTCATATTCCATCCTTAAAACTTGTCGTCGAACTTCTCCTAGACACTTTCTTAGAGGAAGAGATATTTTTGTACTTGAACAACCTTAATGAGACTTGGAGAGATGCTACCTTGGATAATGAAGAACATAAGAAATGTGTCAAGGCACAGTATGATAAATCCATCCAACCTCATGCCTTTAATGAGGGTGACCTATTTTTGACTTACGACAAGAGATATCACAAACTAGGGAAAGGAAAGTTCGTTTCCATGTGGCACGGTCCTTTCATCATTTCTAAAGTTTTAGACAAAGCGGCCTACGAGCTCATTGACTATGATGGAATCCCTTTAGGGAAACCTCACAATGGATTGTACCTGAAGAGGTACTATGCCTAGGTATTTCTTGGATAGTATCTTGTATAAATGTATATTGCTTGACTTTTAGTGTGCTTTTAGTATTTTCAATATGGTTTTGAGTTTAGAGTCTGCATCTATTTATACCATGTTTTTGTCATGCAGAACAGATGGATTTTTACAGCTTCACTGATGGTGCTTGTTGCCACACCTTGAATCTTGCCTCATCTTCTTGGGTCCTCTATTCCCCGGCTAAAGATTTGTCCAGTTCAGGAGTGGTTTGTATTGGTCCCGCTACCAACAACATTGCTGAGTATCGAGTAGTCATAGGTATTCTGACTAAATCTACCTCCCAAGATGTTCGTAATATCATATTCTTGATGGAATCACAACTCATGGTTTGTCATCTAAAACATGTTTATACCATTAGAAATCATGTGATTCTCTGTCTCTTCTAGAGAGTACGCTTGTTAGAAAGGTCATTTGAAACCATCACTTATAGGAATGTCCCTAGGGAACATAATGTAGTTGCTGACTCATTAGATAATTCCATCCTATATTAGCATATTGCCCATTCATGACATTAAAATCAAACATGGCTCATTGTAAATAAACAATTAAAGACACATAAAAATAATGTAAAATACATCCACCATTTGAGACATATAAACACCAGATAAAAATATGTATATATATATATATATATGAACATGTTTACAAAAAATAGGTCACAAGACCTCATCTGAAGCACGTAGGATTTTAGGTAAAAATCACCATACAAAATCCTGAAGCTATCATATTTCAGTAGGTATATCATGCATACAACATCTAGTGATGCTCTTGATTGCATATCACTGTCTGGGATACTCTACGTAGTAGTCTACTAAACCGACCCGGTACTCTTGTTGTATGTTTCTGATACCTCAGAGGGAGGTCATCAATGGAAGTGTCAGGGATGTCTAAGGTCAACCTCTCTAGGTTTTCCTCTAACTCCCTGGTCACATCATCACCCTGCGGTACAAAGAGGGCTCCAGCTCATCTATCTAATGGGGAGGATCCCCAGGGTCATGCTTCTCCAACGTCTGCATGAAAATATTTAGGTCTTGTTACTTCACATAAAAAATATATAACATTAAAAAACATAAAAACACTATGTCCATTTTATGGTTTCTTTCTTCTTACCAATGTCACCCCACTATCGACCAAGTGGGAGCAGTAGGTCAGGGTCTCTGCTGAAGTCCATACCCGCATAAGCATAATCATCCATCATGAGGATCTGATCTCTGAGCCATCAGAAGAATGGGTCACCAAACTTCACCTTCCCGCTACCTGCTCCAGTATGGGCCATAATATAGACCCACCTCTGCATGCGAGGGTCCCATGCTCTCATCTCTATAAAGACCACCTAGGGTCTCATCTGTGGTACCCACTCGACACTTAGTCAGATAATCCTTGAATATCGAAAGCAGGGCTTCCACCCAGTTGAATATTGTAGGTTCCATGGCATCTTTGGCATAGAGCATGTGTTCCCTAGAATCCTAGTGCACTCCCTGGCTACCCTCCACTCTTTGCATTGTAAACAAGATAGTCCATAGAGGTCCATCCATCACTGCCTTTATGGGGATTTTCTTCCCTGATGTTCTCAACCTTGGGATACAGTGGCGGTCTATCAACTCTTGTGTGGTAATATCCCCTCCTCAGGAATCTCTCAACGAGATGGGGGCACCCCGTCTCAAAAGTCCAGTTAAGAAGTAGATATCCTCTACCTCTACTATCAAAATATGAGCCCCAACCTCAAAGTGTTGTTGCTCCATATTCCACATCCGGAGTATATGCTCAAGCAACCACTCATGTGATACCATGCTGGGAGTCCGAAAGAATTTTTGGAGTCCACGGTCTCATAATGTAGCTATGCAACCCACATTCATTTTTCCAAAAGAGTTTCTGTTATCATGTTGGTTTTCCTTCCATATCACCATTTTTTATCAACAAGAGCCTACTAAAAACAATCACAAGACCCATTAGAATCATTCTTCATCATTTAAATAAAAAGAAATGATCTAGTTTTGCTTGTGTCAATATTTTTACATCTTCACAGCCGACACCTCTTGTGTGCCATTGAAGACAAGTGGTGGCACTTCCTGTGCACTTTTTTTTGGGTGCGGTTTTAGCGAGGTACTGCACATCCTGCAAGGGATAAGCATGGTGCCTGGTCCCATGATTTTAGGTCTTTCCATACAAGCCCAAAATACCATCCAAAATAAAAATTGAGACTATTAAAAGGAAGAGAAGGGTTTGAACTATTACCTGGAACTAATGGTGCTCGAATCCAACTGTGAAAACTCCCAATATCAGCAACTGAAGATCTGACTAGGACAGTGCTCCAAATGCTCTCCACTATGTGTAAATAGTAAAATGATTTGATTTTTCAGTATTTACATGACTTTTATACACATTTTTGGGTTTGACATGCCATAGTTTTGATTTAAAATTGCTTGTTATTCAAAATTTATCACTTGTAATCCTTTAATGTTAGTTATTGGTGCATTTAACACTTGTTTTGAGTCGTTGTAGGATAGAAGAATAGTAGCAGTAAAGTCTTGGGAGTTCATTTTTGACATTTTCATACTACCATAAAATAGAAAAAGTCATTGAGAATTTATTATGACACTTTGGTCATGCTCTTGAAACCCAGTATCAAAGGTCAGAGTCCGTTTCTGATTCTTTTCAGGCTCGTAAAATCTCTCATAGTGAAAAGAGACCAAATGGAGTCTTCTTTAAACTCTTTTCAAGCTCCTTAAATACAAAAATATTGTCGAGCGATCTTGTCTTCTTCATTCTCATTAAAGCATTTGAAGAGTCGTCTATCCAATGGTAGGTTATCTCTTTTTCAGTTCGGATAGACTATTTACGAAAAAGGAACACTCCAGCCAATAATGAATGGAAGAGTTCTCAAAGGTATGATTTTACAATTTTTCGGTCCTTAGAGACTAAATCATACGAAAAGGGACCCTTGTGGTGTCTTCTTCCATGGTTGTTCAGACTCTCTAAACATGAACGATACTGAGTTAACTTTAATTGGACTCATTAAATCAAACATTGAGAGACCCTCTTTTGGGAACAAACCCCTCCTCTCTTAGGTTCGTAAAACATATGAGTTTGGAATTGTCTCTGGGCAAGCTATACCGAGTGTTTGTTACCCTCTTTGAACTCGTAAAACTGAAAAGAGGCACTCATCAACCATGATGGGGAAAATTGGAAGGGAATCATTTTGCAAATGAATGGAAGTAGTTTGTCATTACCTTTGAACATGGAACTTGTCTGCATATTATTTTAGTCAATTGGATATTCAGCTGATCTCTGTGATGATCCACTTTCATGAGTCATGCCACTCCTTTGAGTCTTTCAAAAGAATGCATTGTCCACTATCACACTGTGTGTTTGTCCCATTTAGTCATGCTTCCAAGTCTCTTGTCGTGCCGCCCAATGTTCAAAGGGAAGTTGAAGAAGTTTTTTCTTTGTAGTCAAAATGGTCTCTATGTCACTACTTTTGAGTCAGTCCTATGGTTACTACATTCACATCATTCTAGAACTATGTTCCAAGTTTTGTGTCACCGATGTGGGACTCATCATGGCCCTCCTTCGACGAGACTATCCCCGTCGACATCAGCTCACCATCTAGGAAATAGTATTAGAAAAAAAAACTTAGAACCTTGAGATCTGTATGTCTTAACGACAGATTCTCTCACTTTCGACCTAGGTTCACATCATTTACCTTTGATTGATAGAATTGACTAGGTGTTTGACATTAGGACATCTATTCACACTCAGTAGATTATACTAGGGTACCTTGGGAATCATTGACATCGATGGTGATCTCCCTCGCACTTGTTAACAGTTCACATCATTGGTCAGTAATCAAGTGGTTTCTACCATGTATGACTTCAGATCATTGTAATCACATGGATAGAATTGTACTTTGCGGAAGACGAGACAAAGACCCTCGGTATTTGTTTAAGCGCTCATTGCTTTTCCCTAGGTTGCGATGGAGTTTTGTATATCTAGCATGGATCTACATTTGTATGGTCATGGCTATGCTCAAATTTGCATCTGTATGACATAGATCTATGTTGTATGTCTGGTATCTATGTCCAAGTTTGAGTCCTCTATCACATGGATCTACGATGTATTATAGTAGCCATGCATGTTTATTCCTCCCATGGATCTACCTTGTATTGGTCTGTGACCATGAGTTGGTTACTTGTGTCTATGAGTCAAAAATATTGATGTATTCCAGATGCCTACTTGATGACATGCTTCGATCGAGCTGACATTTTCACCTCGAAGCGACAACTTGTTCTCTCAAAGCTCTCGTTTATTGTATCCCCCTAAGACTCACACTTTGGGGGTAATTATGTTATACCCAAATCCTGTCACCACCATGTGATAAGACCTTTTGAATTACATGTTTTCCCTTAATCTCGGCACTTAGAGTGGAAACCCCATGTTGTTTGTCGATTCTAGATGAAAATAGTCAGCACCGCGCTTTCCATGTGAACCATGAGCAGTACCTCGCTCACACCACCTGCTTTCTATTTTCCATAAGTGGTACCACTACCTATGGCCTTTGGTCCATAAGCATTTCTCATATAAACCTCCCTGTCATAAGAGAAGAAAAGTGGTACCCTGGGTAAAATGGGAAAAAGAGAAGTTTCTCGAGGCTTCTAGATCATGAGCCTTGTGTCCTCCCTTATCCCTATCATTGTGGGTCAGTTGAGTTTGAGATCCCCCATCATAGGATATTAGAGGCCACCTCATCCACAAATCTCTCAACCATTCCTATCCATTGAACCTTATAAATACAAGCTCATGTCCATGGTTGAGTGGGAGAACTATAGAGGTATTGTTATACTGTTGGATTGAACACTTGGCCCAAGCCATTAGAGAGCATAGCGAGCAAAGTTGGAGCTTATGGGGATGAAGTGTTTGTCTCGTGGAGTTGCTTTTTGACACTAAGGATATGGTTGTAAAATTCTCCATACATATTAATGAAAAGCTAATTTCTGTCCCACATTACTGTTGTTTTGATTTCGCATGTACATGTTGTTAGATTCCTTAGTCACTAACATGGATAAGTAGGTGATTTTCTGGTAGGTTTGATGTGTTTGCGTGTTTGATCTATTTGTAGGTACACAAGTTTACTATCGAAGTAGCATTCCAGGTGTCTACGACATCTAGGGAAGGTCTTCATCCTTTGTTGTTCACTCATTTCTTCTAGATATGAACCATTCAGACCAGAGGAACAACTTATGTCCACAGAAGGTGAAATATTCCTAACTACATAGATCATGCAACTCATTCATTCAAGGGATTTGTGCAAGAAGGAAGTTTATCTCTTTCAATGGACTTCGAGAAGAATGTGAAAAAAAGAAGCTAGACTTGTGACAAGAGAAAAATATGGGAGCAACTGATGATCAAGATGAACTTTCATCACAACAAGAACAAAGACAAGAAATCGAAGAAGGCCAAAAGAGATATTTCAAATGTCTGATGTTAAACTTATGATGAAAATGGTGTGGAAATTTAACCCAGTGATAGAACAATTACACTCACAACAATTATCGATTGTACATGCAAAATCACTCACAAAAGAGATTGAATATGGAGCTGAACACTAAACTGTATTGAATTAGTGTACAATAGCCAACCTTGTAACATCATAGGCTAACACAATAAATAATTACATAAGGGATTCAAATGCATGAAGAGGCAATTTGAATCTAGTCAAAAGCAGGCTTACTAAAATTAAGCAAATCCCCCATAGGTGCATAAAGCAGTTTCCAAAACTGTCAAGGAGCTCACGAATTGGAAAAAGCACTTAAGAAAGATAAAATTTAATGGAAGGAAAACTCAAACATGCTTTTCATAGGAGAAAAGAGTGGAGGATGTGGAGGACAAAAAACTAGTTAACCTCACCTAGTCAAACTTTCCCAATTGCCTTAAAGCACTGAAAAAGCAGGCAATAAAGCAGAAAAAGTAGAAGGGCGCTTAGGAGGGCCAGGAATAAAGCAGATTTGATTCCATGAGCTTTTCCAAGCACTCCATGAGTCAAAATTATGAATTTTGACCACTATGGATGTGTAGATGACAACTTGCATAAGGTGGAACATGGAAACTAGGCAAATAAGACAAAAATGGATTAATTAATGTCTAAGGTAGCTAACTATGGGTTGATTATTCTAAACCCCCCCTTAATCCTGACTTATGAGTAATATATAAAAAAATTATAGGGCCTAGCAACAAGGCTTAGTCACCCTTTACATACTGCATGTCCATATAACCAAGGAAAGAGGCAAAAACCCAGTGGGAAAATCCTCCCTTAAACATGGACTGTAAAACAAAATATGGAAATCTTGTCATCACTCATGCTTCAAGGCATGATCAACAATCCCCAACAGTGATTTGAGATTGCTGAAGGTCTTATCACAAAATTCTTTGGTGAAGATATCAGCTACTTGTTTTGAAGATGAACAGAAGAGTAGGTGAATGGTGCCATCATGCACAAGCTCTCTGATGTAGTGCATATGAATCTCAATGTGTTTGGTTCTCTGCTTCTAAACTGGATCATTGCATATTCGAATGGTACTCTGGTTGTCACAGTAGATAGTATTTGAGTATTCTGATTCGAAGCCACACTCTCCAAGTAACCCCTACAACCATAAACATTGAGTTGTTGCATTTACAACTCCTCTGTACTTTGCTTCTATAGATGAGAGTGCAATGGCACTCTGTTTCTTGCTTGACCAACTGATTGGCCCTTCTACAAGCATGAACTCATATCCTGATGTGGACTTTCTATATGTGCTATTACCTTCCCAATCACTGTTAGTAAACCCAGTCAAATCAAGATCAGATTTAGCTTTATAGAAGATCCCATGTGTCCTCGTTCCCTGAACAATGTTAAGGATCCTTTTGGCTGTTTTCTGATGGATATCATGAGGCTGATCCATGTATATAGAAGCCACACTTACTACATAATAAATATCAGGTATAGTATTTGTAATATACAACAAACATCGAATCAATTGCCTATACAGTGTATTGTTTACCATAGGTGAAGAATCAGCTTCTTCTAGCTTCACTCCTGAAAGGAAAGGAGTCTTACGTGGCTTGCAATCCTTCATTCTGAATTTGTTTATAAAATACAAGGCATACTTGGAATGGTGCACCTTGATTCTAGCTTTGGTTTGAGCAATCTCAAGCCCCAAGAATTGGCTTAAGAGCCCCAAATCTGTCATGGAGAAGGCTTGGTTCATTGCACCCTTCAAGGAAGCAATCTCATCATTTGAGCTTCCTGTAATGAGAAGGTCATCAACATATAAAACAATGATCATTAATTAACCATTAATTAACTTCAAACAGACATTTGTATCTGATTTGCATCGAACAAAATTTAGTGATAGCAAAAAGCTATCAATCTTGGCATACCAAGCCCTGGGGGCTTGCTTTAGCCCATACAATGACTTCCTTAGCCTGCATACAGGAGATGGGTTAGTAGAAAATCATTGAGGCTGATGCATGTATATCTCTTCAGTGATATCTCCATTTAGGAAGGCACACTTTACATCCATGTGATGTACCTCCCATTGCTTTGAGGCTGCAATGGCTAAGGCTAGCCTGATGGAGTCCATCTTTGCCACTGGTGCAAAGCTCTCATTGTAATATATGCCATGAACCTATGAGTAGTGCTTGGCTACCAATCTGGCCTTGTACTTCAGAGGTGAACCATCAGCAGCAAATTTTGTCTTGTACACCCACTTACACTGAACTAGCTTCCTCCCTAGGGGAAGATCAACCACCTCTCAAGTGTTGCTCTTCTGGAGTGAGCTGAACTCTTCCTTCATGGCTGCTTTCCATATTGGATCTCCTGCTGCATCTTCATATGTCTAAGGATCTGATTCCACCATCAGATAGCATTTCTCAGCAAACATAGGATCCTTCATGCACAGAGCACTCTCAAATTGAGATCTAGTCCTCCTAGGGTCATTAGGATTCCCAGCTAGCTCTCCTGCTGCATGAATGATCTTGGCTACCCATTTTGAAATTGTAGGGATGTTAGGATCTGCAATAAATTCATCACTATCAGACATATCAGAATCATCATGTTCAACAATCTCTTCACTTACATTCAGAGGTTCTGGTGGTGAAGAGGCTTCTCCAACTTCCACTGCTGCTAGGGGTTCTTCTTGAAACTGAACACACCTTTCAATGAAGGATTTCTTTGTGCTCAAATTTATCAGATTTTACCCTTTTGAATATTCAGAGTACCCAACAAGTAGACACTCTTGGCTTTGGGGCTGCAAAGCCTTTCTCTTTTCTGTCGGAATTCTAGCCCAAGCCCTTGAGCCAAAAATCTTGAAATGGGTCACATCTGGCTTGTGCCCACTCCATGCTTCGAAAGGAGTCATACAATCAAGTTGTTTATGAGGAAACCTATTTTGGATATAGGCTGCATAGTTTATAGCTTCAGCCCAGTACTTTGGTGGCAAAGTATTAGCCTCCATCATGCATGTTGCCTTCTCCTTCAGTGATCTTTTCTTCCTCTTAGAAACACCATTCTACTGTGGAGTGTAAGGGATAGAATGCTGCATCTGAATACATGCATCTACAAAATATTGAATAAACTCAGACTTGACATACTCACCACCATTGTCAGATCTGAGGACCTTGAGTTTCCTCCCAGACTGGTTTTCAACCAAAGCCTTAAAGACTTTGAAGAGGCCAAAAACTTCAGACTTGTGTTTCAGGAAGTAAACCTAGCAATACCTGTAAAAGTCATCTATGAAAGTCAATTCAAATTTGGCCTGACTCATGGAAATATGAGGGAATGGGCCAGCAACATCACTATGGACCAACTCGAGGGGTGCAGAGGTTCTCTCATGACTAGCTCTCTCAAATTTATGCTCTGGGTGTTTTCCTAGGATACAACCTTGGCAGACTCCTTTGGAAAATTTTATCTTTGGTAACCCTATGACCATCTATTTTTCACTAAGATTAGAAAGATACTTGTAATTTAGGTGGCCAAATATTTCATGCCAAATCTTGCTTGCCTCATTAGCATGAATCAGAAGAGCAGAGGGGTTTGAGTAGGGTAGGAAGTGTGAGAACATGCATACCTTTGAAGTATGATTTGGAACACCTTTTGCAATGACTTTACCACTTGAGATCTCTGTGATCTCAACTTCATTAGGGGAGAATATGACCTTCTTTGGAGACCCAGTGTGGGTCATCTGATACACTGATAAGAGGTTGGAGGAAAGACCAGGAACATACAACACATTGCTGAACTGACCATGATCAAGATCAATCCTCCCTTTGCCCAAACTTTCAGTGAGAGAGTCATCTCCCAGTACTATTGGTGGACCTTTCGACATTTCAAGTGAGGTGAATTCCTCCTTGGTCGAAACCATGTGTCTTGAAGCTCCAGAATCAATGATGAAACTAGGTGAGCTTGATGTGCCAGCAACCAATGCATGAACTCTCTCTCTGTCTTCTAAACTTGATTCTCCTTCTCTCTTCTTTGAGCTATCTGGAAGGGAGATGCCATTCTTCTCAAGGATTTGGGTCAGCATGTCTATTTGCTTCTTCATGCAGGAGCTCTTAGAATGATTTCCCTTACTGCAGTATGCGCACTTGCTCATTTCTCTTTTGTTCTTCTTCCTCTGGTAGTTCTTCTTGGAACCTTGAGGCTCCTCCGGAGACTTGTTCTTGTCTCTCTTTTTCTCAGGTGGCGTTTTAGCTTTCTTTTTTATTTTTGAATCCACCCTCAAATCTCCAGCAACCAGATCTTGGTATTTGGAAGTTTTGTTGGTGCCCATCATCACCAACTTATCTTGTTATTGTGTGAGAGATTCCATGAAATATGCAAGGCTAGGCATCTTCCAGATTCAAGCTGTCAACTTTATGGCATAGAAGGTCAAAAAAAACACTAAATAGTCAGGGCCAAGCTTCGAGAGTATGGCCAAGAACAGCTGATCATCCTTCTTTTCAATCCCACATTGTTTTAGCTGCAAAACAAGTGCTTTGAACTTGGAGAAATAGAGTTGCAGGGATTCAAATCTATTTGGACTCAGGGAGATCAGTTCATTTTTGATTTGATGTCCCCTCATCTCATCTATATTTCCAAAAATATCAACAAGCTTCTCCCATACTTCATTCGGTGATGTCAATCCATTAAGATGGAAAAGGAGGTCTCTGGAAATACTCAGACACAAGAGACCATAGGCCTCATCCCTCTTGTTGTGCCATTTTATCTTCTCTACAGCTACATTGGGCTCTGCTTATATTTCCATAGTCACTCTGTAGAGGCATTTCACTCTCAACAGTATCTCCATCTCTGCTTTCCATTCAAAGAAGTTGAAGGGAGTCAAGATGATCTTCTGAGATTGATCCATAGCTCAGAAATTGTCCCGACTGTCAGTAGAAGGATCCCAGTCATTGATGTCGAACCTGTAAAACAAATTTAAAGGAGAGAAATTGATCTACAAAGGCTCTGATACCATGTGGAAATTGAACCCAGTGATAGAACAATTACACTCACAACAATTATCAATTGTACATGCAAAATCACTCACAAAAGAGACTGAATATGGAGCTAAACACTAAACTGTATTGAATCAGTGTACAATAGCCAACCCTGTAACATCATAGGATGACAAAATAAATAATTACATAAGGTATTTGAATGCATGAAGAGGCAATTTGAATCTAGTAAAAAGCAGGCTTACTAAAATTAAGAAAATTCCCGATAGGTGCATAAAGCAGTTTCCAAAACTGTCAAGGAGGTCACGAATTGGCAAAAGCACTTGGGAAAGCTAAAAGGTAATGGAAGGACAACTCATACATGATTTTCATAGGAGAAAATATTGGAGGATGTGGAGGACAAAAAACTAGTTAACCTCACCTAGTCAAACTTTCCCAATTGCCTTAAAGCACTGAAAAAGCAGGCAATAAAGTAGAAAAAGCAGAAGGGTGCTTAGGAGGGCTAGGAATAAAGCAGATTTGATTCCATGAGCTTTCCCAAGTGCTCCATGAGTCAAAATTAGCAAGCTTGACCACTATGGATGTGTAGATGACAACTTGCATAAGGTGGAACATGGAAACTAGGCAAATAAGACAAAAATGGATTAATTAATGTCTAAGGTAGCTAACTATGGGTTGATTATTCTAAAAAAAGGACACTTGTTAAGGGATTGTCCCATCCAGAAAAGGAGACACCATGCTCATATTGAGAAGATGATGAACCATCAAATAAAATATTCAAATGAGAGAAGAATGATTCAAATGAAGAGTATGTGCTAATATCAACACTTATTGGCACTATCACACATTGAAGAAATGATTGGCTCATGGATAGTGAATATTCCAAACACATGACGGGATACAAGAAATCATTCATCAAGATGTCTGAACACGAGTCACCTCACAAGGTGAAACTTGGGGATGATTATCAATACGCCATAAAATAGAGTGGCGAAGCTTTATACAAGCTTGACTCCAAGAAATCCTTAAAGATGAAGGATGTGCTATATGTTCTAGGATTGAAGAAGAACCTTCTCTCAATATCTGCACTAGATGAAAAAGGAATGAGGGTGTAATTTGTCAATGGTGAATTCCTGATGTTTCCCAGAGGAAATAAAATAGAGGATGCAATAGTTATTGGAGAAGAATACAAAGGCTTGTACAAATTGAAGGGACATCCTGAACAAGAATTGGTTCATGAGTCAATTGAACCAAATGAACTATGGAATAGAAGGCTTATGCATGTGCAATATAGATCACTACCAATGGCAAGAAAATTAGTTTCATAATTACCATACATTCAGGAAAATAATGAGGGCGTTTTCAAAGGATGTGAAAAAGGAAAGAATGAAAAGACGACATAAGCTCCAGTAGTGAGAGCAAGGCTAAAGGAATATTGGAGATAGTACACTCGGATGTATGTGGACCCATGAATTTTAGATCATTAAGTGGGTATGTGTACTATGATTCCTTTATAGATGAATTATCACGTAAAACTTGGATATATTTCTTGAAAGAGAAAAGTTATTTTTCCAGCAAGTTCAAGGAATATAAATCCTTCGTCGAAAACCAGAGAGATAGGAATATTGAGATTCTACAATATAAATAATGGTGGTGAGTTCACTTCGGAAGAATTCAAGGAACCTTGTAGAGAATATGGGATTAAGAGGGAGTTGAGAACTCCATACAATCCTCATTAAAATGGGGTTGCAAAACAAAAGAACCAAACCATAATGGGAGTAGAAAAAGAAATGTTTCTTGACCAGGGTTTTCCTATGCAACCTTGGGAGGAGACAACAAGAACAACTGTGTATGTACAAAATTATACTCCTCATAGATTACTTGAAAACAAGACTCTTGAAGAGCCCTTTTCAGGAGCAAAACCCAAATTCAGCCATCTAAGAATATTTGGTTATTCGTTGTACATACATGTCCCAAAGGAGAAAAGGACCAAGCTTGATCCTTTTGTGAGGAAGATTCTATTCATAGGATACAGTGATACATCAAAGGCCTACCAATTATACTTCCTAGGATTCATGAATATTGTCATCATTAGAGATGTAACCTTTGATGAGGACTCAACATACTTCAAATCCAGGAGGACTCCTATCCAAGAAGTTGAGGAACCTGGAGAGATGAGAGTTTGAGACATGGAAATTGGAGAAGCAATTCCAGAAGACCCTAGAGATCATGACATGATAGAACCATAAGATGTGATAGAGAGATTCCTCGAGAAGGAATCCCACAAGAGGAAACCAGCATTGGCATGTGAGCTCTTACAAGAAGCTAAAAGGTATGGCACTCTATAAGGACTACATAGAGAGAGAAAAATGACAAATCCCTACAATAGTTATGTGGCCTTGCTGTGTGACATCATTGATAAAGAACCTTCCACCTATGAACAAGCTATAGAAAAGAAATAATGGGATGGTGTAATGATCAAGGAGTATCAGTTGATCATGAAGAATGAGGTCTGGGAGGTTGTTCCAAGTATGAAGAAGTCTTTTGTGACTTGAAAGTGGATCTAAAAGATCAAGGATGCTAGAGATGGAAGTATTGAGAAACACAAGGAAAGATTCGTAGCACGAGGTTTCTCACAGAAAGAAGGCATATACTATAAATAGACATTTGCACCCGTGTTGAGGTACACTTCCATAAGGACCATAATTTCTTTGGCAGCAGTGATGAAATGGAAAGTACACTAGATGGATGTCAAGACAAATTTCTTGAATGATGTAGTCAAAGAGGTAGTGTATCTAGAGAAGGAACTGGGATTTGAGAAACATGGAAGAAAGACCCATGTGTGCAAATTGAAGAAGGCATTTTATGGTTTGAAACAAGCGCTTAGGACATGGTACAGTAGGATGGATAGATTCCTGATCAGCTTGGGATTTACCAAGAGTAAATTAGATTCTAGCCTCTACTTTAAGGTGGAACATAGAAGACCAGTGATAATCCTACTATATGTCGATGACTTGATTCTAACAAGAAATGAGGAACTCATTACAGATACAAGGATAATTTCTATTAAGTTTGAAATGAAATACCTTAGAATGATGCACTACCTCATAGGCATGGAGGTGTGGTGGAATGAATATGGAATATTCCTTGGAAAAGAGAAGTATGTAGTGGATATTCTGAAGAGATTCAGAATGTTGGACTACAAGACTATGGTCACACCTATAGAATATAACTTGAATATTTTGAGTGATGCTTCATCTAAGAAGGTTGATGCCACAATGTATCACCAGATGATTGTCTCATTGATGTATTTGATGAATACAAGACCAAACATATGCTTTGCAGTGAACACCCTGAGCCAGTTCTTGATGGATCTAAGACAGGTTCATCTGATAGTGGTAAAGCATGTTTTGAGGTACCTAAATGGTACAATGGATTATGGGCTCAAATATGATGTGAATCAGAATATCAACCTACATGTTTATGTTGATTCAAAATGGGAAGGTAGAGCCAGTTATAGGAAGAGAACCTACGGTTGCTGCTTTAACTTGGGATCCGGCATGATCTCTTGGTTCAGCGGGAAGAAATCATGTGTGGCGTTGAGTACAACAAAGGCAGATTATGTTGCCACTTACTTGGCTAGTTGCGAGGTAGTATGGCTATGAAATCTACTCTCTGACTTATTTGATCTCCAATTGGATGCGACTTGCATCTTCTGTGACAATCATAGTTTTGTGAAGTTGACCAAAAATCCTGTGTTCCATGAAAAGTTGAAGCACATCGAGATCTAGTTCCACTATATCAGGGATATGGTGTAGAGAGGAGAAGAGAAGGTCTGGTACATGGCAACATAAGAGCATATAGTCAATGTGTTGACCAAGCCTCTTGCAATAGTGAAGTTAGAGTACTTCAGAGAAAGAATTGGTGTGATCTAGATAGAGATCCCTTGAAATACGGAGCGATGTGTTCTAGTATAGCTAGAAATATAGGTTATCCTTGGATATAACATCTTGGTGAAGCTCGCAGGTAATCCTTGGATGTAATCAGTCCTGATACAAATCATATTATCTCACGTTGGAAATGAGATGGGTTGTCCGAATGTAAATACTGATGCCTAGTGTGTTACGCAAGTTATTGAGATATAATATGTCACATGGGTTGTATGAGTGTAAATATTGAGCCCTGGAATGGTACACAGGTTAATCAAAATTAATATGTCCTAAAGGTTATATGAACATAGAAGATCCTGGACACAGGTTGTTCAGATGTAATTCATCAAGGTTGACCATAAGAACGTAAAAAGGGTCCTGGTATAGCAGGTTGTTGTGTCATAATTATTCCTATCATATATCTGAGATATATTAAGTTCCCATGATGAGATGATAAGGTCATGAAGCACAAGCGGTGCAACTAGGAGGTTCTTTTAAAAGAACGTGGGTCGACTGCAGATGCTTTGGTTGTTTGTTTTTTTGTCTTGTGCAGGACAAAAGATATGTTTTGGATACAAATAGATGAAGTTAGAAGACACAAGATATCGTCATCATAGTGTAAAGAATATCCTTGACATATTCGACATGAAGGCTTGCTTAATATGTGATGAAGACCTAGCAGAGGGATAGGCCTACATACACCATTAAAAAGGGTTGGCACTATAGAAACTTTTGATGGCAGATAGTATGAGATGATGATCAAATTATAAGAAGATGATGGAAACAACTATGATGAATACTCTATGACTCTGTGATGATGATTATGCATTGAAGACCTAACCAAATGTGTTAATGGCTGTGTAGAGAGAGAACACCTTCCTAGTTAAGAGGGACTATTGATGTATTTGCAACTTTGGAAGATATTGTCATGTATATTATTATTGTATGTTTTTCTACCCCCATTGGGGATGTGTGTTACCCCTTTATGAGATTTCTAATTTTTGTCTATACATTGAGTTACAACCTCCATTGTAAGTCGAGGCAACAATCCCCAGTATAACATCCTGTAATATGTAATTGTGGTCTCTCTAGGATAAGTGGGCCCCATGTGAGATGACATGTAGGCTTGAGTCTTATATTTGGTTAGTAAATTAAAGGGTATAAATAGGGAAGCAATCTCCCTCATTTATACACACCTCACACACTCTCTAAGGAACATAAGAGAGAAAGACAAGTCAGAGGAAGAATGGAATATAGCTGATGAACCTTTCTTATTATTGATTTTGATCATCTTACTATTATGAAGAAGTTTGTGGGGTTTTCTTGTTTATGGTTTCCCCAGTGAAAATATTTGTGTCGTGTTTATATTTTACATATTCTACATCTTGTTGTACTTATTATTCTTTCAGATAAAAATTGTAGATAATCTAATCATATCTTAAGAAAAACTAACACTTGTATCCTATACCAGTCGTGTCAAAGAATGGATTCTGATTGTTGATGATTTCTTCTAGAATCTTGGACTCGTTCTCATAAATCTTGTTGGTATCTTTTGTCCTTAATTTTGTCTTCAGAGATACTATCTCAGCCTCATGAATTTATTTTTCTATCATACTTTCCATCAAATATTTAGTAAGAGAGTCTTCGATTCTTTTGGATTCTTCTAGTTTGACCTTTAAATCAACAATGATTTATTGAAACCTTTGTGATTCTTCCTTAAGTACCCTATTGTCCTTCCTTAATTTATTCAACAATTTTAAGGCACTTATAAGTTTTGCTTCAATATCTACTTCACCTTCAACTTCATATTCTTTATCACCATTGGGATCATCATTTGAGTTTATTTCCATAAAGAGTAGCTTATGTGGTTCTCCATCATCATCAGAGTCATTTCCACTATCATTTTCAAAGTCACCACTAGATGCGCTATTGTCCCTTTTTGTATAGAGAATTTTATTCTTTGTAAACTTCCCTCTGTTTTTATTCTTGTAATTCTTGTCATTCTTGTAGGGTTTGAATTTTTCATCTTCGTCACTATCTGAGTTCTTTTCATATGGAAATTTAGAATCAAAATGACTTATCTTTCCACATGAAAAACATTTAATAGGTATCTTTCCTTTGTATTTTCCAGTTCCTTTCTTCAATTTCAAAACAAAGTTATTTATTTATTCATCATCAGATTCATCACTTGTTGGCTTGTCCTTTGTTGATTTTTTTTCTCAACCTATTTGGAGGAGACCTTAAATGTTTCTTCTTTTCTTGACGTGCCCTTGTCTTCAATTATCATTTTCTATGTCACAAGAGTGCCATGCAGCTGATCTATTATCATAATCTTTAGATCTATTTTCCTACTATGAAAGAGATATTGGGGTTGAACCTCTTGGGAAGATTTCTTATAATTTTTCCAACATATATGACATCCTCAACCTCTTCTCCCAAACATCTGATGGTATTCACAAGTTGATCAACTCGAAGAATATAGGTTCTTATGTCTATGTCTTCATTCATCCTTAGTTGTTCAAATTGTCCTATGTATGCTTGAAGTTTGGATTCCTTGAATTTTCTATATCCTTCATATGTCGTTTGTAATTTCCCCCACATTTTCTTTTGTATAGGGGAATTGCATCACTTTGTTGAGGACAAATTCATTTATTGCACCTAGAAGGTTATTTATGGAATTTGAGTTGTTGTCGTATTGATCCAACTCAGCTGCATCTGTCAGTATGGTTTGTGGTACCTTGTACCCATACTCTATAATTTCCCATATTTATATTCCTTGATATTATATGAAGGATCTCATCATTATGCTTTAGAATTCATATTTGCTTCCATCAAATAAGGGTGTTCCATTTTTTCTTTGTTTAGCAAAATTTCCCATGATTTCCTTCCAACGGTTAGTCTATTCTAAAGGAACTTGATCTAATACCAATTGTTGAAATACAGAGAGGGGGGTGAATTCATATTTGCACAACAACAAATTTTTAATCAAAATAAATTATTTTACCACCAATCACAACAAATCATCAATGTCTATGAAAATAATAAGCTGCACAATACATAATAATTTTTTACATGGAAACCCAAGTCCTGGGGGTAAAACCACAAAATCATTTTTAATAATAGTTTTCTAGAAATAACTGGGAGGAAAAAAACACCCTTATTACAATGTATTCAAACCATGCCTTTCCCACCATTGGAAGAGTAGTAAATTCATATATAATAGCCTCAAAAACTTCTATCCGCAGCCCCCATACCTCAGAGTGAGTATCCTTGAGGTGTAAAGCGAATTGCAAAGCTGCTTCCCTGTTAAATCCGTCTAGTCGCTCGAAGAATTCAATCCAGCCAGTGGCTTGAAAGATGGCAAAAACCTCAGGATTGTTTCGGAGTTCATGCGTGTTTAAAGGTTCATGACGAGCTGGAAGCCCCATGGTCCTGGAAACAGAGTTCTAGAGTCCGCGAGTGGAGGTTGCAGAGCAGGGAATGCACAGATCACTGAGCGGAGATGTGAGTAGGGAGATGGCAAATTTGGAAAGTGCAGTGCAGAGGGAGGTTCAAAATTTTTTATTCCAAATGGGGGAAGGTGGCGATTATGAGCTTTTACGTCGCACGGGGGAGGGATTAATTAATTCATAATGGTAATACGTATTAAGGCACGACTGATATCATTAAACCCAAATTAACACTTAATCATGTAAAAATCAAAGCCATACCTCGTGTGACTGTGCATCGAATGACCTGCGGGAAATGATGATCCGTGTGTTTGCTGACGCTGGAAGGCCGATCTCGTGCACATGTGTTAAATCGATCATAATAATAGCAATTAATGCCATAATGCCATCGCCAGTGAAAGTGGAGAAAAACTCGCGTCACCGGAGTCGACATTATGCCAAATTGTCCGGCACGAGTGGAAGAAATCAGAGCCATAAGTAATAGCAGAAGCAATTTGCTTTGGTTAACACAGGAGTTACTACTGCAAAGAATAAAAGAACCATCTGTAATGCTAAAAGGTCTGCCAAATAAAGCAGGATTGAAGTTTCCCGGCATGATATCACGGCCAATTAAAAGATGTTATAGCTGTCAAGGAAGATCACGGTGTCGGAAAAAAAATTGGCGGTACAGGGAAAAATCACGACTGTCAGAATTCACAATGGCTGGGAAAGGATGTCGCGGCCATGGGAGCATGTGGGTCGGCCACCAGGAGTGTATGTTCAGCCGCCGGAAGATTATGTTCGGCCGCCGGAAGATTATGTTCGGCCGTCGGAAGCTTATGTTCATCCACCGGGAAACTTATGTTCATCCGCCGGGAAAAAGAATTTTCGGGCCTTTGGAAAAAGGGTTGCGGCTGTGGGAAAGTTTGTTTAGCTATGGGAGCGTTTGTTCAGCCGCTGGGAAAAATAATTTTCGGCCTTAGGAAAAAAAAAAAAAATTGCGGCTGTGGGAAAGTTTGTTCAGCTGCGAGAATGTTTGTTCAGCCATCGGGAAAAAAATTTCGGGCCTTTGGAAAAAGAATTGCAGCTGTGGGAAAGTATGTTCAGCTGCAGGAGTGTTTGTTCAGCCGCCGGGAAAAGAATTTTTGGTCCTTTGGAAAAATAATTGCGGCTGTGGGAAAGTTTGTTCAGCTGCGGGAGCGTTTGTTCAGCCGCCGGGAATGTTTATTCTGAGAAAAGGAAAATGCAACACAGGGAACAAAGGAAAACATTTTTTGTTCAGCGGGCCCATTCTAGTCGTTCACCTGGTACTTCCCTGCAATTTTATTTCTTTGAAAAACAACAACCAAAGAGATCAAATGCAAAAAGAAACAATCAAGAGTTATTCGCTACAATAGAAAATACTTATTTATGTACAGTGATTCAATAGTGCGATTTACAGTTTAAAGGTTGGCCGAGGCAGAGAGAAGTTCCTGCCCTGGTAACAGCTGATACTCTAGGTCGGCAACAATCTGTGAAATGAATGCGTCCTTCGAGATAGGCTTACGTTACAATCTTAGTCTGTGGCCATTAGCAAGTAATGGTATACGATTGTCGTCAATGGTCACCAGACGGACAGTGCCGTTGTCAAAAACCCTGTCAACCAAGTATGGACCTAGCCACCGTGTACGCAGTTTCCCTTTAAAATATCTCTTGAATCTGGAGTCATAAAGTAATGCCCAATCTCCTTCACTGAAGACCTTCTTTTTAATAAACCGGTCGTGCCAATTAGATCTCTATTGCTGAAGTAACAAAGTCTGATCTACTGCCACTAACCGCTTCTCATCCAGTTCATTTAATTGATTCAGTCTTTGCTTCTGCGCTTCTGTTACGTCCGGGTTCATTTCGGTGGCTGTCTTCAAGGTTTTAATCTCGAACTCAATTGGAAAGACAACACTCTTTCCGTACACCAGATCATATGGGGAGAACCCTGTAGTGTCACGCCAAGTCGTGCGATATGCCCACAGTGCTTCTGGAAGCCTGTCAGCCCAATCCTTTCGATGACTATTAACTGTTTTAGTAAGGATATTTTCAATAACCTTATTGGTGCTTTCCACCTAACCATTATCCTGGGGGTGATAAGGTGAAGACACCCTGTGCTGCACATGATACTTCCTGAGCAAGGATTCAAATCGGTGTGACACGAACTGTGGACCTCCATCAGTAACTACTTCTTTTAGCACCCCAAAACGGGTAAAGATCTCACTGTACAGAAAATCAATTGCTGCCTGATCATTAGCCTTAGCCAAAGCTACAACCTCCACCCACTTGGTCATGTAATCAGTACAAACCATAATATAGACCTTTTGGTTGGAGGGAGGACTGATAGGGCCAACAAAATCCAGTGCCCATCTCTCAAATGGTTCAACTACAAGTTGGGACTGTAGGGGCATCTAATCTGTTCGATTGGGTTGGCCCATCCTTTGGCAACTGACACAGGACTGGACATACTTCTTGGCATCCCTGAACAGAGTCAGCCAGTAATAGCCCATCCGCAGTGCTTTGTGCCCTGTTCTCTTATCTGCAAAATGGCCTCCACAAGGCCCCTCATGACAGGCTTTTAATATAGGAAAGATCTCATCTTCTCTTACACATCTCCTGATCTCAAGATCAGGCCCTGTGTAGAAGAGATGGCCATTTAACCAACAAAACATGGCACTGCGCTGAATAATTTTTCTTTTTTCTCGTTTTGTCATATATGGCGGGAGCTTCCCTGCAACCAAATAGTTAGCAACGTCTGCATACCATGGAGAATGAACTGAAAGTGCAAATAGATGCTCGTCTGGGAAAGAATCCTCAACAAGAAAACTGTCATCGCTGTTAGTAAGATGGGATAAAAAGTCAGCAACAACATTTTCCTTCCCAGGTTTATCTATAATAGTGATATCAAATTCTTGTAACAACAAAATCCATCTGGTCACTCTGGCATTGGTAACTTGTTTATTCATTAAGTATTTGATGGCAGAGTGGTCAGTGTGCACAAATGTAGGATACCCGGTGATATAATGTCTAAATTTATTGATGGAGTAAACAATAGAAAGGAATTCTTTTTCAGTAACAGTGTAGTTAAGTTCAGCAGGGGCTAGATTTTTACTAACATAGTAAATGGCATAAGGTTTTTGGCCCTCCTGCTGTCCTAATACTGCCCCAATGGCAGTGTCAGAGGCATCTGAGGAGATATGGAAGGGCAGGGTCCAATTAGGTCCCCGCAAAATGGGAGCGGTAGACAGCCTTGCTTTAAGTTCATCGAATGCTGTCTGGCATGCTACATTCCACACAAACTGTGCATCCTTCATTAACAAAGAGAATAGAGGAGAAGCCAGTTTGGAGAAGTTTTCTATGAATCTTCGATAATATCCAGCATGTCCCAGAAAGCTTCTCACCTCTTTCTGAGTTGAAGGAGTAGGTATATTCTGTATTACTTTGATTTTTGCAGGGTCTACCTGTATGCCATTGGCAGAGATAAAATGCCCCAATACCACCCCCTCACTCATCATCATATGGCACTTCTCAGTGCTTAATGAAAGCTGAGCCTGTTTACAGCGAGTTAAAACCTTCTTTAAATTTTCTAGTTCCTCATCGAAATCCCTGCCATAGGGAGTGAAATCATCCATGAATATTTCCATGATATCATTGACTAATTCAGAGAATATGCCAATCACAGCTCTTTGGAAGGTTGCTGGTGCATTGCACAATCCAAATGGAAGTACTCTGTAAGCAAACGTTCCCCAGGGACAGGTGAAGGTGGTTTTATCCTGATCCTCAGGAGCAATTTGGATTTGGTTGTACCCACTGAAACTGTCTAGGAAGGAGAAGAACTTCTTCCCTGATAGGGTATCAAGTACCTGGTCGATAAAGGGTAAAGGGAAATGATCCTTTTGAGTTTCTTTGTTCAGTTCCCTATAATCAACAAAGACCCTCCATTTCCCATTTTTCTTGGGTACAATCACGAGTGGGGAGACCCACTCACTATCTGAAATAGGGTATATAAACCCTGCTTCCAAAAGTTTCTGGATTTCCTCCTTCACTATATCCCTCAGATTGGGGTTCATGCATCGTTGGGGTTGACACAGAGGCCGGGAGTCACTTTTGATATAAATATGATGAGTGCACAGATTAGAGGGGATACCCCTCATATCTGTATACTCCCAGGAAAACGCCCCCTTATATTCCTTCAAGAGGCTGATCAGGCGTTTCTGTTCCTCTGAGGAGAGACTAGGATTGATATTCAAAGTCCTTCCAGGTTCTACCTCAATCAGAATGCTCTCTGAATTTTTCACAACCGGGATTATGTTTGTGCCACCAACCAAGGCTTCTTCCGTAAGGTTTTCTTTCTCTTCCTTTCCCAGGGTAGTGTTAAGAATTTGATAGGCCTCTCTATTCACTGAAGTGGGTTCACTAATGAAATTGATAATGGTATCATCTTCTGTCTCATTTTTGAAAGTTAAGGCCTTCCCTATAGTTAATAATGGTTGGACATCCTCCTCCTCCTCCTCCTTCTCTATCCAAAGGGATGTTTCAGCCTCTAGACTTGGCCGAGCTGGAGGATAGAGGGTGAGGTTTTTAGTATCCACACCATCATATATAGTCATGGACCCCGATCGACAGCTGATGCAAGCATCAGCTGTGGCCAACCACGGTCTCCCCAGGATTAATGGGTGTCCCCCAAGCTGCGATTTTGGTTGTAACACCAAAAAGTCAGCTGGGTACTCCCATGAATCTACTGATATAACAAGGTTGTCCAAAATCCCTTCGGGTCTGATGGTGGATCTGTCTTCCAATTCCAAAATAGTAGGGGTCGGTCTAAACTTGGTGAGCCCAAGCTTATTTACAGTTTCCATAGTTATAACATTGATTGCTGCTCCCAGATCCACTAGGACGTTGGGTATTTGTGTCTGTCCTATCTGTACAGTAACAGTAGGATTACCAGGGTCATCGTATTTAGTCACAGGGGCTTTTCCTGTTATCAAGGCCGATAAGTTTCCTATGACATGAACCGTGGGAGGATCCCTGAATTTCCTTTGTGTTCTTCTTGTACACAGCTCCCGAACTGTTCTAGCGTAAATGGGCACATCTTGAAGCGCTTGAAGGAGGGGAATTTTAACATAAAGGTTTCTTAACTCTCCGAGGAGGTTAAACTGAGGTTGCCCCCCCATTTTTGGTAGCAGTAATCTCTCGGGGTATGGTGGCTGCTTTATCAGATGGGAAGGCTGTATTTCTTCAGGTTTATCGTTGGATGGTTCAGCCGTCCCTTCTAAGGGATTCCCAGCATCCTCAATGATGGGCCTTGAGTCAAATGGATGCTGTAAGCTCTCCTCTTCTTTATGCTCAGAGGATGAAACATCCTCTGTAATCACAGGTTCTACAATTTTCCCATATCGTAAATGAATTTCATTACAGGATACAGGGGAAAGAGAGTAGGCTGGCATGTTGACAGTCTCCAATTGGTGGACTGCTTTATTGTTTGGGTTAGGATTAGGTTGGGCAGGCAGCTGGGGTCGGATTGGTATATTAGGGACATAATTGTTTTGCAGCTGCAGCTGTGACTGTGGAGGTAAGTATTGAGGATATGGAGGAATTTGAGGGAATTGGGGAAATTGAGGAAAATATGGTGCTTGTTGAGGTAGAGGTGGTTGAGGAAACTGGTTCCCAGGATGGAAATTCCTCCATCCAGGAGTCCATGACGTAGGTTGGGGTGGTGGATGTGTCCAGGGATTCCATGAATTATAGTTTTGCATTGCAGGTTGAGAGGAATTCCACTGAGTATAATTTGAAGGGAATTGTGTATTCAAATTTTGCGTATTATTCCAATTTCCCATATTATTCAAAAATGGGAGAGAGTCTGGAGACATACCTTGATTCTGAGGCTGCCATGGTTTCTTATGTGCAATAAAGTAGGCTGCTTCCACATCCGGGTTTGATGCTTGCAGAACGGCCTTGACTTGAGGAAGTGACAGACATTCCTTCATATCATGGTTCAACTCACACATCTGACATACGTTCACTTTGTCAAGCGGGTATTCTCTCAATGGATGATTCTTTCTACATCGGGGGCAGAACACACCTAATGTGAGATCCTCTACTACTTGTTTTTGTTTCACCTTCAGGACATCAATTTCAGAAGAGATGGAGCTCATCATTTTTGTTTTGAAATTTTTAAGTAGATTGCCTATCTCTGCACGGGTAGCGCCTCCATTGGATGACTTCTGAGTTCGGTCGAAGACGTCACGTTCCAGCTTTTCTCGTTTATCCCGCTTATTATTTCTGGAAGACCCTCTAGAGTATATTTTGCACAACTCCACAATTTTGTCGAAAGGTTCTTTGGAGATGTCTCCCTTACCAAGCAGGTTTAACATATCAAGACAATCATCCCTGATTCCCTGAAGCAAGATTATTTTGAGTACATCCAGTCCCATGTTCGTCTGCCCAACTCTCTGCACATTGTACAGCAGTCTTTCCATGAAATCTTCCAAACTTTCGTCCTCCTTCTCCACCATTTTAAATAACTCCTCTCTCTTATCCTTGGTGTTACAGTATTCCTGGTATTTCTCCAGGAACACCTGCTTCATTGCTTCCCAATTAGTAACGGTCCCTCCCCCAAGGATCATGAACCAGTGTAATGCATTGTCCTTAAGGGTAGTAGAATTTTTTTTTAGTTTTTGGGCATCGGTGATATAATCGTAACTACGACAAAGAATATCGAATTCGAAAAGGAATTCGTCTGGGTCTTCTGCCGCCTTTCCATGGAAACGAGGTAACACCGATGGTGAGATATTCTTCATAGGAGCTGCCCCATCTGGTTGTTGAATAGGAAATTGCAATGTATCCACTGTTCCCTCTGGCAGGGAGCGATTCTCTTGATGATAGTTTTCTCCCATCACTTCCTCCTCGTCGGCTCTGTGTCTGTTACTCATCTCTTCTTCTATTTTCTCCTCTTCGTCTCCTCCTATACTCCTTTCTTCGTTCTTCTCTCGTTCCTCGTTCTTTTCTTCGTTTTTCCCTTGTTCCTCATTCTTTTCTTCATTTTTCCACTGTCCCAGGAGATTCTGGTTGTACTGATCCCACTCTTCCTTAGTTACACTCCTCCCGTTGATGTGATAATTCGGACCTCTACCAGCAGGTCCCGTTGTAACCGCTGTGTCTTTGTTTACAGGGATGGCTGAGGATGTCACAGCTGCTCGTGTATTCTCCACTGTGGATCCTGACGCTAGTGCCCCAGGATCAGCAGGGTTTCTTCTGTTAGGAGTTTCTTGAAGACGAGCTCCAGTGGATGAATCAGTTTTGTCAACAAGGTCGTCAATGAACGTCCTTCTGCCCAATGGTGCTCCTCGACCTCGACCCGAGCCACCTGCACTGTTAGTATCTTGTGGGGTTTTGGGAGTTGGGAATCGATCGCATTTTACCCTTCTAGTATTCATACAACCCAAATCATTTCATCACAAAAATAAAAAGAGACTGACTAAAAAATAATTATCAAATGCAACTACTGATAGTGTTTAATTACCCTTCCCCGGCAACGGCGCCAAAATGTCGAGCACCCTAAATGCAGATAAGTTATTATCAACACACAGAGCTTACGAAATTCATTGTCAACCCGAGGAAGTCTTTTGTTTCAAAGGGTAAGTGCACAATATATGCTAAACACCAAATCATTGTAGTGAATACTGTTCTTAATCAACTATGTTCATCCCTCAAACTTTGTGTGATCCCACCAATCTTCTAACTCTATAATTTCAACCTTGTCCTTCTATGCATCAACCAGAAATGAAATCAACAATTACTGACAGAAAGGAAATCCTATTCACAGCCCAAATTAAAGGAATTGCCTATTGATCTAATCACACTCGGAATCTGTAACCATAAATTAATTGTAATCTAGAAATTCAATTGCGACAGATCAAGCTCGGCTATTCTAAGAATTGAATTGCAGAAATAAAGATCAACAATTATGACAATCCAAGAATTACACAGGGTTCGTGGGATGTCAACCTGAAACCATGAGATGAACAGAGTTGTGTACAGCTATTGAATAAATTGCATAAAGATTATCTACTCAGTCGACTGTTATAGTTATTGATCTTAGGAAAATGCAATGCTGTAAATCACACACACTACTGCTGCGCACACAGAAAATATGATTAACGAAACATCACACAACCACAAATTAAAAGATCCTACCTTAACTCAGCAATCTCTGCGGAAGGCGGGCCCAGCCTTCACACAGAGACGCTGGATGAACAATGTACAACTCCCTTAAACCAGCAGTAACTCTTTGTATTAAAAAGGAAGGATTATTACAGATTGCTCCCGCTGTTAATACACCAAATGAATTAACTATTTTCCAACACCCCTGGGTCGAGACAACCTTCTGCATTTATACATACAAACGATAACATCCAATCCTATTACAAAGGGCAGCCATGAATATCTCTGATCTTCAGGTGCCCTGAATAACACCGGTTGTTACAAGACATGGCATGATACAATTATAGAAAGTGCGAGAAGACTATTGACTGGCCCAGAAGTGGCGATCTTCTCAGATCGCCATAATATTCGAGCAGCTATACTGGAGATCCCTCGATCATAGGACATTCTGTTATGGCTACTCTGACCGGCTCTTGTCTGGAATGTCACGTGCCTCAATCGATGATGGACAGGTTGAGAATCCATTTTGTGTCACGACCATCCCTCGTCCTTGGACTTGTTCAGCTTCATCCCCCTGCATTCTGCTCATCTCATATTATCTTCATACATCACACATATTAGCACAATTTCGAGAGATAAATAGCCTTAATTGTCACAAGAATAAGCATTAATAAGGTAGAACAATAATCAGTCTTACCTTGACAATTTAGGGAATGAAGGCGAAGAAAGTCGGTCTAATTGGCATGCTAAGCAGTGTAAAACAAGGGAAGAAAGGTGATTAAAGGTGGTTAAAAAGGGACCAAATTTGGACTCAACAATGCTCACATGCTCTGAGTGATAGTACTGATTTTGTATTTCATTTTGTGGTTGCAGGGTGTAATTTTTTGCAAAGTCAACCACTGATAGTATTTTTCAGAGAGGGAAGGTGTCTCGACATATTATGAATTTCTCATGTTTCCACTGTGCCTTATCGACATGTTGAATGTATTGTTGGATCTTTCCATGAAAGTCTGAATTAAATTCACATACTTGCACCTCGTGGGAAAAAAATAAACAATGTTATAAAACAACATAAAAATATTTACATGAATATTAATTTATGTTAATAAACAATGTTATAAAAAAAAATAAACAATATAAACATTTAAATGAGTATTATTCATGTACATTGTCACCTATGAAGTCAGCAATTTAATCTTCCTGCTTTCTTTCCCACCATGTATCTGATATGTCTCATACTAATAGTTCTACTTCTTGACAATTGTATTACCGAATAGTTGATCTTCACTCGCATGGATGCAATCAGGCCATAATGATAGCCCAACACATTTTTTGCAAGAACCCTCTAAATATTGTTTTAAGTAATATGTTCATCCATATTGCCTTAGACACATTATGGTATGGATGAAATCTCTAGATGACATCAGCGGTACTGTAATTGAGCATTCATGCACATGGTTAGGATACAAAAAATGACGTATATCTGCAAATTTATGATAATATATATCAAACTATATGTGGTACCTATGACAATAAGTGTTTTGGATGGTATTGATTCTAACATACCAAGGCTTTCATGTTTCAAAATATCTTTTTCTGAGCCTTAGCTCTACGTGGGAAATTTTAAACATCTCAAACAATTGATTTTGTGCCATGTCAAGATAATTTTTAACATGTGGTTCATTTTTTCATAAAATACCTACAACATTTAAACACATCCTCTGTGATAGAAGAAGGCCTAGTGTTATCATGCCAAAATGTGTGCACTAGTCCTTGCACTGTTTCGACTAACTTCATGTCTTTATGGGGAAACCTATCACTAAATGCCCATAATGTTTACATTTGTCCCTCTACATCAAGGCTGTCTCTTCTTACTGGATATTTTTTAAGTGTATTTGGATGTAAAGGCACAAATTGTGATGTGCATTTAGGTAAATGACATTGTCATGTGGATCTACTTACAATTGATTCAGCCAAGACACAGCGAGCCACATTACAATCCTATGAACAAATTTTTTTACCAATCAATGTGAATGCAGCAGCAATAGATTTCACAATGTGATTAAATGATTCAATATTCTTCAATGTTCTTATGCCTAAATTTCCGCTAACGGCTTCCATACTCCTAGATTTAATCAAAGCTAAACACAATTGACATTTACCGGCTTCATATTTTTTATAAAAATATTGTTTCATTATTTGAGAATAATGACAAAGGATAGTGCGTTCAAGCACCTTACCTTTCATGGAAGTTAATTCACTCTCATCCACTTGTATGAGTTTAGGAGTTCTCTCTCGTATTGATGCAAAAAAATTTATGGTTTGAAATGATGAAGTGATGTTTACATCCACTACATGCCGACAACTTCGATCAGGATATTGAACCACCTCACATGGTTGTTACAAAGACACATTTTCATCGTCAGGAACATAATGATTGAACTCTTCAAAAAATTGTCCGCTTAAGAATGTGCCAATATTTTCATCTTCCACATAACCATCTTCCATTAACATTGCATTATCCTCCTCATCCTCTACATCAGGTATTTGTGTTTTCCCCGAGATGTTGAGGCGCAAGTATTTGATGCAAAGTGTACGGTTCCATCCAATGAACTTGACTCTGAAATGTGGTTCACTGGAGAATGAATGGTATTGTCCACTATCAAATTCCTCCACTTTGACTCTTCCTATGGGGTATCCAAAATTGTATTTTCTAGTTAAGCAGTGTTTTAATCACTCGGATCACTAAGTTACCAATAATACACATAAAGACTCATATAATCATAACAGAGACAAGATAAAAGGATAGCAGTTTAAATAACAACTTTATATTACACAAAAAACATATGGGTTCATACAAACATCAAACTGAACCAAGTTCGTATCTGGCTCAACAACCTATTAGATATGATTACAAAACAATTATGAATAACTAATTGTTGGTTCAGTCAACCGACATGACCTTTGGAGGCCAACCTAATCTCTAATTAGTCGGCTAACTAGTCTAGTTGGCTCACCAACTAGCTCCTCCAACCTCTCCCCCAGGAAAAAAATCTTTCTTCGTCCCAAAGAAACAAGTGAGGTAAAAAAATCATGTATAAAGCAGTTTCCTTCTAATTTCTCTGTCTTCATGGGTTGTGCAGTTGAATGGATGGTCATTTCTATACACATATCTCCATAATGGCTTCTGTTGTAATGGCTAGTTGATGTTGAAATTTTGTCCAATTACGGAGAGCATTTTGAATGTCAATGGTCAAGGTAATAATGCTTGAAAGAATCAACATCTTCTCTTATTTGGGTAGGTTTTCGATATTGACCATGTCGATCCACAATAGTTGATTTTTTTTCTCTTCTATGTCAAGTAATCTTTTCATTCATGGAAAAAAAATTTCAAGTGTGTCGAGGCTGGGTAGTGCCTGATTCATCAATTGATGTGCTTGTTTGTCCAATTTTTTGAGTTTTGTTGTGTATTGTACAATCTGATCTTATACTGTACTCCTCATTTGTTCCTCTAGACATTGTTGGTTTTCTAATGATTTTATGTGTTCCTGAGTCTCTCGAGCCTACTGGAATACCTGTCCATAATAAGTATACTAGATTCATCATATTTCTTCTATAGTGATAGACTCATCCAAATGCTCCTGCAGTACCTTATGGGATTTTGAAAATGTTGTGTACTGATGTCTCAGTAGTACAGAAGTCTCTCCTTTTTTCTCATCTTTCATGTCCTGTAAGTGTGTTTGAAGGTTCGACATGACACTTTCCAACAACTCGTATGCTCTCTCCAATGGTTTTTTCGGTGTCGCTCTCTGTTATTCCTGGTAGAACTATTTGTGTCAGATTGCTACATTTGGTCAGGATATCAAATTGTTCTGCTTGAATTTTTTCTATATTTTTCTCCTTTGCTTTGATTTCTTGTTGCAGCCTCTTTATTGAGTGCTTGCAATAGTTGGTCTAGTTCTCCATCTCTAAGTTTTGGTGTGTCAATTGCAGTAGTCGACCCTAGTTGATGAAGGTGGATAACTTTAGGTGCCTGTTGTGTCTGTTGCTATTCTCTTTTCTTCTTTTATTTTCTTTTTATTTTGTGTTTAGAGTGATGGACCACCAATGGTTGTGTTAGTACTGATGGTGGATACTTCTTCTCTGTTTGTTTCTCTTCAGTCGACAGATTTTCAGTTGACTCAACTTCTTTAAAATGTGGAAATGATGTTGGGAAGTCTGCTGCTGTCATCCTGTCGGTATCTTCTATGTTGGTCGACTCAACTTTGAGTAGTGTTTTAATTGGTTTTAATGTTTCTGGATGATCAATTTTCCACTGAAATATTTTCCCCTGTGTGTGCTCATTCTCCAGTCGAAGTCTTGTTAAATGTGGTATTCTATTAGATCAAATGCTATTACAAGATGCTTTTAGTTGGTTGTGTTTTGTGTCAAAGTATGATGGACAGTCGGTTATATAAATGTTTTTATTTGTTCTGTTGCTTTGACCAATTTGGCATCTTTTGGTATGAATCTAAAGTCTTTAATGAAACTTTCCTTATGTTCCTGCCATATGAATGTTTCTCCTCGAGCTTCTTCCATCTTATACCATTGGTTTGGTAAGTCATCAGGTATGGATGGAAATAATTGTGGCCATTTTCATTCGTCTTTGTACCTAAGTTTTCTCCATTCCCTTTCACATATACTTATGTGATTTTCATGGTTTTTTCCTTATGTGAAGACTAGTATTTGCGCCTGTTTAGTTAGCTTCCTTTCGCTGAATCGCTCAACAAAGTGTGTCAAAGATGTTTTCCATATTTTTTTTCTCGAATGATGGGTATCCCCATCAAGCATCTTGACCTGTAAACGTATCAACTAGGATTTGTAGTCGGTCATGCTCTCCTAAGTTTTTAGAAACTTGTTCGAATTGGAGTATTGGTGACTCTCTTTCTTTATTGCTGAAGAGGCTATTTATTTTCTATTTTAATCGGAGCTAAAGAAGGTTATTCCCTAATTTTTCTTTCAATTTTTTTTGGAATGATGGACACCAAAAAGCATTGTCGAGTCGGTTTCTTTGATATAGCTTGGATAGTCCAACATCCTTGTTCTTGAGTTTCAGAATTTTGTATCTCCCAATCATATAATTATGCATCTGATTTATATCCAACAAAATCTTGGTGCTCTAAGTGAAGCTCCTCGTAGATGTTTGGATCAATATAGTGTTCCTTATTTTGTATTTTGTAGAGTTGTCGAACATCGACTTCTTCATCTATCGGTTCAGTCTAAGGTTCACCTTGAGAAGGGTGAATGCAGAAAATAAATTTTTGTCCATTTCCTTTGAGATTTATCCTCTCTTTATCTAACGACATCGATGATTTCATCTTCTGACCTCATGGTCGTCCCACCAAGGCTGGGAAAGAACTAGATCCTTCTTTCAGGTCGATGATTTCAAAATCCACTTTTGTGGTAATTCTTCTAATAGTTGTGTCGACATTGTGCCATACGCTGATAGGTTGGATTAGTCCTTGATATGCTACATTAGAGGAAATTTCAACTCAAAATAGGCCTCCTAAGGAAAATTAATAAAATAATAGTTAAAATGATAAAATAATATTTATTAATTTTGGAGGAAGAAAATAAAAAAGCTAATTTTTTGTTTGTATTTTCGACACGTATCCCTGAGTTTTTACTCAAATTTTGATCGGGAGAGTTGGTTGGATGCAGAATTAAATTCCGCATCCAATAAGTACCCACTCGGCAAATGTGATGATGATATCATCATCACGTATTTTTAGGTATTTCTTGTTTTTGGGGTAGCAAGGTCCATCAAAAGTATGCTGAGTGGGTACTCATTGGATATGAAATTTAATTCAACGTCCAAGGAGCTCTCTGGATCGAAATTTGAGTAAAAACACAAGGAGATATGTCAAAAATACGAACAAAAAAGGTAGTTTTTTTTATGATACCTATCCCCAAATTTATATTAAAAAATTGTTTAAGACCTATACAGTATTTAAAATTTAAAGCAATTTCATTGCCTAACACATGATGACATGGAATTTTAATTATGGTTAAAAGGCCCATTTTGAGTTGAAATTTCCTCTAATAATTTGAGATATATGCCTGATTCCTTAGTCGAGGTCTACCTTGTTGTTCCCATGTATCTCATGTCATAATATTTACTTGGGATCGAAAGTCAAGAACAACTTGTCGAACGTGATAACCCTCAATTTCCAGGTCGACATGTGGGTTAGCATCACTCTTATTTTTCTGATTAAGGTTGCATATATTTTTAGTTTGTTTCTCTATGTTAGGTTTGTTCTTAATATTATATAACAATTCAATAAACTATGCTACTCATTTGTCATTATGTATTAAGTTAAATAATTATTGTGAGACATCTTTTCGACTGCTATCAATTTCTTGATCTTGTCGGGCGAATTCTTGGAACATGTTCGATGCATCATTGTACAATTGTTTTTGTTTTATGGGATTAGGGTAATCATATTTGTTTTTTATTTTACTTATGCATGGATTATCATTACCAGTCTTTTTTCCTTGTTTAGTGACTATGTGTAAATTCTTTGTAGGAATTGTATCACATTTATTAACACATGAGAAGATGTTAGCATTTTTCTTCTTATTGATTTTTTCAAGTATAGTGGGACAATCCTATAGTGAGTGATCACCCACTACACAACTAGTACAAAATTTCAGGTCGGTCTGATATTTATATGGACATTCTACGTATTGGTGGCCTTCTTTATAGAATGTAAAACACTGGATGGGTCATCATGGTCTATAGTCTCGATTTCCATTGAATTAGTGCATGTTACCTCACAGATTGCACACCATGAAGCTTTTACATTTTTCATATTATAAGGATAGTCCTTCATCATGTGTGACCCATGTTCTTGGAAAATGTCACAGAAACATTTCATTTGAACAAAATGGACATCTTGTCAATTGACTTCTTATCGGAAGTTGTCTTTGGTATGTCCGACTGCCGAGAAAGTTGTGCACCATATGTCCTAACCTTTGAGGATTAGTTCTCTTAATGATTTTTTCATGATTTCCAACTGCTCCTCAATGTGGTTGTTGATAGGATGTGCTAGATAGTCATCATCCATCTCAACCTGCAGTGCTTTCATCAGTGCTTCTTCATGTGATTTGAATGTGTCCAGACTTATATGTCTTCGGATCTTTTGTACAAGTCCTCCAAGAAACCATTGATTGAATTAAAAGTTGTTCATCAATGTCATATTCTAATTGGATCAATAGGTCATATTCTAATTGGATCAATAGGTCCTTCCATTGCTTCTATAGTCCTGAACAGTTTTTGTGGGTTTCTAAATAGTTGTTTTCATCTTTTATGCCGCCAGATGCTTTGCGCCTGGTGTTTTGAAGAAGGATAAGAACTATTTTTTAATTTCTTCCTTGATTATGTTAGGTGTCTTTTTAGTATATGTCATATACCAAGTTAGTGCCCTCTTCCATAAGGCACCAGGGAACTGTGCCATATGTTTGTCTTCACTAGTTATAGTGTTAGCCTCCCTTGTCAATTCACAGACAAACCAATGCTGTCTGGGATCCTCATCACCCTCATAGAGGGGGATGTCTACAGCACCATGCCCCATGTCATCGGCATCGACATCTTATTTAGGTTGTGGTGGAGGTGGTGGTGGGGGTTGTGGGATATTCTATGCTTCTCTGTGTTGGTCACAGATAGTTTCAACGAAACTCTCGTTCCCATCGGAATTTTTATCTGTCAATTTCTCTTAGACAAGTAGTTAAAACAATTCGACTTCGTTTACCGAAGCCCAAGATAATTGCTGTAGCTCAAATATTCTTCTACATGGATCTGACTATTCTGTATTTCCTAAAGCTGTGTTTGGTAGGGGGGTGATCCTTCATTGCCTGGGTAGAGTAGGTTGATACTTCAGTTGGACGGGTATGTTTGGAATGCGACCATATTTCCTTCCTCATGCTGACGAATTACCAAATGATGGACATCATTTCCTTCACCATCTAGTCGACTCCATACTTCAATCACACAAGCTCATAGCCTTAGCTCCTCTTCGATAATGTTCTGCACATGGGCACTCAAGTTCAGATTAACTGGAGATAGAGGTCTTACTTCTTGGGGTATCTCAATATGGAGAGATTCATGCTTCTCTATCCATAGATCTTATTCCATTGGTGATACTTATTCCTAATATATGCCCTATTCCTTAACTCTAGCAGATGTCTTTCATGTTTAGTCACCCTGGTATTTATTCTTCTCTATAGTGCAATGGCCTGCTCTCTTTGTTCCTCCCTTCTTGTCTGCCTCTTATCTCTCTATTTTTTTTGAATCCAAAGTGCTTTTGCAAGTCACCATATGAATTATTTATTTCTTGGCCCGACTGTTCATTGCTAGTGGTTCCTTTTAATGTTGACTAGAATCCTTCTACTACACCCACGACACATGACCAACGACCCCCCCATAGCCTACCCAATGCTTTAGTAATTTGAGATAGTTATGTCTATTTGTTCAAGAAGTACTCCCACTCCCTTTCAGCAATGAACTTCTCCCATGATTTCTGCTTCTCTGCCCAGTTGATATTCGGTGGCAGTTCAATCAGTGATGGATGAGGTTCGACAATATTCCCTACTACTCTGTCGATTAGGAATCTAAACAAAAGGGTCAGTAGTGAGTAAAGGAACTTCTCATTGAAAGTTGGTATAGAACCTCTTTTTGATAGTTTTAACCGATACTCTCTCTTCCATGGTCTGTTGCTGCCAGAACTTGTCTGTAATTTTCTCAAGCCACTATGATAGGTTTGTTTGTCCTCCACTTATATGTTTCTAGAGAAAATTTTGTTCCTTAGTGTGTACTAGCTTTTTCATCCAGTAATTTCTTCATAAACTAAGGTACCAATTCTACAAAATTTTCATGCGTTGAGTGAAGAATTTCTCCTTCACTTGGGAAATAGTTAACTTGTTTTTGAGAGCATAGTTTTGCAAATAGTTTGCGCTCTTACGCTCCCACCAGTACTTAATTTCTTGTTTTGAGATCATCTTCTAATGGTCATTTTGTCCGTACGTGTACTACCAGCAACAAAACCAATGTTATAATCACTCAGATCACTAAGTTACGAATAATACAAATAAAGACTCATATAATCATAACATAGACAAGAGACAAGGATAGTAGGTTGGATAACAGCTTTATATTACACAAAACATATATGGGTTCATACAAACATCAAACTAAACCAAGTTTGTATCTGGCTCAACAACCTATTTTATATGATTACAAAATAGTTATGAATAACTACTTGTTGGTTCATTCAACTGACATGACCTTTGGAGGCCGACCTAATCTCTAATTAGTCAGCTAAATAGTCTAGTCAGCTCACCGACTAGCTCCTCCAATAAGTGGGAATGGGAATTATTTTCTCAACGATTGAATGCCGATGATTTATTAATTATTCCCTCTTTTTTTCAGCTTCTTCTAGTGTATGCACCTTCCTTGTTGTTTTCCATCCTCTATTATGTACATTACCCATTGAAATCCACCCAAACATGTAAAATACCTATGGATTTGTGTAATAAATGATGAAATGATAGGTTGTATAGTTTTCTGTGTGCGGGTTCAGAGGAATTTTGCATTTTTCTATAGTAAAAGTGTCCCACGGCCCGCAACCCAACATTTCTTATAATACAAGTATCGCATATGCGATATAACACATGTATTTTTTAACGCATATGCATTATGGTTACAATGGTTTATCCCTAATGCACTCTACGTAAAACATGATTTTCATATCGCATATGCGATATGGAAATCATGTATGGTAAGGAGAATTTAACAATACATTGATAAAGATAAAATATTGGGGGGGGTAGTCAAAGGAAGGAGAGAAAGATGTAGAGGGAATCATGGGATGGATGGATGGGTAGGGGAGAGAAATGAAAGGGGAAATGAATGGAGGAGAAATATAAGTGGGAGGGAGGGATGAAGAGGGGGATTAATACTAAACTATAATAATAATAATAATAATAATAATACAAACCTGAAACACTAACAAACTATTGTTGTAGATGCTAATGCCATATTTTGACACCTACTTCAAATATATGGACATTGCATCACATCGTCCCTGATGCAAAAATAACAAAATTCTCTTTCATAATAATAATGACAATGACAAATAACTGTTTAACGTGAATAGATGACTGCCATTTTGGAAGGGCATGGGATTGATAAGTTTTATTGAATCTTTGGGCCCGTCAGAAAATATTTGTGATTTATAGAAAAGGAGTGATTTATTATTTCCTCGATTCAAATAAGATTCTACAATGGAAATTAATGTTGTGTTGTGAGGAAGGCAGACCAGAGGCATGGTCGAACAAGAAGGTAGGAATTGGGTAATTGTATTTTAATTTTGCTAGGTTTACTAGATGAAGGTATTCATAATATTTATGGTTGATGAGGATGTATGATTTCAATTCATTTTCTTATTTAAGTTTTATGTAATTTTTCTCACAAAGAGATATTTGGGGGATGGGAGAGGGAGATATATAGGATGGAGGGATGGTTAGAGGGTGAGATAGTGGGTCAATGACCATAAATTATAATAATGACACCATGCTTAACATCGATTTCTCATGTGTCAAATATTGAAGTAGACCATAGATAATAATAATAATAATAATAATAATAATAATAATAATAATAATAATAATAAAACCTGAAACACTAATGAACTACTGTTTTAGATGCCAACGTACTCTTTTGACACTTGCTTCAAAGATATGGACGTCTCATCACATCATCCTCACGTGATGGTGATTAAAAAAAACACTCTTTCATAATAATAATGACAATGACAGATAACTGTTTAACACGAATGAATGACCACCATTTTGGAGGGGCATCAAATTGATCAATATTATTGAATCTTTGGGCCCATCAAAAAATATTTGTGATTTGTAGGCAAGGACTAAATTATTATTTTCCTTGATTCAAATTAAATTTTGTGATGGCAATTAATGTTGGGTTGCTAGGAAGGCACATTGGACGCCTGGTCTAACAGGAAGGTAGGTATTGGGTAATTGTATTTGAATTTCTCTCGGTTTACTGGATGAAGATACTTATAATATTTATGGCTGACAAGACTGTATGATTTGAATTCATTTTATTGTTTAAGGTTTCTGTAAGTTTGCTCATAAAGCCAAGAAAACCTGTAGGGAAATTTCTATGTATTCAATATGAAAATGATTTGCTATAACTTTTCTCTAAGATATCTGGTAGAGTTGTTATTGTTTGGACTAAATTTCGTTGTTTATTCCTGTTTCTACTGTTGATCACATTTTGTATATTTTGCAGGTTTCTTGTGTTAAATCCATCCTCAATATGATACATTTAAATGTGATTTGTTTTTATAAATTGGTCCATACATGTTTTTTTGGTTACTTAATTTAGTTTTATTTGGATGTTTTCTGAGCTTGTATCCTGGGTTTATTTTTGTCCCTGGTGCAATTCTTCTCCTTTACCCATAACGGTCCCTATGTAAAACATGATTATCATATCACATATTCGATATAGCGCATATCCAATATAACACTATGAAATATATCACATATGTGATATAGTGCATATGACATAAGAGAAATTAACATTACATTGAATAAGCTAAAAGAGGGTGTGGTAGTCAAAGGAGGGAGAGAAAGATGTAGAGGGAATCATGGGAGGGATGGATGGGTAGGGGAGAGATATGAAAGGGGAAATGAAGGGGAAATACATATAAGTGGGATGGGGTAGAATATGCTATGTGTTATTTGGATAAACATTTGATGGAATAATTGAAGATTAAGATCAATAGATAAAAATTGAATATGCATTACAATGCATATGCGTTCTATATCGCATATGTGTTATAACATATATGTGTATCACATATGCGTTATTATGCATGTGCGTTATAACACAAATGCATTTTTTAAAATTTAAAATTTTGATGGGAATAAGGCCTAGAATTATGTTCAAAAATAGATGTGGACTATTGAACCTATTTTCTAGGAAAAATAAACTAGGGCTATTTCCTGTATTTCAGAACTCTGTGAATATGATCGGTTTCGATGGCATTTTTTGCTATGACAAACACAATAATTTTTTATGAAAATATAGAATATTGTTGAATAAGATATTAAAATTCTGAATATGTAATTTTTTCCTATAGATGTATGTTTTATTTATTTATTATTATTTTTCTAAATGACACACGTCATTTTTTGAAAATAGATGTACATCCATTGTTATTTATAAAACTTTTGATTTCCTTCACCATTTCGCAAGAAAATTATATGGTGCACTAGAGGAGAGCAAGTTCTATAATCTTATATATAGAAATAAATAATTTCATTAACTTTATCCCCTAAAGTGTTGCACCCACATATAATGTTTTTGTTTCAAGATTTTCAGACTTCAATAATTAATAATAAAAAGAATAATTCATAATTTTTTTTGAAAAAATAGTGTTGCACTATTACCATATGCCCTTTATATGTATGCAATATTTTATCCAAAAATGACATTTACCTCATATACTGTTGCACCCGCACAAACATATATGTTATGATGTGTTGAAAATTTGAAAACCCAATTTAAGGGAAACTG
>LPNX010211627.1:139142-178119 GCA_001517045.1 Pseudotsuga menziesii | reverse complement strand
CAAAATTTGTAATCCCAGAAATTCTTATCATTCCCTATAGCATGATTTTTTGTTGAAACTGAGGCTCTAAGGCCACACGAATTTCCTGTATAGATCATGTTCAAATTGTGATTACATAAACTACCACATAGGGCCTACAAAGGGAATTTTAATCCTAGTAACATACCATTTGACTAGCGTAGACACAAAAAAACATATTATATGCTCTATAGCTTCATTTTTTATTCTCAAATCATAATAAAGGCTCTTAGAACCATATGTCATGCGTAAAACCTAGAAAGACTCACTTTACACAAAGTATGTGGTTTTTTTGGATGTTCTGCATGACCCATGACATGTAAAAGCCTCTTTTAATCCCTAATATGTGATGTTCCTCCTCTCACAATTCCCACAACCCCATGAATCATCCTGAATGCTCAAAACATTGAAATGGAACCCACACAATAATTATAGGAAAAATATTCCTTTCTAAGAATGGTGTGGTGATTCTAGATCATGTCCATAGTCCATAACTTGTAAAATCATTTTCTAGTCCCTAATATTGTTGTGGTCCTCCTCAGATAATCTACAAGGCCTTAAGAACCATAAACATTCCATAAAAACTCAAAATGATTCCCATATGAAACATGTGTTCCAAATATGAATTTGTGTTGGTGAGGTGATGTTATGAGATGCACAATTGATGCTCAAAACCTAAATAATGATTCCCATACAACACGTGTACACCAAGCATTCCCTTTATATAGAATGTGTAGTACTTTCAATTGTGTCCATGGTTCATGAGCCATAGAAGGCTATTTTATGCCCTAATATGCTAGTGTTCCTCATTTAATGATGTAAAGGTCCCTAAAAGCCATCCTTCCTAGATAAAACATTTCACTTAAATCATGGTTTTTAGAGCCCTACTTAAATTGGGTATGGAGAATTGAGAGTGGTGTGGGGGAAAAAGGGGTTGTTATCACTCTAGGAAACTCCTCTAGGTTGTAGCTCAAGGATGCCTGGTAACTTACAATGTTTTTAGGGTTTTCTAATGTGGATCAAGTTAAGTGAACTATATAACCTTCCACTCTCAATACATGAATGAAGCTCACTCAATTACAAGGATTTTAGTTGCAACTTGTTCAGTAGTTCGACAATAAGGTGCAGGGATGGAGAACACATCAAGCTAGCAGACTTACATACAAAACAACATATAAATGACTAAATCCTAATAAGGATGGTACTTATAAATCAAATCACATTAACACACTAATAGGATGACAACTATTGGTTATTAATCAACTTGAAAATAACCTAAATACACATTCAGGCATAAGTACAATAAAGACAAAGATGATGGATGAACAAATCATAACAAAAGAGCTTATATTCCATAATGAACAAGAAGAGAAGCTGAAAATAGTATTGGATTATAAATCCCCAAAGTCAAACCTTTTTAATAAAATAAGTCTTATGCTTTATAGCCTTTACAAAAATACTCATATCATGAAAAATTGGATCTGATTTAATAAAAATGGACAAAATAATAGTTTTTGCATAATTAGGTCAAAAAACCCTAATTTAACTACTAGTCTAACTAGATGTAGAATTCATTCGTTGTTTGAACCTTCTGATAACTAAAGTAAGCATTGGAACTAACTGCCATTGGTCCTCTGCTCTTTCCTAGCTATTGTTGAAGTAAACTCTTCATTTTTCTGGTGTAACCTACCTTGTTATGTCAACTTTTTCCCTAAAAATTTGGCCAAACTGCTGAAAAATGGGGCTTAGAGATGCATTTGGTTCTTCAACTCTCTGACACCTGTGTATAAAATGAAATTGGTTTTTTTATATTAGTTGGTTGTTAAAACAAACCTCTCTCAGGTTTTGGAAATTCATTTTCATCTTCCTAAGATATGTATTTCAAAAACATGTGTAAAACAGGGAAATTATGAGATCCAAAAATTAGGGCTCAGAGATGGATTCTATTATCCCAATATGAAATACCTATAGGAAAACTGAAAGAGGTTATTATTCTATGGAATGTTGGAAACAAAAAACTCCTAGAAGTTTGAAAAATAATTCTCCATTCGCTCATAATCCCCATTTTAAAATGATTCCTTTTCATAGTAAAATGCTCCTTTCGGTGGCTTAGCAAAACTGAAGCACACCTTCCCTGTTTATTTCTTCAGCATCTTTTAGGTTTATATTTTTGTCCCTGAGCCATCCATGTTCACCAAAAACTGGTAATGCATGTCAAAACTTAATATTCTGCCTCTGTCTTCTTTTGGTGGTTAAGAGGCTAAAACATTAGAACCATTAGCTGACGAAAGTGGGGCGTTCAGTGGATAATGAACTGCTACTGCATTTGCCTAAGCCACTGAAAGCTTTGTTTTCTGCAGAATTTTATTTTTCCTTTAAATCACACTTTTACACTTTACTCCTATCCTTCTGGTACTTTCTCAACCTGCATAAGATTTGGAATATCAGCAATATCATGGGCTACCTCTGGATTGTGAATGCTAATAGCTGCATCTGCTAGGGTTTCCAGTGCAAGGTGTGTTTTGGGGCTTGAATATTTCTTCTACAGCCTTGAATTTCTTATCATCTTGTTGATCCTGGATTTTCCTTCATCAATCTTGGATTTCTTCAACCTATATAACAACATCATCGTGTTTTATGGTTAGGGTTTGGATTTTCCTTCTAAGACCTCTAGTTCATGTATTTTCCCTAATAGCTGGTTGATTCTCGGGGACCTAGGTTTGATATATGAACTCTTCAGCATCTGTAGAAAATCTTCATGCATTGATAGATGAGGGCTAAAATGCCACCTGGAGGACTGACAGGTCATCTTTTTCCCTAAAACTTTTTCCAAACTACTGAAAACTGGGGCTCAAAGATGGATTTGGAGATTCAAATATGTGACACCTGTGTATAAAAAAAATATTTTTTTGTATATTGGTTTGTTGTGAGAAAACACCTCTCTCATTTTTTTGGAATTCGTTTTAATTTTCCTGGGATTTGGATTTCAAAAACATGTGTCAAACAAGAAATTCTGAGATCCAAAAATTAGGTCTCAGAGATGAATTCAATTCTCCTGATCTTTAATAGTTGTAGGAAAACTGAGAGAGTTTATTGTTTTCTGACCTGTTAGGAATAAAAAACTTTGATCTTTTTGCAAAAATTATTCTTGAGTCACTCAGAATCATTGTTTAAAAAAAATTACTTTTTCACAGTAAAATGCCTCTTTCGGGGGCTTAGAGTGTCCTGAAATTTTGGTCTTAGCTGTCGAAAGTCTACTTTCAGTGGCTTAGAGACAATTTTGAAACCATGCTTAGCCACTAAAACCTATGTTTTGATTTTTTTGAGCGGGATTTTTCCCCAATGCCTTTTTTCCTGCTTTCGGTGGTTAATGCCCTTTTTGCACTGTTCACTAAGCTGCTGAAAGAAACACTTTTCAGTGGATAATGAGTTGTTTGAAGTATCACCTAAGCCATTGAAAGTAATTTCACCATTTACTCACTCAGACCCACTTTCAGTGGTTATATTTCATCCTGCGTTAAACTGTTAGCTGCCGAAACAAAGCCTTTCAGTGGCTAATGAGCTATTAAGAACCCCTCCTAAGCCATCAAAATCTAAAACTTCCAATTTTTTCAACCATAGCACAAACAAACACCTTCAATTTGTTAGCCATCTTTAAATCTTTCATGACATGACTTGAATTATTCATACTATCAAAATAAATTTATTTTGGGAGATAACAGGGGCAACACTAGAGAAGGGGCCTAATGATATTCTACCTTCTTGAAATGGTTCCCATATAACTATAATATGAAATTTATTACATATATAGTGTTTGTGTGGTGGTTTCACACCTTATAAATGGTATAAACCATGTACAAGGTACAATTAATGTCGCATATATATCCCTTCCTCGTTAAATTCTATATAATAGAATTGATACTACTAACAAGGATTCTACTAATCCTTCAATCCACACATTAATAAAATATAAGAAAATATACTTTCTTGGTTGTCCACATATGTCCACTAGTAAATCTAGTATAGTCAACATGTTAGTTTCCTTGGTTGTTGATTTTCATTTAGTGGGTTCCATTTATCGGTCATTAGACTTGGTTTAATAAACATTCTTAGGTTATCCTACCTCTACTATTTTTAATTTTTTCTAATTTGTCCAATATTGGATTATAATGTCACTATAAAAGAGTAGTAGTAGTATATTTAACTAGGAACAACGGAGGAGGAGGGAGTAGTAAACAATGTCACACAAAACAATTGGTGCATTCTTGCAAGGTCATGTGATTTCCATGTAACCTTGAAAAATTATGGAGATGGTACATTTGATAATGGGAGAAGGGAAATGTTGTTTAACAAGTTTCTAATTAATTATAGTACAAGGCCTAATTGAGGAACAATTTTAAATTTTATAATAGAATTACACATACACAAAAGCAGTAAAGAGAAGGAGAGAGTAGATTATTTAATATGTTTAATAATGCGATACAATAAAGTAATATCTCCTAATATACATAGTCACTTGAACAATCATTTGTGGTGTTAACAAAACCTAGAACTAATAAAAATTTATGCATATTATGCATTTATAACATGTGAATTAATGACTTTTTATCACTATTTAGCTTTTTATCTACTGAAGTAAGTTAAAGGAAACATGTACCCGTCTGTCTCAATACCCTATGAATGGTTAAACTTCCAATGGAAGTGTGTTGCTGAAACAACATGTACACACACATTTGATAATGAAATTAACATATATTTTTTATGAAACTATATATGTATGTATTGTGAAAAGTACATATCTACATATATATGTAGGTACATACACATATTTTTTAATGAAATGCACATCATAGAAAACCCTTTGGGAACTCCCTCTCATTTCTATGATGGTGCTCATGGTTAATCATTCATTTGTAACATTGGAAACCTAACCTTAAAACAAAATGAAGTTAGCACTTAATGATATTACTTGTGTCTACCAGTGTTCATCATAAGCACAACACATGTTATTCACAACCGGTATTAGGACAATATTTCATTGCAAGTTCGATGCATATTTTCACATGTTTGAAATATCATATACTTGTTTGAGAGGTCCTAAAATATCTCAAGGGTTAAGGGGTGTACTTTTTAAAGGGTCGGAGGGTTAATTTCAGTGGATTGTAGTGCGTCCAAGGCCATCATGGGTTGGGGCTAAGTGTGTGAAGGGGCATTACTAAGTTAGAGAATCATTGCAATTATAGGGTAATGTCTATATTGATGTGTGAAGTGATTACAATGTTTAAGAGGTTGATTGTCCTATCATGGGTCCTATGGGTTAAGGTGTATAATGTGTAAGGGGTTATAGGAGTTATTGTGCATTGGGATGTAGTGGTATGCATGTTCAAGATGACAATGGGTAGGAGCCAAGTGTGTTGAGGGGTGGTTATAAAATTATGGGAAAATGTGTGTCTAACGCAATACTGGTTAAGGGTAAAGGTGTCTTAGGGGTCAATTGTCATGTCAGGTGTGATAGGGTTTTATAAGGTGTAGTGTGTAAGGGGATAGAATGGTCAGTAATCATTGGATCACGGTGTATTTAGGGCAATAATTAGTAGCAATAAAATGTGTGTATGGGTGTTAGTGTTTTGCGGGGGTTTTCTCGTTATGGGGCCATGTGTGTATAAGGTTATAATTACTTGTTAGTGGTTAGGTATTTCTTAGGATTCCACTATTACATTGAGGGTTTGAATGATTAAGTGTTAATGTACGTAAGGGTTTAGAGAAGTTACTATGTATTGGTGTGTTGTATGTCTAGGTCTATAATAAATTAGGGACACGTGTTAATTTGGAGGTGAATTAGTTTGTTGTAGGGTTTTTCCGGACAATCCGCAGTAGACATTTTTCCTCCCTTAAACCTTGGACTAGTCGGCCAATTTAATTATAAAAAACACCAACTGGTATTTAAATCCAAAGATGCATCTTTACCATTCGACTTCTTGTCCTGATGATGGTTCCAGATTCGGAATCGAAACGTCCAACAACTTCCGCAGAAATCTACAAAGTGAATTAGTTTGTTTGGGGGTAATTTCATGTTCATACATGTATGCGATTAATATGTTTTAGGGTTCAATTATCATGCAGACGTCTTCTGTATAGAGAATGTGATACTTAAGTATTTAGAGGGGTTAGTGTGATTTGGGGAATAGTTCCATTGGGATAATAATGGGTAGGGGCTAAGTGTGTTGAGGGGACTCATTGTAGTTATAGGGCATTTCTTGTTCAAGGTTGTACTAGGAAAGGATTAACGTGTTTTATGGGACGATTTCCATGACAATGGTCCTAGGTGTTAGATGGTGTAGTGTGTAAGGGGATAGAGGACTTAGTATATGTTAGTGCAATTTTTTCTTTATGATAATTAATAGTCAACCAAGTGTGTTGGTTTCTTAGGAATTCATTGCATTTATGGGTCAATTTTCTGAGATTCCAACTTGTTATAAGGGGTTAACTTGTTTTAGGGACTGATTATCATGATAAGGATTCTAAAGAGGTATAGTTTGTAGAGAGTTATATGATTAAATGTTCATTGGAAGAGTGTGCAGCCACGGGCCATAATGGGTAGGGGGAAAGTGTGAGAACGAGTGTCATTGTGTTAGGGAATCATTTTATTTATGGGGAACTCCTATTTGAGATTGTACTTGTTAGAAGATGAAATGGTTTAGGGGTTTATTTTGAAGTAATAATTGCTGGTATTATTTCCTATCGACCTAAGTTTAATTCCCTTGTTCGTAAAAAAATACCAAAAGATATCGGCCCAATAGAGTAGAAGTCTATCAGTAACACCTACAACATAGATGAAGTCTCACTTGAGATAACTATTGAGAAATACAAGAACTAGGGTTTTGCAGTTATGTTATTGACTTACTTCTTACAGTATTATTAGGTCACTCGACCAAAAATGGGAAACAAAATTCTTTTCTCATACATTCATTAGAGATGATACATTATGGATTCATTGACATATATATAACATTATGTAACATAAATAAAAACATACATTAACTACTATTCCATATGATCATATAATTATATGTGAAACATATAAAGATAAATTAATTCATAATAGATCGACTCATTCACAACAAATATGCATTCGATAGAAACACATATATCAAAGACACACCGAAACAAGGTTTAACATGGAAACCCATTCGAAAAAAGCCACAAAGATGATCTTCATATGGAATGAGAAATGGTTTGTCACCTTTGGTCTGCACACACACCTTGCATACCCTTTTATAGATATTCTTTACAATTCATGTATTCTTCCACATATCATGCTCTCTGGTTTTGGTCTCTCACTCTCTCTTTCTGTATATCTCCTTCTTAGTCCATGAATGAGTGATATGATGATATTCACACAAATTGGATAAATTATTTTATGCTTTTACACTTATTAATTTAACCAACAAATGGATCTCAATTTTCTATCGATAAGTTGTGTTTCTAATTTAACCCACCCCGTTACATCTAAAAATAGGCACTATTGTGCCAAATTAAAATCATGCTTTATTTCTAAATGCATACTATTAGTCTAATTGATTTTTACCAAAATTAAGTTGAACTCCTCTTTTCAACTTCCTTTTCTCCTCTTTTGTCCCAGATTCTTCTATTGCGTCCTTTTCTCGCCTTGACACAAAAATATTCATATTTCCTAGAAAAATTTTATCTAACTTTTCCTAGGGCCAACATGCCCCCAACACTCACTTGCAGCTTGTCCTGAGCCACATTATTCAAAGATATTGTTCAATGTGACCTTGCTCTAAAAATACTGAAATATTTATACAACCTATTATATTTTTGGTCACACCTCTTCCTGTGTTTTCTTAATTTGTTCTATAAGTTTGGAACTGACATGTTCTAAAGTTTCTAGCTACGTTGAACCCAAATAGTGTTCCACCTTCTGATGAATAGGTTGAATATTACACGTAACCTTTTCTACTTCCACCTATAACACGGTGATACAGTCTTCTCTTTTCTTTTGTTGTGTTTGTAGTACCGTTACTTGCTATGGTAATTTATTCATATCAGCAACCTTGGAGATTTTCTCGACTATTAGTAGATTCATCAGTTCATACATCAGTTGGTTAAAGTCTACTTTAGTAGCATGCATTTTCTCTATAACCTGTTCTAGATTTGTGTCATTGATCAAGGATTCCCATGACTGAGAAACTCGTTTGACTTCTATGGCACAAAGTGCCTCTACTTCTTCAATCTTTTGCACAGTTTCAGTTGCTACCTTCCTTTGCTCTTCCAATACCTACAGAGGTGTACTGGGAGTTATATTTGATTCCAAATCCGTGACCCACTTACGGAAGTTCTCAACTAATTCTCTAATTCAAAATAATTTTGCTTGTTATAACATCTATGGTGTAATTCATTCATCTGTGACGTTGCTAGAAGTGAGTGTAAGATCCGCATCCAATTTCTTCTTATCATCCTGAGAGGTTTTTTCTTTCTGTTATGTCTCTTTTACTGTATTATTCAACTATAATATGGTATTATTTGGTGTCTTGGTTTTTCCTAATATATCCCTCTCTATTGTATTCATTTTTTTGACTGCAACATGGTGAATCATATACAGTTGATACATTGGTACTGTAAAAAAATGAAAATTTGCATGACCAAGATCCTTGATCAAAAAATTGAGCTCTGACATTCCTAAGCCAATTGGTTTAGCAATTAATTGAATTTTTCTTTGGGTCAGCGTCAACGGTACTTCAAGTTGTTTCTCTTCTAATGGGCCTTCTTCTTCTTGTGACACATTCAAATATGGTTCTTGGTTGACCAAGACTCTAACTTCTTTTACTGTAGTTAAAATCATCTACAGTAAATTTGTAATGCTGCTTACTAGTTATGTATGTTGTTCATCCTTTTTCTGGAATCTTTGATTTGCTACTTTTTCCATCTGATTATAGATAAGGTTATAATCATCATTGGTAATATTGAGAAATACATATTATTTTTCGACCTTCCTCTTCTTACGAATCTTATCATATTCTTCAGATTGTTTTATTTTATCTCCCAACTCTCGGTCTGTCAGGGTTACACTGGATTCTATTAGATTTTTATCATTTAAGAATTATGATATTAGGATCTTATCTGATAGAATAACATGCACAAAAATCAATCACAAGAAACAATAGAAACAAATATTTTCCTCAGGGAAAACATAAAGGACAGAACCCACAACTTCCTCAAATATAGAGTAAACACCAATGGTAGTAGTAAAAACCAAAGATAGAAAACATGATCTCTGCTAGTTGTTCTCTCTCTCTCGTATCCCAGATCCTCTCTCACTCATGCGCTACAACTGAGTGTTAGTGTGTGTGTTAAATAGAGAGGCTCACTCTCTATTTATACTGGCTTTCAACTTGACAATAACTTGCCAGGGCAGACTTCTCTAGGAGAGTCTAACAACCCTAGTGCCCCACAACTGTGCAGAATTTTCCCCCGAGTCAATAAGGAGGGTTACCCTCTATGAATTTACATGACTTTATTACATTAATGATTCCCCTGATAGGAACATCAGGGACCAATGAAATATATTATATGAAATATACAAGTGAATACATTCCGAAGTTACAAATACATCAACACTCCCTCTTAACTATGAAGGTATTCTCTAGACACAATTCATCAGCACAAGTCTTCGTTACTGGATCATTACTGGAACATCATCAAGTATGGATCATCATCAAGTCTGTATCATCACTCTATAATCAAGGGCTTCTTCCACTATCTCAATAAAATGGTGTTATCTCTCAATTATACTCTTCACAAGAAGTTCTACAGAGACAACCCTTTTTCATGTTAGTTGTAGGACTAGTCTCCATGTAGGTATTCATCAATAGAGCCAGCCATTTTTCATGCTAGATGTACCTCTTTGCCATTAAATGGACTTCCCCTACAGAGCCAGTCCTTTTTCATACTGGATGCAACACCTTTCCTCTGGAAGGATATCCACTACAGAGCCAATCCTTTTTCATACTGGATGCAATACCTTTCCTCTGCAAGGATTTCCACTACAGAGGCAGTCCTTTTTTCATACTGGATGTAGTACTCAACACTTGTATCCGTCGATGGGAGACCCAACCTGCCACCATGTTGGAAAGGCCCAGCACTTACATCTGACCATGGGAGGAACCAATCCTACCACAATGTGTGAAAGGCACAACACTTATATCTGACCATGTGAGGAACCAATCCTACAACCATGTTAGAAAGGTACAACACTTATATCTAACCATGGGACGAACCAATCCTACCACCATTGAAGAAAGGCACAACACTTATATCTGACCATGGGAGGAACCAATCCTACCACCATGTTAGAAAGGCTCAGGGACTCATCACTTCCCGTTGGAAGGAACCTCGATCTGGAGAACACCAAGATTCTCCTTGAAGTACCCAAAATTCACTCTAGACAATGGCTTAGTCAACACATCAACCATATGTTCATCTGTCGCAACATACTAGAGCTTCACTGCTCCTCTCTATGCCATATCCCTGATATAGTGATATTTAATCTCAATATGCTTTGACTTGTCATGGGACATCGGGTTCTCTAACAACTTTACACAACTCTGGTTGTCACAATATATACAAGTACCATCCAAATAGAGATCAAACAAATAACATAGTATCTTCCTCACCCATACTGCCTCACAACGAGTTGAACAAGCTCCGACATACTATGTTTCAGCTGTAATCAGTGCCACAAAGTATTTTTTCTTGCTAAACCAAGAGATCACACCTGATCCCATACTGAATAAACACCCTAAAGTTCTCTTCCTATTAATGGCACTGCCTGCCCAATCCGAATCCACATAACCTTCCAGGTTAATCTTTTGATTTTCCTCATACTTGAGACCATAATCAACTATATCCTTTAGGCACCTCAGGATATGCTTTGCAGTAATCAGGTGAACATGTCTTGGATGCGTCAAGAACTGGCTCAATGTGTTCACAACAAAGCAAATATATGGTCTTGTATTCGTTAGGTACATCAAGGACCGAATCATCTGACGATACATCATAGAATCAAACGACTATGAAGAAGCATCACTCAATAGCTTCAGGTTCGATTCCATAGGTGTGGTCATGGCCTTGCAGTCCATCATCCTGAACCTATTCAGGATATCTACTTCATACTTACCTTGTCCCAGGGAAATTTGATCCACATTCTACCACACCTCCATGCCTAGAAATTAATGCATCATACCCAGGTCTTTCATCTCAAACTCGGCAGCAAGCTTCCTCTTTGTGTCAGCAATCAACCCATCCTCACCTATTACAAACATGCCATCTACATATAGTAGGATTATCACTGGGTTTCCTTTCTTCAACCTTGTAGTAAATGTTGGAATATACTTTACTCTTGATAAAGCCCAAACTAGTCAAGAAGATGTCAATCCTACCATACCATGTCTTGGGTGCCTGTTTCAAACTGTACATGGATTTCTTCAATTTACACACATGAGACTCCCTATCATGTGTCTCAAAACTAAGTGGTTTCTCCGCACATACTTCCTCTTCTGCTACACCATTCAAGAAAGCAGTCTTGACGTCCGTCTAGTGTAACTTCCATTTCATCACTGCAGCCAGAGCAAGTACTAATATGATAGAAGTGTATCTGGATATAGGTGCCAAAGTATCTTCATAATCTATTCCTTCTTTTTGGGAGAATCCATGAGCCACAAATGTTTCTTTATATTTCTCTATGCTACCATCTGCAGTATGCTTGATCTTGTAGATCCACTTGGAAGTCACAACAGACTTTCACTCTGGTCTTGGGACAACATCCGAGACATCTTTCTTCATGATCGACTGATACTCCTCAATCATAGAATCCTTCCATTCTTTCTTCTCTTCCTCTTCTTCATAGTTGGAAGGTTCTTTATCAATGATGTTGCATAATAGGGATACATAACTGGAGTATGACCTAGTTCTTTTCCTTTCTCTATGCATTTCTTTTGGAGCACCATATCTTTCTACACCTTGGATAACCTCTTGTACCCATGCAGGTTTCCTTTTGTGAGTATTATTCTCCTGGGGCGGATCTATAGGTTCCTGGGGTTCTTTTATTTCTCAATCTTATTCTTGATTTGCATCATTCGTATTTTTATCTTGAATCTTGGGTGCTTCTGGTTCTTCAGGGTCTTCAGCAGGTTTCTTTCTAGATTTGTTGTAAGCTGAGTCTTTGTCAAATGGTATGTCCCTGCTGATCTCGATCTTCTTGAATCATGGGAGGTATATTCTATAAGCCTTCGAGCTTTCACTATATCCCACAAATATACCCTTCTTTCCTGAAGGATCTAATTTTGTCCTCTTTTCTTTTAGAATGTTTATGTACACTGGACAGCCAAATATTCTGAGATGAGTGACTTCTAGTTTATTTATGGAGAGTACTTCTTCATGTGTTTTTTTCTCAAGTACTCTATGTGGAGTATGTTTTTGTACATACACAGTTGTTCTAGCAGCTTCTACCCATATATGCATGGGAATATGTTGATCATGAAGCATTTCCCTTGCAGCTTCCATAACCGTTCTATTATTTCTTTTTTCAACCCCATTCTATTGTGGATTATATGGAGTGGTTAACTCCCTCTTAATCGCTGAATCTTTGTATAATTATTTGAATTCATTTGATGTGAATTCTCTACCATTGTTTGATCACAAGGTCTTGAATTTCTTTTTTCTGTGGTTTTTGATAAAGGATTTGAACTCTTTAAACTTGTTGAATACTTCATATTTGTTTTTCAAGAAGTATATCCATGTCTTCCTAGAAAAATCATCAATGAAAGAAACATAGTATACATACCCACTCAATGAATTGGAAGACATTGGTCCTCATATATTGGAGTGGATGATTTCCAAGATTCCTTTTGCCTTGTGCTCTCTACTTGTAAATGTCTTCTTTGTGTTCTTTCCTTTCACCCATTCTTTGCAAACACCTTCATGTTTTGCCTATATTTTTGGAAGACCTTCAACAGTTTTTCTTGCAAGTGGTAGTGCTCTATAGTGCACATGTGCAATCCTTCTGTACCAAAGTTTATTTGGATCTACTGAGTCATGGACCTAGGCTTGTTCTAGTTTCCCCTTTAGCTTGTATAATCCTCCCTCTTTCTCCCCAATCACAACTGCATCATCTATAATCTTTCCCTTTGTCCACATAAGGACTTGGCCATCTACAAATGCAACCCTCATGCCTTTTGCATCTAATGCAGAGATGGAGAAGAGGTTCTTCTTTAGTCCTGCTACAAACAAGGCATCCTTCATCTTCATAGACTTTCTAGAGTCCAGCTTATAGGATGATTCACCCCTACCTTTTATGGGATACTAGTAGTCATCCCCAAGCTTCACCTAGTGGGGTGACTCATGTTCTGATAATTTTAAAAAGTATTCTTTGAATCCTGTCATATGCTTGGAAGCCCCACTATTGATGAGATAATCATTGCTTCCATGTGTGACAGTTCCCATGAGGGAAGAAATAAAAACATACTCTTCATCACTTGAAGAATCTTCGCTTTCTTGTTTGACTCTCTTATTGGAAGGTTCATCATCCTATGCAACATGATCATTATGTCTTCTTTTCTATTTCTTCTTATTTTGAGAGCCACCTCTGTTTCTAGGATAGTTTCTGGATATGTGTCCTTTCTCATCACATGTAAATCATATGATACTAGATAGATCACTGTTAGATATTCTAGGGTTATATTTCTAGCGAGAATGCTTACCGTTGTGATGATGATAGTCCATTCTGCTTTTCATGGAGTGTATTGTGAGAGCTTGATATTCACTTCCCATCTTTTCTTCTCGCGCTACTATTCGAGCTTCTTCTTGTGAGAATTCCTCCCACAGTCTACTGAAGGTGACTAGCTTTCTTCTAGCACAAATTTCTTGATTGAAGGAGTCCTAAGACCTAGGGAGACCATTCAAGGTGGTCATCGCAATTTTTGCATTCTCTACTTCTTCATCCACTGCTTCAAGTTGTTCGTTGAATTGAGAGACCCTTGTAAAGTAATATTGTATAGTCTATGCATTCTGGATCTTCACATTCTCCAATTGATTTCTCAAATTAATCTTTTGATTTATGTTCTTCCCTTCAAATAACTTGGTCAGGGCATCAAACATCTCTTTAGGTGTCTTTAGGGAGGACGCCTGTGGTATGACATTATCCTTGATTGAATTAGAAAGAATCCTCTTGGCATTGATCAAGTTCTTCTTGTTTAAGGCCTTAGCCTCATCTCCCTCTGGAACTGGAACCTCTCCATTGATGTAGGATTCCAATTCATTTTCTTCAAGAACTAGTGATACCCTATACTTCCATGCTCGAAAGTTATCAGATCCCTCAATATTTTCGTCAAGCTTGGTGTCATGAGACATCTTAACTGAGAACCTAAAATGAAAATACAAAATATTTAGATGTTACCAATTTGAGAAGGTGAAACTGGATCTAGAGTTGATCTTCTGTAGTGCTAGTTTTCTGGTTCAAAGGAAAATTAGGGTTTGAATTTTCCAAAGTTATACCCAACAAAAATCCTCAATTTTTGTCTCTAAACTTTGATTTTGATGAGGAGATAAATCCTATATTGGACTCACTCGAAAAACCCTCTTTTGTGAGAAGCCCTAATTTTCTGATGCAGCTTCAAGTCAAAAACTAAAAAATGCTCAGAATCAGATTCTACTTCAATAGAATGGTGCACCCTTCAATGTAGAGTCAAAATAGCCTTCTTTTGCTGATGGATTGTGGAGAGACCCTAAAAGTAGGAAGCCCTAGCTTTTGTATCTGCATATGGTCTTCTTCTTAGGTTAGCTCTAATACCATGTTAGATTTGTATCATTTAAGCAGTATGATCTTAGGATCTTATATAAGAGAATAACATGCACATCAATCAATCACAAGAGATAATAGGCACAAATATTTTCCTCAAGGAAACCATATAGGATAAAACCCCGCAACTTCCTCAGAGATAGAATAAGCACCAATGGCAGCAGTAAAACCCAAAGACATAAAAGATGATCTTTTCTAGTTGTTCTCTCTCACTCATGTGATACAACTGAGTGTGAGTGTGTGTGTTAAATATAGAGGCTCACTCTCTATTTATACTAGTTTTTGAATTGACAAAAAATTGCTAGGGTTGACTTCTCTAGGAGAGTCTAACAACCCTAGTGCCCCACAACTGTGGGGACTTTTCCCCCTGGTCAACAAGGAGGGTTACCCTCTATGAATTTACATGATTTGATTACATTAATGATTCTCCAAATAGGAACATCGAGGACCAATGAAATACAATATATGAAATATACAAGTGAATACATTCCAAAGTTACAAATACATCAACAGATTCATTTTGACAGTCATAGGGATAGATTCTTGGGATTTATTCTGCTGGTGGATCTCCTCACTTGTTTCCATTTTTCTTGTCTGATGGTCATCCTTTCCTGTCTCAATTTCTAATAATATTTGATCCTCTCTAACATGTACTTTCCATTTTGTAGGACAATCCTGAATAAACATGCCAATTTCAACAAAAGATAGTTGAAATTCCATAGGAAACCACTGGAGTTGTGGATCTTGTCACGACTAAAAAAATATATGGTGAGCCCTGACCAAAAACCTTATAATATTTCAAAACTTTTTGATAGGTTCCTCTATTATTCTCACTTATTTATTAATAAAATGTATGATTACCTCTCCTTATAAGAAAAACTCAATATTATTATCCTTTTTCCTTTGTGGGTTTTCCTTGTCGAACAAGAGATTCTGATATCTAGATCCTTAGGATCATACAAGGACATCCATCCCCTGGTAGTCCGTCAGTTCTGCCCATGCAACAAATGAAATTAAAATCAAAATCCATGAATAATGAAAGAGAAAGCCATTTTTCCATGCATCTACATGATTATATACCAACTCGTTTAATAAATATGTCGACTAGTTCATTTCGATCCCTGTTGCATAATGATCTGATGCAACTATTTTTCGAATGGTGCACTCAATTCATCACATATTTCATAGAATCTTGATTGATAAAAATTTAGTAGCAAACTAAATGGAAGTTTCATTTATAGATGGAATGGAAAAGCCTATCTTATCTCTTGTTAGACCATATTTCTCCTTCATTATGTTGGTCAAAGTTGTATCCTGGTGGTTCCCAGTGAACAAGGGAACTGGTTCGACTCCTATAAGGGGAAGTCCTATGATAGGTGTTATCAAATTGACGTTCACTTTTCCTATCTATCCATATAAATCCTCTATGAAAACACACCAGTAGTTGTTTCACTCATGAATTGACTTTGATTGTGTGACCAAAATGGGCCATATGCATCAGTGAAAACAATCTAGATTTATGCAATTCTCTCACCCACTCCATTGGGACTACGTGAATAGGTCCATCCACAGTCTCACAGATAGTAATCATATACATGTTTATATGAATTTTGGGATACATGCATAGTTCATGGTCGATTAACCCATTTTTTCACAATTTTTTTATAATGTTCATCGTAACATAAACTCCCTTTGCTATGGCCAATGTTACCAACTGATACTTGAAATTTTTACCAACGGTGACTTTTAGTGCCTCTGCTAGCCTTGGAAAGACATAGTCAGCTAACATGGATGTCGATCATGTTGCTTAATCATCTAGTGGAGGTGTTTTTCATGGTTTGCAACTAGTTCCATGACCATGCCATTTTCTTTTTATGAGACAGGATTGTTTGACTGTAAAAAAAATTCAATCATCATTTTGGAATGTGAAATGACTTTTGTATGTTCTTCCATGATGTGTGTAGTCGATGGAATCTCAACTCCTAATTCTTCAATGGTTCTTATGATGAAGATGGAAATTACATGGTCTGTGAAATTAACTTCAACTCAAATAGTTGCAGACAGATAGTTCAATACAGATGTTAGTTAGTCAGTTGAATGCAATGTAATGGTGAAACATGGGCACCAATATGAAATATGTTTACTCATTAGCTAAGTCATGCACTCACATGATCTTGAAATAAATGGAGAATGTGGAGGTGATTTTCATTACATGGAGAAATATTTCTAATCATTTCAAGGAAACCAACAATCAAACCATCACTTCTCTTGTTAGTTCAATGGTAGTTATTGTTCCTTCATGGTGTTAGTGACAAAAAATCACACCACCAAAATCTCTTGTTACCTCAAATTAATTGTTGGTCAACTGTCAGTTGCGACCATAATCCATCACACGACAATAATACTTTTCTTCTGACAGAAATAGAGCCTACGACAACAGTTCTTCTCTTGTAAGACACATAGTTCATGACACCTTTCTTCTTTTGAAAGATCCCTAATCTTAAACAACTTATACTTGATATTATGGTCATGGAAAGATTTTTGCCGCTCCTTCTAAACAATCTAACTACAGCATGTGACAAATAAATATTCTTCTAACTGTACAGGTTGCAACAACCATTCTCCTACAACACCACCATCTATCATTTGCATTATCGCATATATCATTAGGATGGGTGTTATCACTCCAGGAAACTCCTCTAGGTTGTAGCTTGAGGATGCCTGGTGACTTAAAATATTTTTAGGGTTTTCTTATATGGATAAAGTTAGGTGACCTATATTACCTTCCACTGTCAATACATGCATGAATCTCACTCAATTACAAGGATTTTAGTTACAACTTGTTGAGTAGTTTGACAATAAGGTGCAGGGATGGAGAACTCATCAAGCTGGCACACTTACATACAAAAAAGATGCATATAAATGGATAAATCCTGATAAGGATGGTACTTATAAATGAAATCACATTAACACACCAATAAGATGACAGCTATTAGTTATTAGTCAACTTGAAAATAACCTAAATACACATTCAGGCATAAGTACAGTAAAGACAGAGATGTTGGCTAAACAAATCATAACAAAAGAGCTTATATTCCAGAATGAATAAGATGAGAAGATGACAATAGTATAGGCTTATAAATCCCTGAAGTCGAACCCTTTTTTATAAAAATAGTCTTAGGCTTTATAGCCTTTTACAAAATATACAGATCCTAAAAACCTGGATCTGCTTTTACAAAAATAAACAAAGTAACTGTTTTTTGCAAATTAGGGTTTGAAACCCTACCTAGATACTTGTCTAAATATAACGAAGATTTAGTTCACTAAACGAATATTAAATAACTAAAGAAATTGTTGGTGATCACTGGTGCTGTTTCTCTTCCATTTAAACCACTGATTTCCTTTTTGTAGCTAGGATTGGTGTCTTTTGGCAATGTTATGTCATAGTGGATCTCACAAAGACCCTTTTTGATGCTTCCCTTAGGGCCTTTTGTCTTTAGATCACGTCCATGAACTATTTGAAGTTTCCCAAAACCAGTTCTATCTGCCAAAACTTGCTCGTAAGCCTCTGTCCGCTTTCAATGGTTAAGCAGCCAGTCTATTGGAACTATTAGTTGCCGAAAGTGACTCTTTCGGTGGCTAATGGACTGCTCCATATTCTTCCTAAGCCACTGAAATCCCTATTTTACAAAAAAATATTAGGTTTTCATCAAAAATGTCTTTTCAGGGTTATTGGCTCAGCTTTCCTCTTCTGCAGGCTTCATGCTCGGGGTGTTAACAATGCCTTTGCTAGCTTCAAGATGCTAGAGACTGGTGGTTGCTTCAGCTAGGATTGATAAGGTGAGGTGGCTACTAGGGTTTTCTTTGGCTTCCTTCAGCTACAGCCTTTAGAGCCTAACCATCCTGTATAACCTGGTATTGTCCTTTAGGTATATTTTGTTCAGCCTTTTCAAGAAGATGTATCTTTCTCTCTGCTCTAGGTAGAACTTGTGTAGTAGCTATTTTCTCCTAGTCAATGTCTCATTATTTTTGTTGAGTTCTCTTTCCAAGAACTCCATTTCATAAACCTGCCTCAGTGGCAGATTGATCTTTTGAGTTCTAGGCCTACTGGAGGAAGCCCTTTCTGTTGGTTCTTCTTGCTCCCATGGTGTGGGGGGTGGAAATGCTTCAGATAATGTTACAATTTCCATAGCTAGGGCTGCATCCTCTTCTTTTTATTCCTTAGAATCTGAATAGGGTAGATTTAAGACATTTTCATGGTGTGCTTCTACTTCCTGACCTTTCTCACTGAAGTCCAAATTCCTCTTTTCCTTCTTTGTCTTGGAAGAGGAGGGAGGTTGTTCTGTTGCTACTACCGGGGAAATGGACCTCCTCCTTCTTCTCCCACTCCTTGGGGTGATGTATTTGTTGGCAAGAGACTTCCCTTTCTCCTCTGGCTGAAGGCTTGTCTGAAAGCCATTCCATAATAGAAAATAAGGCCAAGCCATGTTTCTTCTCTTCAACAGCTCCTGGACCAATAGCTTGATAAGACCATGGTGGGACAACCTACCAATAATATTGGATGGCTGGGATTTTACTTGATGTTCCATCTTCCCTAGACTTTTGTATAAATAAAAGGGCAGGCTGAGAGGTCTTTTACCTATGGAATGATTCATGATCTTGAAATGGTAGATCATTGCTCTATTATACCTCCCTTCACAAGTTAGGTATATTACAATGGTCTTCAGCAGTTGTTTCCAGATCTCTTCCAGCCATGATGATGGCACACTCTTCTTCCATATTATTCCTCTCTGCTCAGGCTTAAGGTATGACCTAAATTCCATCTCCTTTGGTATGGAGTTCTGTCACCTCAGCAATTAGTGATTCATATGTGAGAAACTCCTCTTTTCCTATGATTTCTTTTGAACCATTGAATGACAGGAAAAAATATTTAGCCACCTGCTAATGGAAGCCTTGTATTTTTTCATAGAACTTGTAGCGGCACACCTCCTGGAAAAGTCTGCAGACCTCTGGATATGCCTCTAAATAACTGATATCACCTAGCTCTTACCTAAGAGCTTGTCCGCTCTTCTTCATATTGATGGGTGTATCTCCTGGGTACCTACAAAATAGTTTCAGTCCTGTATGTAGTATGATTTTAGCAGGCTGCTTATTTTAGAGCTATTTTTTTCAGGTGGAGAAAATGCTAATTTTGAAAATAAAATAAAATGGAGTCTTTTAGGCACTGATTATGAGGGTTTTATGTCATTATGGAGGCTGAGGTCACAAAAATGATGACAGCGGATTGATCTTGTAGATCTCTTTTCCCACATAATCATACCCTACTTCAGCCAGAACATTCAGTGGCTATTTGATGATCCTTTGGATAGGTGGAGGAAAAATGAGGGTTTGCAGTTAGACCAGTCTTTTTGCATTTGCATAATGACCCTTTTCACTCATTTCCCCACGCATTCATGCAGCTCCAGCTCTTTTCGGTGGATAATCACATTTACAAATGATCAATTATATTGTTGATGGGGTCAGAGGTGACAGTTCCTAACCATTTCCTTTTTTTCCCTTTCAGTGGTTAAGATCCTCCGATATTTTGTCAGTTGGCCGCCAAAAATCTAGCTTTTGGTGGCTAACAGAGTGTTGTCTTTCTTGCTTAAGCTGTCAAACCCTTTTCCTCATTGTCATGTTGAATTTTTACTTTTGGAAAATAACAACCTCATCGAAGAACTTTTTTAACTAGTGAAAACCTGTTCTTTCGGTGGTTAATAAAATGCCCTGGCTTTTTCCTAAACCACTAAAATGGTTTTTCACTCGATACTTATCTTCCTGCCTTCGATGGTTAGCATATGCATTGTACCTTTCTCTAATCTGCCAAAAGAGACCTTTCTCGGTGTCTAATGAGATGTTCAAAGCCTCACCTAAGCCATCAAATGTACTTTTACCAATGCTGCTCTCCACTCGCTTTCGGTGGTTAAAACCTTTCTTGTTTCTCTCTCTTATTTGTCGAAATCTCCACTTTTCAGTGGCTAATGAGTTTTTTGTAGTCTCTCCTAAGCCACCAAAAGTGTTACTTTCACTCTGCTTGCTCAGACCACTTTCGGTGGTTCACCTTTGGCCCACGTTCCACTGTTTAGCCGTTGAAACATAGCTTTTCGGTGGCTAATGAGCTATAATAGTCCTCGCCTAAGCCACCAAAAGCTATAACTTGTAAAATTTTCATCCAAATAAAAAACAGAGGCTTTCAAATGGTCAATGATATTCATATCTTTCATTACACAAGAATATTTTTCCTACTTTCAAAATAAATTTATTTTGGGAGATAACATCTGGCTCCTACTTGGGGATGGGACCCTCCTAGTGAGGTCCCAAGAATCCCAAACCAAAATGCCTTTCCCTGCAAGCAACTAAATAACTTAACACTGTCATTTACTGTTCCATTGGGCATGGAGTTTATTTTGTAAGAAAAAACAACCTACTATCTACTAATTTACAATAATAAGGCCTCAGAGCCTCAAATAAAGTAGAGTTTCAAAAACTGCCCATTCACTGGGCCATCAAATACATCTTCCCCTTCTATATTCTACAGTTTGAAGGTGTTATTCTTATGTTCCTACTATCACAAAAGGGCCAATCCACAAAGAGTCAAATTTTCCATGTTTTCCCTTGTGCTGTCTGACAGCATCCCACTTAAGGACCCAATCGCCAACCTGGAAGTTGTCTACTTTTGCTCTTTCATCAAACATGCCCTTTATCCTCTATTGATGGACTTTTGATTTTCCTATAACTTGCTCCCTGATTTTATGTAAATCCACCAAGTCCATCATCCTTCTCACCATATCATTTGGTTCATCTTCCTCTTCCTGAAAGAACCTTGCCACTAGAAGAGTGAGCTGGATAGGAAAAATGGCCTCAGTGCCATAAACTATCTTGAATGGAGAAGTCTTTATGGATATTTTCTCTATTACCCTATCATCCCATAAAGAAAACTTAAGCTTTGAATCCCATCTTTCCTAATTTGTCTCCAGCAGTTTCCTGATGATCCTAACTAAAATTTTATTGGATGACTCAGCCAGGCCATTGCCTTGTTGATAATAGGAGGTGGAATGCACTATTTGAATGCCCATTGACTCACACATGTTAACTAATTCCCCATCTTTGAAATTTGGTGCATTATCAATTACCAACCTTACTGGCTAGCCAAACCTAATGAAGATATTCTGATATAAAAATCTCATGATGACCTAATCAGTGGCATTCCCGGTGGGTACTGCTTCTATCCATTTGGTAAATTAGTCAGTGGCTACTAAGATCCATTTATGCTGTCCATTGGAAGATGGATTTATTTCACCTATGAAATCCAGATCCCATTGCTAGAAAGGCCCATTCACCATAATAGGCCTAAGGGGTAAGGATTTGAGCTGTTGCTTCCCTATAAATATTTGGCATTGGTCATAGGCCCTTACAAAAGTGCATACATCAACAAAGAGGACTGGCCAATAATATCCTTCTCTTAAGATCTTGTGGGATGTGGTTTTCCAATAGTGGTGGCCTCCACATGTGCTGGAATGAAAGTGATGCATGACCTACTCTACTTCCTCTTTATCTAGACACCTTAGCAAAATTCCAGATTGATCTTTCCAGTACAGCAGTTTGTCAATTATGCAAAACTTAACATATTTGAAGTTAAGAGCTCATGCTTGGTTAGGAGTGAGATCAGGAGAAACTTCTAATTTTTGAAAAAATTGAATAATACCTGAGTACCACTCACATGAAGATATGTTTTCAGCTACTGATGGAATGTCATTCTAATATTGATCTACTTCTACTACTACCACAGTCTGTACCTTTGTTTATTTGACACATGTGAAATTTATTCCCATCAGTTCATAGTTTTCTTTGGCCATGAATTTCAGAAAACCTAGTCCCTTAACCAGCTTAGTGGGTTTCACCTCTATATCAAACTCTATGAGCTTGGAAATCCACTTAGCTATCTTCCCATCAATGTCAGGCTGAGTCAAAAAATCCTTCACAGTAGCTGAAGGGACATATGCAAGGAGCTTGGAATGGAGAATATAAATTATGAAAGTCTTCAAAGATTTTATGAGAGCATAAGCCTGCTTCTCAATTGGGTCATACTTCAGCTCAGCATCTCTCAGGGTTTTGCTGAAGAATGCAATTGGATGATCAAGACCCTCATCATTCTTTTGTAATAGTATAGCTACCACTGTGTCATAGGATGAAAAAGAGAAAATATAAAAAATCTTGGTGTAATCAGGACTAATTAGGGTTGGGGCCTCCATGATAGCATTCTTAATGTATTCAAAAGAGTTTCTTTCCTGGTCAGTCCATTTTATTTCTGCCTCTTTTTTCAGCATGACTATTATAAGCTTTACCAGCTCAGAGAAATTAGGGATGAACCTCCTGACAAAGTTTATCTTGCCTAAAAAGGACTAAATGTCTCTTTTTGACCTTAGTATTGATAGCTTCTGAATTTCTTCTACCCTTACAGGATCGATCTTTACACCTTGAGCTGAGACTATACATCCTAGGATTTTTCCTTCATTAAGTGCAAACTGGGACTTCTTAGGGTTCAGTGATATTCCATACCTTCTGCACTTCAGAAATACCTTCTTTAAATGGTGCAAGTGGTCATGATGGCTGTGAGAGTAAACTATTAGGTCATCCAAATATATCAGCACAAATTTATCTTTCAACCCTACAAAGCTAGCTCCATGGCTCTCTGAAAAGTAGCCCCAACATTCATTAGTCCAAATGGAATTTTAGCATACTTGAAGGTGCCCCATGGGGTGGAAAAAGGTAGTCTTCTCTTGGTCATCAGGGTGCACAACAACTTGGTTGTATCCAGAGAAGCCATCTAGGAAGGACATAACCCTAGCCCCTGAGACCTTTTGCAGCAGATGTTCCATCTTAGGCAGTGAATAGTTATCTAAGTCTTGGAACACTTGTTCAGGTTTCTAAAAACCACACACAACCTGATTTCTCCATTTTTCTTTCTTACCACCACTAGGTTTGCAATCCACTTGGAGTACCTGAGGGGGATTATGATCTTGGATTTTAGGAGCTTATGGATTTGTTTTTCAATTACTGGTAATAGTAGAGGACTGATGGATCTCAGCTTCTACTTGAAAGGGATGGTGTCCTTCTCCAAAGGAATCCTATGCTGGATGATATTGGTGTCATAGGTTTTTAGGTCACTATACTCCTGAGCAAATACATCAGCAAACTCATTTATCAGGCTGCAAAACTTTGACCTTTGATCAGTAGTCAATTTAGTAGATAGATTTATCAATTTTGGATGGCTTTGGCTACCTATGTTTTTCTATTGGACATTAGGATCTAGGTCCTTTTTAGTAGGCTTAAAATGGATGTCATTATGGTCAAACAACTCTTCCAATGGTAGTAGGCCTTGAGGTATGTAGTTGCTGGGAAATTGGACAATGTTTTGATGAACCAGTTTATCTTTTAACTTGAGCTACTTAGATTCCTCCATTTTTAGGTTTTCCTGGTCTATGTGCATATCAAAGAACTCATCTACTAGTCGAAGGTATTTACCAGGCTCGTCATCATTTTCAAACACCCTCCAGAATTTGACATTGTCAGGAAGGGAAGGTCTGTATTTAAATTGAACTTCATAGCTGAGCTTATGAGGTAAAGAAGGAATGCAAAGACTTGTAAAGACAGCCAAGGAATCATCCAGATTATTCAAAGTCCTAGGTATATATGACAGTTCATAGAGTTTGATATAGAGGTGAAACTCACTATAGGTAGAGTTTGATATAGAGGTATGACAGTTCATAGAGTTTGACAAGAACATCATTCTTCTTGAAAGGAGCAACCATCCTAGACCTTAGATTGTACCTTTCCTCACATTCAACATGATATACAATCTCTTCAGTGATCTTCTCATCAATTAGGGCTTCCTCATATTCTGCCTATGTCAGAAAAGAATAGTCCACCTCATCCTCCATGCAGTGGATGTTGTCTTCAGCCTCTCCTTCTTGTTAAATGAATTATGGCTCTTCTTCTAGTATAGCATTTTGAAATGGATCTCTTATTATCTGATCTTCCCCTTGATTCCTCTCACTTTTGAGAATCTCCACTGGGGTTTTTCCTCTTCTATAAGGGAAAAAATTAGGGTTTCAAGGAGCAAAGTCACTTGGCCCTTTACCCCCCAGAGGTGGTTGTCCTTGGCCCTTCAATTTAGACATTTTAGTAGTTAGGTTATCTAATAGTTTGGTCATTTTGTCGATCTTGTTTTTTGATGAAGAAGACCCAATAGGGTCTGCTAGCTACTTCTTCCTGTCTATCTTTCGTTTGACCTTCTGAGATGCCAAAATGTTTGATTCTACCTCTAGGGAAACATCTTGCATGAGTGATCAGGAGGAAGACCTCCTTTCTCTGAGAAGTAGGCAGAAATCAGAGTCAAAGGCGTTTTCATAAGTTATCCTAGCTGAGGTATCAGTGGGTTTGATTTTAGTGGGGATCTTGCTATACATATTGTTGAACGTCTTGGTGAAGTTGGAGATAGACTCCCCATTTTATCTTTTCAGGTTGCTGAACTCTGTGATATAACATAGGTGGTCTCTCCTCTCTCCCCAATGCTTTAATAATATGTCATCTAGGGCCTCAATTCCTACCACTGATCTAGCAAGAAGTTCCTTAAACCATTTCCTAGCCTGACCATCTAGGCTTTGCACAAAAACCCTAGTCCATACATCTTCTTGCTCTATGTTAATATTCTCAGCATAGGTGTAAAATGCCTCTAGATATTCTTCAGATGTGAAATCCCCTTCTCCTATGAAATTAGGCATATACTTGAGGTAATATCTAGTAGGCATGGCAAAGAGGGGATTTGGAAAATTTAGCGGGGCATACCTAGCTACCAGGATCCTTTCCATTTTGGTCAATTGAGGCGTAGCCATTTTGAAAATGGGTATGGATAGGGTTGAGGAATGCATCACTGATGAAAGTAGTTGCTAAGAAGGTGGGGGTGGTATACTTATCCCAGTGGAGTCACCTAGGATTGGATCTTCACAAGCAGTAGTGCTTGAAGATGCCCAAACCCTATGATTTTCTGATGTATTTATAAATTCCCGAGAATTAAGTGCTTCGGCAGAAGAAATAATAGCATAAAAATTTCTTGAAATACCTGATGTTACTTCTTGTGCAGCACTGCTGGTCTGTCTTAGTAAATCCCTAGCTCTTCTCAAAATTTCTTCTGGATCTGAAACAGGTGTTGCTGGTGGCCCCTTAGGGTTTAATCTGGTACTTGGTCTTCATGAATCCACCTTATTTCAATGGAGTCTCCAAATGGATGATTACAACCAGAATAGTGTCCAATCTTTGTCTATCATCAAAGCAAGGATCTATGTTGTCTCCCACGGAAGCTAAGATTCAGTCTCCTCTCCTCGGAAATGGTGGTAATTTGTTATCACTCCAGGAAACTCCTCTAGGTTGTAGCTCGAGGATGCCTGGTAACTTAAAATGTTTCTAGGGTTTTTTGATATGGATCAGGTCAGGTGACCTATATGACCTTCCACTCTCAAGACATGCATGAATCTCACTCAATTACGAGGCTTTTAGTTACAACTTGTTGAGTAATTTGACAATAAAGTGCAGCGATGGAGAACTCATCAAGCTGGCAGACTTACATACAAAACAGAAGCATATAAATGGCTAAATCTTGATAAGGATGGTACTTATAAATCAAATCACATTAACACACCAATAAGATGACAGCTATTAGTTATTAGTCAACTTGAAAATAACCTAAATACACATTCAGGCATAAGTACAGTAAAGACAGAGATGATGGCTGAACAAATCATAACAAAAGAGCTTATATTCTAGAATGAACAAGATGATAAGCTGACAATAGTATAGGCTTATAAATACCCGAAGTCAAACCCTTTTTTTATAAAAATAGTCTTGGGCTTTATAGCCTTTTACAAAATATACAGATCCTAAATCCTTGGATCTATTTTTACAAAAATAAACAAAGTAACTGTTTTTTGCAAATTAGGTTTTGAAACCCTACCTAACTACTTGTCTAACTATAATGAAGATTTAGCTCACTGAATGGATATTAAATAACTGAAGCAATTGTTGGTGATCACTGTTGCTGGTTCTCTGCCAGTTAAACCATCGATTTCCTTTTTGTAGCTAGGGTTGGTGTCTTTCGCCACTGTTATGTCATAGTGGATCTCACACAAACCCTTTTTGATGCTTCCCTCGGTGCCTTTTGTCTTTATATAATGCCCATGAACTATCTGAGGTCGCCCAAAACCGGTTATGTCTGCAAAAACTTGCTCTTAAGCCTTTGTCCGCTTTCGGTGGTTAAGTGGCCAGTCTATTGAAACTGTTAGCTACCGAAAGTGATGCTTTCGGTGGCTAATGGACTGCTCCATCACCCGCCTAAGCCACCAAAATACCTATTTTACAAAAAATTGTTAGGTTTTCATCAAAAATGTCTTTTCAGGCCTGCTGGCTCAACTTTCCTCTTCTACAGGCTTCGTGCTAGGGGTGTTAACAGCGCCTTGGCTAGCTTTAGGAGGCTGAATACTGATGGCTGCTTTAGTTAGGGTTGATAAGGCGAGGTGGCTGCTAGGTTTTTCTTTGGATTCCTTTAGCTACAGCCTTGGGAGCCTAACCATCCTGTATAACCTGGTATTGTCCTTTAGGTATCTTTTGTTCAACCTTTTCAAGAAGATGTATCTTTCTCTCTAATCCAGGTAGGACTTGTGTAGTAGTTTGTTTCTCCTAGTCAATGTCTCATTATTTCTCTTTAGTTCTCTTTCCAAGACCTCCACTTCATAAACCTACCTCAGTAGCAGATTGATCTTTTGACTTCTAGGCCTGCTGGAGGAAGCCCTTTTTCCTAGTTCTTCTTGCCCCTGTGGTGTGGGGGATGGTAATATGTCAAATACCGGTACAATTTGTAGAGCTAGGGCTGCATCCTATTCTTGTTTTTCCTCAGGTTATCACCTAAGTTGTACTTAGTGGTTTTTTATCAAGTGAGCCTGGTGAATTGGACAAGGATAACTTGTTCGGACTTCAGACGACCTTCAGTCTTTCTTCTGGGAAGCCTTGTTGTACTATATCACATGTTCATACCCCATGGGGGAATTGTAATAAATGTTCTATCATGATAGTTTCTTTAAAATACTCAGTCTCATAGACTTTATTTGTCAATCCGATCATCCTAGGGTGTTTTTTCCCTGGGTTATTATTGGTTGTTGAATAAACGACTGATAATTTATGAGTTTTTCACTCCATACCTCCAAATTTGGGGTGGTTGGCTTGGCATTTAGTCCTATTGAGGTTATTAGAGTCTCTATGTCAATGTATAAACATGGTAGGCATCATGGTCAAGTCATATGAACATGTCTAAGTCCCCCTTGATTTTTTCAACTTTTAAATTTTTTTAATTTTTTCAGTGTTTTTTATTAAAATTTAATTTTTCCAAAACTTAGGATATTTTTTAATATTTTAATTGGAAAAATTGGTTTTGTAATAAAAGTAGGCCAAATAGTCAGTTTCAGTCATGTAGCTGCTCATTTTCAAACTAAGAGCACCATGTAAACCCATGGACCCACTTTTTTCAAGTTTTGAGTGATTTTCCTTCACTCAGGTCGAAAAACCCCAAAAATCAATTCTTGATTATTTTAATTAATAAATTGATGAATAATGGAGCAAATCCAAAATCCTAGATCAATGGATTCTTAGCCAATTTGATTGAAATCAGTCAGATCTGAACCAAATTGACTAGATCTGACAAATCCTTGACTTAAGGAGGTGATTTGGATAGATCCATAGTTGATCTTCAGCATCCTTTATGGGAAATTGCACCCTCTGTCTCTCCTCCACATGTGTGGGCTCTCCTAGAAGCTCCGTGGATTGATGTGTCAGTCTATGGGTTGATGTGTCAGCTTAATCAACCCCTCGATTGACAAGTAGGCTCAGTTCAGCTTCAGATCAGCATTGATCGACTCTCCCTTAGCTACATTGATCTGTCTCCTTGGGATTTGCGCCCCCGTGGGCTGGATCTTCTGTTTTTTGTATAAATAAATCTCAGGATACCTCTTCCAATTTAGTTAGAGTTGGATTGAGGAGTTGTTCCCATTTTAATTCTACTATCTTTTTATTGTGAATAAAGAAGCTTTGGAGGCTATACCGTGTAGTGCATGTGTTTGTGTGGATTCCTAGCATCATGCTGCTAATGTGGTAACTATAATTTCTTTCCAATTTCTGTGCTGCTTTTGTTTTCTGGCTTCAAGGATTCGGTTGAATCAAGTAAGGGTGTAAACGAGGCAAGTTAGATTACTTTCTCTTATTTATCCATATTATGTATGCTCAAGAATTTTAGTTATATGCTTAAATAAGATTATTTTTGCATGATCTTTCATTTTTGTTGCTTTATACATCTATATCCAGATCTCACGAGGTGTTGTGCAGACTTGTGTTATCTAGTTACAGATTCCCGATTGGATGAAGGTGTGTTTCAAGATTGATGGCATTCCTTATCCAATAAGCTCAAGACTCTGTCCCTCAGTGCTCCACAAAAGGGCCTCCTTTCAACTTGTTCCATTCAAGCAACGAGCCGAACTTCTCTCCTCTTCTTCTCTTTTCTTTAAAAAATCATTTTTATTACTTGGTCACTATGTTTGAAAGCTTTGTTATCATTTGGATCTGTTATATCAAAGTAAAATTTACATAGATCTACTATTTCAAAGCTCATAGTCTAGATCTCAATTCTGAAAAGTATCATTAATCATTCTAGATCTAACATAAGGAAATCGTCCGTTTTGCATGGCAAGTTAAAAAAAATCAGTAGGTTTCATGCTCTATATTTCCTTTTATGTTTTAAAAAGATTAAATCCAGCAATCAGTGCATATTTCATTGGCTGCACAAATAGCAAGCCAAGATCCCAAGGAAATCTTGCTTTCCTTGGTTTCTTTTTCTCCTATTTAGCTAGTTTTAACTTAATCCTTTTTGAGTTAAGATAGGCTGATCCAAAGGTACTATTAAAGTGCTTTTGGGAATATGTTATTCTAACATGCTTGCTGGTTTTTATTAGGTGTAACCAAAAAGAAAAGAAGCTGCTATTATCAACCCAAATGGCACTTCTCCATCTAAGTGGTGACACTTCATATGTTGGTACAGAAAAGGATACTTATGGATTGAAGGTTACCTAAAAACTATAGATAGGCATGACATGAGATGCATTCACTATCCAACCATCTTTCCATTTTAACTTTCTATATGTTGATTTCCATACGTGACTCTCTCCACAGCAACTCGCGTACATACACGACTATCTTCTTTGACAACCCACGTACTGTACGTGACTATTCTCATTGCAACCTGCATACAGATATGTATGCGAATTTCCCTTATAGAAACTCACGTGTCATATGTGGGTTTCCAGTATCAATAGTCGCGTACACATCCATTCGACATTAAAAATAATTAAACATGATTAATGGAGATTTGTTGAGCCCTAATAATTAACTATCTCAACTATCTCAACCTCCTCAACCTTCGAAACTGCTCTATTTCCCAAAGTATAAATAGAGGCCTTGGGGAGGGAATTAATCAATCATACTTGGAGAGCAAAGTTATGCTAGTGGTATATCTTTAGAATTCTTTGGAGCAGTAGAACTCAAAATCCTTTGGTTGCAGAGGAGCCCTTGTCTCAGGCGTTGGGTTGTACACTTATCTCATTCACTATTGTTAATAAAGAGAATTATTCTTCCAACTTTGTGTTGAGTGTCTTTCATGTATCATGTTTGATGAATATTTTTTACTAAGAACTCTATATATTGTTCATCTAACTTGTCATATATACATGCATAAGATTGTACTTGGAGAATTTTCTCTTTGTAGGTGAAGGAGGTGCATCCCTGAAAGCTTTAGAGAGAAGCAGAGTGGGAGAAGAGAAAGCTTGGATCAACCGTCGTTAATCGGGTGAGTTCAACATTTCTTCCTATTCCTTTTCTGTACTTCAAAGCTGATTGTCTGCAAGTTTTAGAAGTACATTGGTAACCCCATACCCTAGGTTACAAGGGTTTTTATTCCTGAACAACAGAACTGGCGACTCTGTTGGGGAGCCCAGACTGCTATGGGTTCTTTCTATTGACCGTTGCCCAGTCTTTGCCTTGATTGTGTGTGTGGTGTCCTGTCTTGGTTCATGCTTAGAGTAGTGTTTGAAGACCTTGAAAAATTTTCTTTTTATTAGAAAATTTTATACTTGAACGTGGGTTTCTCTTGCATACAATCACGTACAGATTCCTACATATGCAGGTTGCTTTATAGGATAGTCACGTACAGTACACGGGTCACCCTTGTACACAGTCGCGTACAAGCCTGAGCATTGAAATATTTGGGCTAGGGTTTGCTTGTCCCTATCCCTCTTTAAATTTTGTTTGCTTGTTTTTCTTCCTCATAAGAATTGCACTGTGAGTTTGATGACTTTGTTGGCCACACCTTTTGCTTTCTTGTAAATCCCTTAAGTTCTTATTGTTTGGATTGTCTTTCTGTTAGTAGATTGAAGTGGATTTGCCTATTTGGGTTATAGGTTCAAGTGATTGGTTGTCTGAATCAGTGATCAAGGTTCTAGAAACTGTATATCCCATTCTATTTTTGAATAGTATTGGTTTTCCACTTGCCTTTGTTTGATCTCAGTGATTTCCATTCATTGTGTCTGCCCAAGCTAGGGTTCCAAGTCTTCCTTAGGTGGTAGATCTTTGGTTTTATTAATCTATTTTACTTCACTTTGATTACTTTATACAGTTATTTTATTCAAGCATACTCAAGTTTTGTGCATTTAGGTGCATAGTAGTATTTGAGCAATATGAAAAGTGAAAAGAAAACATAAGAAACTTTTGCATTTGATTTGTGTACAGTATTTTTGTTTCCAGTTTTTAAATAAAATCTCAAAAATTACAAAAATATAGTCTTAGTTTTCTCTTTTGTATTTTCATCAGTTTATATTTATAAGAGAAAAAAAAACACATGTTTGTTTTATATGCATGTATATTAGGTTTTCAGTCGATTGCAAGGCATATCATTGTTTAAAAAATAAATAAATAAATAAAAAAATTGTTCTCTTGTGGCTTTCAATTTTTTGTTTGGAAAAGGAAGAGAATAGTTTTTTCTTTTTGCATTTCATTTCTCTTTTCTTAGTCATTTGGTTTCAACTTTGAGTCAAAACACCACATAAGTTTCACACCATTTACCCTCTGAATAAAAACAACCCTTCAAATGAACGATATAATTTAAAAATTATTAGTAACTTTTATTTTATAGGGTCATACCCCAACGAGCTTAGGATAGACTTGCGGGATAGGGAGTTTAAACTCCCCACAAGTGTTTAATTTCAAACATAGTTGGCCAATCACTAGGTGAACCCTTTTCTATGTTGATTGCATCTGGGAATCTCCTCTCAAACAGGAGTTAAGCATGAGGCCGCGTGGAGGCTTGGACTGAGGAGATAACCCTTTGATTCCTTGTCAAAGCGTAGACCAAGGTTTTTGTGCATCTAGAGATTTTTTGTTAGACAGGGTTTTGGGATTTGATACCCTGCCTATGTGTACGAACCAGGCTTGTGACTATCCCCCTAGACTGTCAATATAGTTAAGGTAACCTTTAGTCTCTTTGACATCTAGGGTTCATACACAGGTACACAGGAAGGCTATTTCTAGTTGACCTTGGATTGGCTTGGAAGGTAACCCTGGTAGAAGGTGTGGGAGGGTGGTGGGTGATTCCTCTGCTTGTGCCTAATAACATCTATAAGGATTCCAAGTAACTATCTATCATCTTTCTTTTGGAAAGCGTATCCTATACCCGATTGTCTGTTTGGATTTAGGAATTTTTTAGTGAGTGTTGTGTGGTTTGTCTATACTTACTGTGCCATTAGGTGTGTGCTTTGTAATTTTGGTTTCCTTTAAACTTTAGATTTTGTCTCCTAGTTTTAAAGTATGGCTAACACCCCTTTGAACACCAACCAAGAGATCCCCATGCGGGGAACTCCTTCTACTATTCCTCTCACGGGGCATTAGAGGAAATTTGGGGTCTAAAATGGGCCTTATAAGAAAATGTGCCAACAATAAATTTTGTGAGTTGGAATTCAAGAACCAATAGAATTTCAATAAAATGAGTCAACCATAATGGTTGAATTTACATATTTGTCATAAAAATAAAACTACTTTTTTTGTTCATATTTTCGACATATCTCGTTGTGTTTTTATTCAAATTTCAAGTTAGAGAGCTCGTTGGATGTGGAATTTAATTCCACATCCAACGAGTACCCACACTGCATACTTTTGATGGACCGTACTACCCAAAAAATAAGAAATACCTGAAAAAACATGATGAGGCCCATTTTAGACCCCAAATTTCCTCTAATGAATGTTGTTGTTCCCTTGATGGCAACCCTGAATCTACCTGGATTCACCCTAGGGCTACCGGTGTGGTTTTTTTCTACTCCAACTATCATGAATGCCCCTGATGATTCGCAAGTAAGCTCCTTATATCAAGGGCATAAAAACACTGCTTCCCCTTCACCTGTAATTGATTTTCCTACTCCTTCTACCTCATGCGGTGAAAGTACTAATACTATTAACTGACAGTCTAAAAGGATTAAAAGAAGGAGGAGTAGGAAGAAGACACATAAGCAAGGGGGCACCCGTTCAACCTCTACAAGCCATGTTGGACCTAGTCTCTCATCCTCTGCAAGCCATGTTGGGGGAAGTCTCTTAGCCTCTATAGTTCATGCGAAAGACAATTCGTCAGCCACTGTGAGTCATGTTAACACTGTTGAAAAGACTACCCATTCAAAACACGAGCCCAAGTTTCCTTGTAAGCTTTGTGAGGGAGACCACTTTACTTATAAATTCCCTTGTATTGAAGAGGTAAGAAGAGTTTGGTTTCATGGTCATCCCATTTTTGAACAAGCTATAGTTTCTCAACACCCTACTCAACCTTCGGCTGATCAAGTGGTTGAACCAATCTCATATTTGGTCGATCCCACTCTTCTTCTGGAGAGTGATCCTGATGTGATTGAACCTTTGTTCAATCCCACTCTCCCTACAGAGAGTGACTTTGATGAAGCAGTTGAATTGATATAATTATCGATCAATCCCACTCTTCCTTTGGAGAGTGAAGTGTCTACTAGTCACATTTTCTTCACCGCTAGTTCAAAACTTACTGAGCAAGGGGGCACTGAACTCGCTTTAGATCAACCCCCACCAAGCTCTCGGATTGCTTCCTTTAATTGGGATATCCTAGTTGAGCCGCATCTTCCTTCTGATGCACCTTTCTAGATAAAGTTCAAAATTGAATCATACATGATTGCTCATTGTATTGTTGATGAAGGAGCCTTAGTTAGTATCTTGTCTACTCGTGCTTAGTGAGGCATGGGATCTCCCAGCCTTGTGTCAACCTCTAGTTAGTTACTAGTGTTTGATAGAAGAACTAGTATAGCATTGGGAATTCTTTCTCAAACACCTGTTACTTGGGTGGGAAGATCATCTTAGTTGAATTCATGGTGATAGAAGACCCCTCGGACTTCAATATGCTCCTTAGACGTGATTATGTCTATGCCATGCAAGCTATGGTGTCAACATTCTTTCATATGATGTACTTTTATCATGGTGAAGAAATTGTCACTATTGATCAGCTGGATTTTCTTGATCTATCTCCTGACCCAACTAGAGACCATGCCTTTCCTTTATCAATTCCCAGTGTTTATATAGACACTACCACGCCATAGGTGAGCTCTGTGGCCTCATGTCCTTTGCATTCAATTGCTACTGAGAAGCAGCCTCTGTTTTCATGCTTACCTTCTCAGGACTTGGTCCCAACACTTGACCAAGTGAGTCATCCTATACAGACTATGGAGCCTACCCTCCACTATGTCGATCCATTTTAAAGTTTAGACATGTGTCATATCTCGGATGATCTCCTTCCTTCGGATGAAGTCTTCCTAGAGTCTTTGATACAGTCTGGCCTTCTTTTGGATGTTGGTTCAGTTGTGACTAAGTCTAACCCTGATTTTCCTAGCAAGCCTAACCTTTCTTCTTATGTTGATCTTGTTGAGTCTTTTGACTCTTCCTTTGAAAAGCAAGTCAATGATCCTGATGAGTTTGATTTTTCTTATAAATTTTTCAACTCCCGTGATACTGAGTTTGTTCCTATAGACTCTATCTCCCTTGTTGATTTTTTCTCTCCTTTTGAGGTGGATCTTACTGATTATAAACCCTCGAGCCTTGGTTCTATAGAATATTCTTCGATTGATTCTTCCTTGACTTTACCTTTTATAGAAGATAGAAAAATCACATGTGTTTCTACCTAAGTGACCTGCATCAGATCTTTTCTTCTGAATATGATTCTGATGTTTTTTTTTTTTGGAGACAGGATTTTTAGTTGGAGTCACAACTATTTACTGGCCTTATCTTGTTGTTTAAGTTTTAATTGCATTTGCATGTGCCATGCTCATGCTTATGATCCTGATGTCAGCTTCCATGATTTTTTCTCATTGTATAAGCCCTCATATTTGTTCTCATCATCACTAAGCCTTGTATCATTTTGCCTTTGCATCTTGACACCTTTTACCTTGAGGAGATGTTCACCCAAGTGTCTTTATCCTGCTCATGTTCCTTGCATTATGCATAGGTCTATTCCTTGTGCTTACTAGTTTCGCTTGCCCCTAACACTCGTTTCCTTGCATTTAGAGCATACTTTTTTCTCTCCTTCGAGCTCGTTAAAAACAGTAAGGAGGCCGCGAGTTGACTTTTTCCGGATTCGTTAAAACTTCATAGGAAATATATTGAGTTTCTTTAGGCCCAGGTCTAGCTCCTCAAAATAGACTTGACTACTGAGTAAACTTGTCCATTCAAGCTCGTTAAGAATACACTAGTAGAAAATGAGAAATTAATGACTAAAAAAATGACTAAAATCAGGCTATAAACGACTATTTTTGAGTCGGTGACTAATAGTAGCAAATTACCACTATCTTATAGCTAGTTGTATTTCACTAGTCATTAATAGCTTGACTTAGTAGTCACTGATTTAGTCATTGATTTAGTCATTGATTTGGTCATTGATAGACAATGATTTAGTCATTGATATTCAATGATTTAGTCATTGTTTTAGTCATTGATAGTTAATGATTTAGTCACGGATTTAGTCATTGATTTAGTCACTGAGTTAATCATTGATTTAGTCGCTGATTTAGTCACTGATTGCAACTATTAATGACCAAATATACGACTAAATAAACCACTAGAAATTAACATATTAATGACTAAGCTAAATACGACTAAGATACAAGAAATTAGCTACTAATGGTCGTATATATGTGGATTTAGTCGTTTTTGCAGTCACAAATTTATGATAGGGCACGGAGGAATCGAACCACCAACCTCCTTCCCATAATTAGGCAGGTGCTCTACCATTGAGCTAGCACCCTTTAAGAAGTGGTTATTGCTTGACAATGATTAATACAAAGCAGTTCTTCAGATTTCTACATGTCAGAAAATTATGACAAACAAATAGACCATGTACTTCAGCTTAATAGCAGTGCAAGTTTAAAATTTTCATAGTCAGCCACACTGAAATTTTAGTTCAAAGGAATCCTACAACCACAATGCACTTTGTAACATATCCATTGCAGGATTGATATCCAATTTAGAATTTGGCATGATATTAGTCTTCTAAAGAAAAAAAACCAATAGAAGAATACTTACAAGGACAGGTGTCAAATGCTTGTTTAATAGAATAACAAATGTAGCCAATACCTGGAATCTAAAAGCACATTCTAGGAAGGACAAAAATAGGTTTTAACTGTCAAACCCCACGAATGTATTGGAGCCTAGATTTAAACCTAAGAATACCTATAGCACTGAGCTTATGGTCCTGCTTAAGCACAAAAGTTCTTTTCCAGAGATAGCTAACTGGTAGCTGATGCACTCTTAGATAATGCGTGGATAATGGGCAGTTTCTAACAGACAAATCATTTAACTAGAATAAAGAAAAACAAGTAACCGATAACTTATTCGTGACACTTAATATTTGGCCCTAGGAAATCATAGGTTACACTAAAATCAAGACAGCATCATGGGAGAGGTTGCAAAGATGCAAGGGTTGATGAAATACACCAAGAAATCCTTGTTTATTTCAAAGTTTTCAATTATCATGCATGGTTGGAGAAAAATTCAGTGAAGACCCCTCTTTCACCACCCAACCCTAAAAACACTAATTGAACACTCTAATCCAACCTATGATTTTCTAAGATCCTTCTTCAACCCTTCCATAATATGAGAACCCATATCTAATAAATATGTAATGTGTGTATGTATATTTTGTTCCCAATGATATCAAAACAAAAGTACTAAACAGAATCAATGGATACAATATCCATATCCCTATTTGTACTTGTAGTCATAACCATACAACATGCAAAATCAATGGTTGGGGATTATGTGAACCCTGCACCATTAGACTATCCATAAAATGTATACAGACTCTGAATCACGATCAAACAAGAAACTTTTTCAGACAAGCAACAACACTAAGATGTAACAAAGGCCTGATTCTATAACTCAAATCTAAACACAATGATCAGACAGAAAACGGAGACATGAAAAGATAAAAACTATGGCATGCTTCTAGCATAGATGGGGACTAAAAGAACATTGCAAAAATGATGATAGGAACAATTTGATAAGCTAACATATCACTGACTACAGAGTATAATCCAAATCAATAATTTATACAGCAAAGGTAATAGAACCTTCAGTGCTCCAGGTTACATTCTACATGGTAAGATTCAATCTCATAAATGAGTAAGAACAAGTTTTACACAAAACTTGTAAATAACAACCTTCAAGTCTAGTCCTACTCAAACTTAAATCCTGTAATCAATTTCAGATTCTATCAGCTTTCAATTTGCTACAGACGACAATGGAAAGCAAATTGAAATAACATCCAAATATACACTGAATATGTCCAAAAAATCATTTAGAAATTCCCCACATAATAACAAGCCATATGTGGGATTTCATATAATCCTGCAATCAACTACTATTGAAATTTGACTCTAACAACATATAACGTTTTTAGACATTTTATTTTGGACCGAGAGACCCACTGAACAATTTCCTCTACCCCAAACATGGTGCACAAGATAATTACTTTGAAACCGGAATCTTCAGCAGTACAAACCATAAATTATGGCATGCATTGAAAAAAAAAGACATAAGAGGTCTCTAAAATATTCCACAAATTTCAAAAACAAAATCTCAAAAGTCACCTTTCCATACCTTAATATTATATTCATCTCTTTCCATGACCTGCTGGAGCAAGCGTTGATTCTGGGTTTGCATGTCTTTATACGCTTGGCCAATAGTCTGTCAAAATCATAAACAACATGAAAAATACTGTCTTCCAGCTTTAGATTTTTTACTTTTTACCCCAATTTGATTTCAAGATAAGAAAACAATTGTGTGAGGTTTTGGCTGCTGCGAATAACAGTTGTGTGACGTAAGCCTAAGTTTTGAAGGATCACCTAAACCGAGTTGATTTGCAACCCTCTTAACAACATCATCATAAGTGTCCAGCTTTGACCTTCAAACATCACAGATGAAAGCAACATGGATAGAACAAGTTTCAAACCCAGACAAAGCTCCTACACATTGAACTTATTTGACATATTAAAGTTCATTGCATATAAATAGAATTGTACTTACAGTTTAAGACAAAAGTCATCTTCTTTTGGCTTATCCACATGCTGGAAATGAACAATCTATAGATCACATGCAATCAGAAATTCAACGTATGTTAAAATGACTTTCAAAACCAAGGAACAAATCATGTTCTTCATGAAGCACACATGCCTTTCTACACGATAGTTGCAAGAATGACTTTTTCACTGATAAAGGCAATAATTGGCAACTTTGCTCACAAGATGTAATGAGATTGAGTGCTAAGGAAAGCATGATTAGCCAACTATCATTGGTAAGTTATCCCCCCTGAACTTTTATATATGCATTCCATGCAGCCATATCTAGGAG
>LPNX010211627.1:101008-128126 GCA_001517045.1 Pseudotsuga menziesii | reverse complement strand
CCGTATGAGATTGTTGTAATCCCCAAAGTTAATCAATGAGTCTTACAATTCCTGGGGGCTGCTCATGAATCTTACAAATATAACAATATTAAGAAGATTAGGCAGTTTTAGTATTTGGGAAAGCATTATACTTTACTACAAAAAAAGAGGTGCAACAGCAGGTAAAGACTTGCACAACTCCTCTCATATGTGTTTCTGGAAGGGGTCCCGTAGGGAAAGTAAAGAGTCCAGGTCCCTCCCTTGAAACTTGAAGCGAGGAAATTCTTAGATATTATAACCTTTAGTCTGAAATCCTATACACAACATTTTTGGTCTACCAACCCTTGAATTGCTTATTCCTGAGTTTTATCTGTAAACATAGCAATATTATTATGAACCTGGGCAGGCCTAACCTATTTTTGAGGCTGCAACTTGTGAAAACCATAGGATATCCAATAATAGATTTGATCCTTATGGCCTATTATAGTGCATCTGCAGGTGTAGCATTCCTCTGTTACTGTAAAGGAATTATGATCTAGCCATTTCATCTCCACCACATCCACAACAAAGAAAAAAACATGAATAGAAAAAAAAACACAATAGATAATCAAGAAAAACATAGAACAAACCTGAAGGTCTAAACATTGATGTCATTCTGAAGGTAGTGGAGACCCAACGTGAAGCTCAATACCAATATTTTTCAGTTTCAATTTCTGTCCACCGACACCAATCTCATCGCCATGTTTAGAATTGCCTGAATTCCAATTCCATTTACTCTTCTTAGATGTGTCTTCAATCATCTTCTTAGACTCAGACAAATTACTTGTAAATCTAGTCCTCTTAGCCTAAGTATTCAACATAGTAGGTCTGCGTCAGAATTGAACTCCCTGTACAGGTGCCTGAAGGATAAAGAAAGAAAACAATTCTTTAGGAGCCCAATCATTTTCAACCAACAATCATATATAACTCAGTGACTACAACTTGGTGAGACCTCTAGCCCAATCAATTATCATGACCTTTGATTCGCCAAAAATAGAAAGCTAGAGAATTATTCTATTTTTGCGAACCATAAAAGCCCCCATAAGGCTAAAAGTTCATGCAATTTCTTTGTTGGATCTCTGAAGATCGAGGTGCATGGCACTAATATTATTTCTAATAGAAGGTAGACAACTTACAAAAATTACACTTTATTGCCAAATTTGCAATTTTCCATGACACAATTAAAAATGACTAACATAAATGAGTAATTCATATTCTTCTAGCTAGTCATTTTTTATGTCGTGACTAAATTAGTCATTTATTTTAGTCATTTTTAACTTATTCACTAATTATCTAGTCATATTTGTTAACTGGTGACTAAATTAGTCGTTAATTTTAGTCGTTTATAGTTGAGTCAATCAAAATTGCTCATATTTAGTAGTAAATCACTTGGAAAACCTGTGGTGACTAGAATTTTTAGTCACCTAGTAGCTAATTCTTCATTTTGTACTAGTGATATGTGAATGGGAATCCACATTGGTGGTAGGTTATCTCTTTCTTGGACCATGCAGAATAGCACAAGAAAGGATCACTCCCTTTTCTATGGAATTGAGAAGAGTATTCTCAGGTATAGGTTTATCATTTTTCTAGACTTAAGGGACTAAATTTATGGAAAAGGAACACCCAGGATGAGCTTAGTTTTCTCTTTTTCATGTTTTGGACCTAAACATGAAAAAGATTTCGAGTGTACTTTATGTATTTGTCATGCTCGTTAAACACTAAGAACAAGGCATCGAGTTTATTGTTGTAAGCCCCATTTCTTGTACTCAAATGGATCTTTTTGAGTCATCTTGCTTTCCTTCACACTCGTAAAACTCAAGCTATATGATGCTCTCGAAGGAGCATTGGGTAGGTGGTAATTTAACCTTTTTCGGACCTCCCTGACTAAGTATGAAAAAGGTTCACTTTTTCTTCTATGAAAGTTCTTATGTGGTATGTTTTATACTTTTCCAGCCTCAAGAGACTAAATTGGATGAAAAAGGACTCCCCTGGAGTCTTCATTGGATTTTTCAGACTCTCTAAATGTGAAAACACCAATTGAGCATGTACTAGTTCGGGTTCATTAAATCCACAAATCAGTGACACTATCAAGCAATATTCCCTCTTCTCTTCAAGCTTGTTAAAAAATGAAGAGAGTCTCGAGTTGAATTTCTGGGACTTGTTAAAATTTAACAGGGAAGGTGAGGAAGAAGTTTTCTTTTGGTTTTCAGTTAGTGGTAGCATGTCATCCTTCGGCATAGCACTCTCTATCTTTTCCGATACCCATGTCTCAGTGTTCACTTTTGGTTCAGCTATTACTTCGAGTTTATTACTCCTCCTCTTGTTAGTTCTACTTAGGGAATCTGATCATGTCTCCTACATGACAGATAAGTCTAGTTGTTCTATCTATAGAGTTAAAAGTTTCCTTGGGTCATCTCTATGTCGTGCTCATTGTTCAAGGATTTAACTCAATGTCTGGTCTATATCTTGATCCCATCATTATCTTATCTGATATCACTTGTGTCTCCCTTCCTTTACCCAGTTCCTAGTCACTCTTGTGATCCATTGGAGGATCTGTTTTCCTTCCTTATCACAGTATGGTTCCGCATCAGCACTTCCTGATGACGAAGACCTGGAGTTTTGATGATCGTACCTTAGGATTCACTTTCATTATTGGTGAATTCCTTTTCTTCAGTTGTCGATTATCACCTATTGATTGACAATCTGTTGAATCCGCTCCATGTTCGAATTCAACCTACATCTATTCACATGGCTTGGATTGTACTGGTTCTTTGGGATTGTTTTTGAAGACCTTAGTTTCCTATCTATGGACTAAGTTGTGCAACAATATGTTGTACCTATTTACACAGCTCCCAGATCTTTGAAGACTCATCATTATTGTATATTGTGGCTTCGATCCACCTTTGTAATATACGTGGTCTTGTACCTGTATTATATGATGTACTCAAACTTGTTAAAGGAGCTAGTGTTACAACATATTGAACATAGCATCCTCATATATGACTTTGTATATGACATTATTATGTATTTGTTTCAGGTACTACCTCTGCTCCATTGGATTTCTGAGTTCTCCAAAGATAATGATTATAATGTATTTTGGCCATCCCTTCCCTTTGACCTTACACATTAGGGGGCATCTATCATAAACCCAAATGGCACTTCTCCATCCGAGTGCTGACACTTCATATGTTGGTACACAAAAGGACACTTATGGATTGAATGTTTCCTAAACACTATAGATAGGCATGACATGAGATGCATTCACTATCCAACCAGCTTTCCATTTTACCTTTCTATATGTTGATTGTCATACACAACTATATCCACAGCAAATCGCATACATATGCGACTATATTCTTTAAAAACCTTTGTACTGTACATGACTATTCTCATTGCAACCCGCGTATAGATATGTACGTGGGTTTCCCTTATAGCAACTCACGTGTCATACGCGGGTTGCCAGTATCAATAGTTGCATACACATCCATTCGACATTAAAAATAATAAAACATGATTAATGGAGATTTGTTGAGCCATAATCATTAACTATCTCAGTTATCTCAACCTCCTCAACCTTAAAAACTGCTCTATTCCCAAAGTATAAATAGAGGCCTTGGGGAGGGCATTAATCAATCATACTTGGAGAGCAAAGTTATGCTGGTGGTATATCTTCAGAAGTATTGGGAGCATTAGAACTCAGAATCCTTAGGTTGCATAGGATTCCTTGTATTAGGATTTGGTTTGTACACTTATCTCATTCACTATTGTTAATAAAGAGAATTCTTCTTCAAACTTTGTGTTGAGTCTCTTTCATGTATCATGTTTGACGAATATTTTTTATTAAGCACCCTATATATTGTTCATATAACTTGTCATATATACATATATAAGATTGTACTTGGAGAATTTTCTCTTTGCAGGTGAAGGAGGTGCATCCCTGAAAGATTTGGAGAGAAGAAGAGCAAGAGAAGAGAAATCTTGGATCAACCGTCGTTAATCGGGTGAGTTCAACATTTCTTCCTATTCCTTTTTTGTACTTTAAAGCTGATTGTCTGCAAGTTTTAGAAGTACGTTGGTAACAATAGAACCTAGGTTACAAGGATTTTTATTCCTAAACAACGGTTTCTGTTCGAATGTGGCCTCGGGAGCGTTCAAATCCCCCCAGGGGTCTCCCCTTTCACTAAAATTTAAAAATTTTGGAGAGTTGTGAGATCTTAGTTTCATCCCATATAAGGACCAAGATATTTATGATATTTCATTTTTATAATATTTTAACCAATATTAATAAAAGAAAATATTTTTTGAGTAGGCTCTTTCGAGCCCGCTCCCCATACCCCTAGGGGGGATCTGTGTCTGTTTCACTTTTTTTCCTTCTTCCCTTTTTTCTGCTATAGTTTAGTACTAGCATGCAGGATTGTATACTTTGATATAATTTTGCATTATTCCATATTTTACTTTCAAAATTAATCATACTACTTACCCCATGACTTCCTGATTGACCCGCAAGGGGAAAGAGATGCGTGGTAGGATTAATTAAAAAACTAGCGTTGTGTATCTTTGATTCATTTTTAATCAATTGTTTTGTTAGCCATAATAAAATTAACCCCTCCTTGATTCCCCAATTGAGATCCACTTGGATTGAAAGAGGTTCCTGGAGGGTTTTCTTTTTAACAAGAACAGCTATCTTAAAATTTACTAAAAATAATGAAGACTTCAGCGTGTAGGCTCTGTACTTAGCTGTGGTTCATTTGACCAGTCAAGATGCATCAAAATCACTTGAGTGACTAGAATAATTAGGATTCACTCTCCCCAAATTGAAAAACCATCAGGTGAAAATCCAACGCCTCTATCAAACCATTACGGTAGCAAAATACCCAAAGGAATCAGGAACTCCTGAAAAGTGACCTCGGGGAACCGATCTATGTTACACCTTCAGGTGCATTATGAACAATAGCCTTAGAGGCTCCATTTATCCCTCATATTCCTTGCGGGTAGCCGTCATTGTTTATTTTTGGACATACTTCAAGTATCCCCTGGGTATATATGGAGTCCCCTCGCCTAAGTTAAATTACTCATCTTCTTACATTAATTTAAAATTAACCAAGATACAATTGCACAGCATTCATTCCAACACTTGTAAGCACTCTTAATTGTTTTTTTACTCCATTTTCAAGGCACTGGTCAATTGTTTATTTCTTTCAATCTATATGTGATTGGGTGTCATTTTCGTGCTTACTGGTGATTATCTCATCATGTTATTTGTTGTTTACAATTCTTAAAATCAAAACTCCTAAAAAACTTACTCTTTAATACCATTGTCATACTAAATAATTTTGCCTTAGTAACTTAATAGGGTCTACCCCCCTTGGCTTCATTAGGAATTGAGCCTAAAAATGGAGGAGTCAAGAACAAGGTGACAGCGTTGACTTGAGACTTGCATCCAAGGACACACTAAGTGGCTTGAATATTTCTTCCACGTAGCCCAGGTGTGTGAAAGGCGACAACACTTTTTGGTGCTATTGCCGGGGATAAATCTTTTTATTCCCGAGTACGACTTAGCTTAACTTTTTTTGAAACAGCTTAAAAGATAGAAATTTTTTATTTATCTAGTCTTTAAAAAACATAAAAATTAAAACTCGATACTTCTAGCGACTCCATTGTCTAACATCCCTTCAAGAATTTCTACCCGAAGAAACCGCTAACAATTATTCAATCCTCTCCCTCATCCCAAAAGGTTTATCAGGGAAATATTGAATAGGCATACTTCCCATAGAAACCTTGAAGATTTAGGAGACCAATCCCTCTTAGATATCCATCACATATTTGTAGAGTGTCATACTTACCAATCTCAAGAAATGATGAAATTCTACAAACCCCTTGACTTTTTTCAGATAGTAGGTAATCCACATGACATTCCAAATGATGCTATCAAGAAGATCCCCATATTCCAGGGAAATAATGCCATCACTGCCAAGTCTCATATTTGAAAGTTTGAAAAGCACCTAGTCAGTTATTGCAATGATGTTTCCCATAACCATTAAGATGTCAAAATGAATCTCTTTGCTTTATCCTTAGAGGATGATGTTGCAGAATGGTACTTCGACCTAGGTGATGATTCATATAAAACTCTTAGTGAATTCCTAGATGGTTTTAATAATAAATGGGGGGGAAGAAAGAACCAAGACATCTGCTTGCTACCCTTCATAACATAAAGAAGATAGAGAATGAAACCATGCATGAATTTAACACTAAGTTCAGGTGCGTGGTTGCGGACCTCCATAAAGAAATCAAGCCAAAGGATGCCTCCATCCTCATATCTTACATCAAATATTTCACTGGTGATTTGAGGTACCAGTTAAGAGACAAAGAGCTGGCTGACCTAAAAACTTCTCAAGAATTGGCCAAGAAAATAGAAAAGAATATGCAGTCTTCAGGAAAATCCAACATTCCAGGTTACACTAGGGGAAACACTTCATACAAGAAAGAGAATGGAAAATCCATTGAATTAGAAGAAAAGGGAACCTCTAAATATCCCATGGAAAAGGTAACTAACATGATAAAAGACTTGGTTACTAGTCAAAACCAACTTATGGCAAATCATTTTGCACAACTAAATCATACTAAGAATAGAATAATCACAATGGAAAGAAATAATGGACCTAGGAACTTTCAGCCTAAACAAAATCAGATGTATCAGAAGAAAGCTCCTCAGCAAGAACCTAGGATTCCAAACCAGATAGACTTAGGTAACATGGTAGAAGAAGTCATTCTGTGGTGTAGACCTTGTGATCAATTCCACCAAGAAAGCACTTTCTATATCACAAACCAAGTTATAGAACATGGAATGCCTGAGGTCAGTAATCAGGAAACATTATCAACCGAGTCTGATCATGTGTACATGGTAGGCCAAACCTACCCTTTATCAAACCAACATTGGCAGCTAGCCATAGATTACAGTTATGAGAAGGATCTCCTTTCCAAATTTTATGGTGTAATTCCTTCTCTGGAAACAGTCAAGGAAATTAAGGAGGCTAGATTCAAGGGTGTAGTTTATCAAATAAAGGAGGAGCCATCATTGTCTAAACAATACAAGCCAAAGGTAACCACTCCTCCTCTCCCAAATCCCCCTGTTATCCCTCAATCAAATGTTAATATGGGAGAATGGATAAGTAGTGCTGAGATTCATGTTTATGCAACTGATGTCCTTAAAATTCGTGGTCAAAAAGAAAAGTTGTTGAAAGCCATAGAGGATAGTCAAACTAAAACTCATAATATTTTCAAAGAGGATCCTCTCCCTAATAATAATGCTATATTTGAAGCTGAACATATTGAACCTATAGATATGCCTATAGTCCTCAACAGTGTCGATCCAAGAAGAGAAGACCACCCACCTTTTTATGTCTCCCTCTTAGTTGATAACCTTCTTCTTCATAAATGCATGTTAGATTCAGGTGCTTCATCAGATGTCATGACAAGAAAAGTAATGAAACAGATAAATATAAGGGTCACCTGACCCTACCACAATGTTTGTGCTATCGATGCAAGAGAAGTTGAAGTGGTAGGGATAATATTAAATTTACAAGTTAAGTTGGCCAAGTATCATGATATCGACATGTCGATGGATGTGGTAGTGATAGATGTTCCAGATAATTGGGGTATGTTTCTATCCAAAAAATGGGCCGCAAATTTTGGTGGGTACATTCAAATGGATTGGACATATGCTACTATAACTGCATCAGAAAACACTAGGGTGATTCTCCACAAAGAGAAGCTAAGGAAACGACATGTAGAAAACCCTAAGAAGCCCAAAAATGAATTTGTTCGTTTCACTGATAACTTTGGAAACTATGCTATTTTGTCAAATTTCATGGCCCCTATTAAGGAAAACATTAAAAATGAAAAGATAGATGAAGTTTGGCAAATGTACTTTGATAGTGCTTATTCCAAAGCCGAAAAAGGTGTGGGCATCATGATCATCTCTCCTTCAAATAAAGTCTACAACTTTTCTTTCATGTTATAGTTTGAAGCATCAAACAATGTAGCCGAGTATGAGGCATTACTCCTCGGTTTAGAAACCACTAAAGATATGGGGATAAAGATGTTGAACATAAAAGGTGATTCAGATTTAGTTTTCCTCTAGATTAAGAATCAGTATCAATGGAAAAATGACAAACTAAGGAAGTATAGAAATGTCACATGGGACACTATGGAGTGGTTTGATGCACTTAACATTCAAAAGATCAATAGGGAAATGAATGGGTTAGAAGATAAATTGGCAGTAGCAGCATCCACCCTCCATCCATCAGATGAAATGATTAGTGGGAATGGAAAGATGGAAATTAATTTCAGAAATTCAATTCCGGATAATATAGATCACTCGTAGGTGTTTAAAGATGATGAGAAACTCTTGAGATTCATACACAATCTACAAGAGTTTTAAGGTTGTAAGATCAGTTATCAACAAGAGGGTAAAGAGTATCAAGAGTGTGAGGATAATGTAAGGAATCACATCCCGAGTAGCCTTATAGCTTTTGAGAATATTTTTGATCGACAGGATCATCATAAAAAACAAAAAGAAGAAATAAAAATTGGTAATTATCTGGAAATAAACATAGGAACTGATAAGGACCCCAGGTTAATAAAAATTGGAAAAGGTACTTCAGAAAAGGAAAGGAACAATTTGATCAACTTAATCAAAGAGTATAGATATGTGTTGGCCTTTGGTTATGATGATCTTAAATCCTATCGAGAATATGTGTTTCAACACACTATTCCCCTCATAGAAAAGGATAAAGAGGTCAAACCTTTCTAACAAAAACTTAGGTGAATAAATCCTAAGTTGGCCCCCAATGTGCAAAAGGAACTTCAGAAGATGTTAGCAATAGGGATCATAGCACCTACAAGACATTCATCTTGGTGCACCAACTTAGTTGTTGTCAGAAAGAAGAATGGGTCAATTAGAATATGTATAGATTTTATAAATCTGAATACATAATGCCTTAAAGATAATTACCCATTACCCGACATGGAAACATTGCTTTAAAGAGTAACAGGATCAAGAATGATGTCCATGTTGGATGGATTTTTTGGTTATAACCAGGTGTTGGTAGATAAGGAGGATCAACATAAGACTACATTCACCACACCTTGGGGTACCTATAAATTTTTAAGAATGCCTTTTAGCTTATTGAATGTTGGTGCCACCTTCCAAAGAGCCATGGATTTTGCCTTCAAATAACTTATAGGAAAAATAATCGAAATATATCAAGATGACTTAACTATTTTTTCAAAGGAAATATCTGACCACATAAGTCATATTAGGCAGGTTTTCATAAGATGTCGGAAATATGGTATTTCCTTGAACCCCGACAAGTCAATCTTTGGAGTTGATGAAGGCAAGTTGTTGGGGCACATCATTTCTAAGGATGGTGTCAAGGTTGATCCTGAGAGAGTTGAATCCATTAAGAGAGTCCCCTTTCCTTAGAATCTAAAAGCTCTCCAGTCTTTCAATGGTCAGATCAATTTCATAAGAAGATTCATCCCAAATTTAGAAGAATTAATGAAACCTCTACAAAAGTTATTAAAGAAATATGATAAGTTTGAGTGGACGGATGAAGGTAAATATTCTTTCAAGTCTTTAAAAAATGCCATATCCATGTCCCCGGTCTTGATCAGTCCAGATTATTCCATGGAATTCAAGATATTTTCCTTTGCCTCCGAAGACACCATTGTCGGTGTTTTGCTTCAAAAGAATAAGGAGGGACAAGAGCAACCTATAGCCTTTATGAGTAGAGCCTTGCAACATTCAGAGTTGAAGTATACCACCATGGAGAAATAGGCTTATTCTCTTGTCAAGTCCCTTAAACATTTCAGAACTTATGTAGGTTACTCCAAAATCATTGGGTACGTACCCCATGCAGCTGTCAAGGATATCATATCTCAACAAGATTGTCTAGGAATCAGGGGTAAGTGGGTTTCAAATATTCAACAATATGATTTAGAGATAAAACCAACTAAGCAAATTAAGGGACAAGGTCTTGCAAAGATGTTGAGCCAAGGAAATGAACAGGCCTTAGGAATAATCTACCAGAACAGTGATTCAGAACAAAATGGATTAGACGATCTTCATAGATTAGAGTAGTACCCTTGGTATACCGACATCATATTTTTCCTTTGCAACCTTACATGCCCCGATCACTTACTTGGCCATAAAAGAAGAGCATTAAGGTTAAAAGAAACTAATAATTGTTCAAAAAAAATGGTTTGGGTTGGATAAACCCCATTGGTTTAATACTTAGATGTGTCGATGAACCTAAGTCCAAAAAACTCATGGTTGAGTTCCATTCAAAATTTTGTGGTAGACATTTTGTAGCAAGAACAACCGCCCATAAAATCCTTAGAGAAGGATACTATTGGCCAAACCTATTTTCAGATGTGCACAAGGCTATCAAAGTTTGCCCCCAATGTCAGTTAATCACTGGAAACCAACAAATGAAATCCTTTCCTTCAAATCTAATAGTAGTCCAAGCCACTTTCCAGCAGTGGGGGCTTGATTTCATTGGTAATTTCAAAGATAACTCGAGCAGTGGTTATTCTTGGATTCTTACCACCACTGATTATTTCACCAAGTGGGTAGAGGCGATACCCACCAAGAAAGAAACTGATGCTATAGTCATGGATTTCTTAGAAGATAAGATTATCACAATATTTGGTGTGCCAGCCAGAATCATCACGGATAATGGCCCGTGCTTTGTTTCCTATGAGATGTCATCCTTCTGTTTCAAGTATGGCATTGTCCTATCCCATTCATCCAATTATTATCCCCAAGGAAATGGTTTGGCTGAGTCAAGTAACAAGAACTTAATGACCATAATCAAGAAAATTGTGGGTGACAATAAGAAGGCTTGGGATAGCAAGATCAAAATTGAATTATGGGCCGATAGAATCACAAATAAAATTTCAACCAGGAAGAGCCCTTTTGAACTATTCTATGGCCTAGATGTCACCTTACCGATCCATTTAAAGCTTCCAGTGTATCAGCTTCTCCATACCTTTAGCTTAGATCAGGAGGCCATTCAGAACGGAATAAACCAGTTGATCGAGTTAGATGGGAGTAGAAGAAATTCCCTTAACCAAAGTATCGAAAACTTAGACAAGGTCAAGATAACCTTTGATAGATCTACCCAGCGGGGATCCTTTCAAGTAGGTGACATAGTCTTGCGTTGGGACAAATGACGAGAGAAGCCTAGCAAACACGAAAAGTTTGATAGCTTATGGTTTGGGCCGTACATCATTGATGAAGTAGCATGAACGAATTATTTCTATCTAAATGATCTAGAAGGAGAAAGGTTGATCCTGCCAGTGAATGGTTTCCTCCTCAAGATGTCCTTCCCTGAGACAGTTTGATGCCTTTATTGGCAGCAGTGGTTCCAGGGCCAATTTCTAAACCTTGACCTACATCTACTTTTAAATTTTATGTATCATATTGTTGTATTATAGATATTCTTTTATTATAGGTGTTTTATACCATGTTACTAATCTTGAAAATTTTCTGTTGCAGATTAGTTTTCTAAAACATTCCTAATTATGTACATTAGTTTTCTTTTATAGTTGATTTTTTTTATATAAATGTTACTAACAAACTCTAATTTCTATGCAAGACCAAGAGATTCCGGAGTTCTTACATCCTCTCCTTTGAACAGAAGATTAGTCAGAGAATGTGTCCCTAGATGGAGCCAGAATGTTACCACCTAAGTTGTACTTAGTGGTTTTTTATCAAGTGAACATGGTGAACCGAACAAGGATAACTTGTTCGGACTTAAGAAGACCTTTAGTCTTGCTTCTGGGAAGCCTTGTTGTACTATATCACATGTTCATACCCCATGGGGGAATTGTAATAAATGTTATAGCATGATAGTGTCTGTAAAAGACTCAATGTCTTAGAATTTATTTGTCAATTCGATCAGCCCAGGGTGTTTTTTCCCTTGGTTATTATTGGTTGTTGAATAAACGACTGATAATTTTTTAGTTTTTCACTCCATACCTCCAAAGTTGGGGTGGTTGGCTTGGCATTTAGCGTTAAATTTTCATATGCTTAACTAAGACATCAGTATTTCATTTCATTTTCATAAAAAAAGCATATAAATAGGATCACTAAAAGATAGACAAGCACAACCATACAAAAGGAACACAAATATTTATCCTAGGAAAACCCTAAAGGGAAAAACCCAGCAAAAGCTTCCTCAATATAGATGTCCCCAAAAAGATAAAAGATAAAACTAGCAAGGAGATCAAAGCCTAATCCTCCTCCTTCTCCAGCTACTTCTCTTCTCCACTAATGTGCTACACAAGTGATAGTGTGTGCTCAAATGAGGAGAGCTACACCTCTATTTATATTCATCTGTCCACTTCAATTAACTCATCCGACATGTAGGCTCGAGTTAATCATGTAGGCTCGAGTTACACATGTAGGCTCAAGTAACCACACTGGGGTGCTAATGACCCACCTTTACAATTGGAGGGGACAACCTCATGAATCTCATTAGTTCTTCTGATTAGAAGCATCGGGGTACAAGATAATACAAGTGGTTCTCCCGGTAGGACCATCGAGGACCACAAAAGATACATATAGAATATTCTTCGAAGTTAAAATATTTCAACATTTAGGCCTATTGAGATTATTAGAGTCTATGTGTCAATGTATAAACATGCTAGGCATCATGGTCGAGTCATATGAATATTTCTAAGTCCCCCTAGGTTTTTTCAACTTTTTTAAATTTTTAATTTTTTTAGTGTTTTTTATTAAAATTTAAATTTTGCAAAACTTAGGCTATTTTTTAATAGTTTAATTGGAAAAATTGGTTTTGTAATAAAAGTGGGCCAAATTGTCAATTTCAGTCATGTAGGTGCTCATTTTCAAGCTAATAGCACCATGTAAACCCATGGACCTACTTTTTCAGGTTTTGAGTGATTTGCCATCACTCAGGTCAGAAAACCCCAAAAATCAATTATTGATTAATTTAATTAATAAATTGATGAATAATGGAGCAAATCCAAAATCCTAGATTAGCGGATTCTCGGCCAATTTGGTTGAAATCAATTAGATTTGAACCAGATTGACTAGATATAATAAATCCTTGACTAAAGGAGGTGATCTTGACAGATTTAGATTTGATCTTCAACATCCTTTATTGGGAATTATGCCCTCTCTCTCTCCTCCACACGTGCGGGCTATCCTGAAAGCTCTGTGGATTGATGTGTTAGTCTGTGGGTTGATGTGTCAGCTCAATCAGCCTCCCGATTCACAGGTAGGCTCATTTTAGCTTCAGATCAACATTGATTGGCTCTCCCTCAGCTACAGTGGTCTGTCTCCTTGGGATTTGTGGCCCACCTGGGCTGGATCTCTTATTTTTTGTATAAATAAATCTTAGGATACCTCTTCCAAGCTAGTTAGAGTTGGATTAAGGAGCTGTTTCCATTGTAATACTGCTATATTTTTATTGTGAATAAAGAATCTTTGGAGGCTATACCGTTTAGTGCATGTGTTTGTGCGGATTCCCAGGGTCATCCTACTAATGTGGTAACTAAAATTTCTTTCCAATTTTTGTGTTGCTTTTGTTTTCTGGCTTCAAGGATTGGGTTGAATCAAGTAGGGTGTAAACTAGGCAAGTTATATTACTTGAACTTGTTTATCCATATTATGTATGCTCAAGAATTTTAGTTATATGCTTAAATAAGATTATTTTTGCATGATCTTTCATTTTTGTTGCTTTATACATCTATATCCAGATCTCACCAGGTGTTGTGCAGGCTTGTGTTATCTAGTTGCAGATTCCTGATTGGACGAAGGTGTGCATCAGGATTGACACCATTCCTTATCCAATAATGTCAAGACTATGTCCCTCAGTGCTCCACAAAAGGGCCTCCTTTCAGCTTGTTCCATTCAAGCAATGAGCCAACTTTCTCTCCTCTTCTTCTCTTTTATTTAAAAAATCAATTTTCTTACCTAGTTACTGTGTTCAAAAGATTTTTTATCATTTGGATCTGTTATATCAAAGGAAAATTTACATAGATATGCTATTTCAAAGCTCATAGTCTAGATCTCAATTCTGAAAAGTATCATTAAGCATTCTAGATCTGGCATAAAGAAATTGTCCGTTTTGCATGGCAAGTTAAAGAAAATCAGTAGGTTGCATGCTCTACATTTCCTTTTATGTTTTAAAAAGATTAAATCCAGCAATCAGTGCATATTTCATTGGCTGCACAAATAGAAAGCCAAGATCCCAAGGAAAGCTTGCTTTCCTTGGTTCCTTTTTCACCTGTTTAGCTAGTTTTAACCTAATCCTTTTTTAGTTAAGGTAGGCTAATACAAAGGTACTCTTAAAGTGATTTTGGGCATATGTCATTCTAACATGCTTGCTAGGTTTTAGCAGGTGTAACAGAAAATAAAAGAAGCTGTTGTTCGAAAGTGGCCATGGGAGCGTTCAAATCCCCCAATGGCTCCCCTTTTGTGGAAATTGAACCCAGGTGTAAGAACAATTACACTCACCAAAATTGCCAATTACACATGCAAATTACACACAAAGGAGACTGAATATGGATCAGAACACTAATCTATATTGAATAAGTGTACAATAGCCAACCCTGTGAAGTCATAGGCTGCCACAATAAATAATTACATGAGATATTTGAATGCATAAGGATGCCATTCGAATTTGGTCAAAAGCAGTCTTACTAAATCTAAGCAAATCCCCCATAGGTGCATAAAGCAGTTTCCAAATCTATCTAGGAGCTCACGAATTGGAAAAATCAAATAGGCAAGCTAATAGATGATGGAATAACAACTCATACATGCTTTTCTTAGGAGAAAAGAGTGGAGGATGATGAGGACAAAAAACAATTTAACTTCACCTAGTCAAACTTTCCCAATTGCCTTAAAACTCAAAAAAAGCAGGCAATAAAGTAGAAAAAGAAGAAATGCACTAGGAAGGCCAGGAATAAAGCAGATTTGATTCCAAGTGGTTTCCCAAGCACTCCATGACTCAATTTTATCATGTTTTACCACTTTGGATGTGTGGAGGACAACATGCATAAGGTGGAATATTTAAACTAGGCAAATAAGACAAAAATTGGATTAATTAATGTCTAAGGTAGCTAAATATGGGTTGATTATTATAACACCCCCCCTTAAGCCTAAATTATGAGTAAAATATCAAAAAATTATAGGGCCTAGCAACAAGGCTTAGTCACCCTTTACATACTGCATGTCCATTTAACTAAGGAAAGAGGCAAAAACCCAGTGGGAAAAATCCTCCCTTAAACATGGACAGTAAAACAAAATTTGAAAATATTGTCATCACTCATGCTTCACAGCATGATAAGTAATCCCAAACAATGATTTGAGATTGCTGAATGTCTTGTCAAAAAAAACTTTGGTGAAGATATCTGCTACTTTTTCTGAAAATGAACAGAAGAGTAGGTGAATGGTGCCATCACGCACAAGCTGTCTGATGTAGTGCATATGGATCTCAATGTGTTTGGTTCTCTGTATTTGAACTGGATCATTGCAGATTCAAATGGTACTCTAATTATCACAATAGATAGTATTTGAGTATTCTGATTCGAATCCACACTCACCAAGTAACCCCTGCAACCATAAACATTGAGTTGTTGCATTTACAACTCCTCTGTACTCTGCTTCTATAGATGAGAGTGCAATGGCACTCTATTTCTTTCTTGAACAGATGATTGGTGCTTCAATAAGCATGAACACATATCATGATGTTAAATTTCAATCTGTGTTGTCACCTTCCCAATCACTGTCAGTAAACCCAATCAAATGAAGATCAGATTTAGCTTTGTAGAAGATCCCATGAGTCCTTGTTCCCTGAACAAAGTTAAGGATACTTTTGGCTGCCCTTTAATGGATCTCATGAGGCTAATCCATGTATCTTGAAGCCACACTTACTACATAAGAAATATCATGTTGAGTATGTGTAAGGTACATCAAACACCCAATCAATTGCCTATACAGTGTATTGTTTACCATAGGTGAAGAATCAGCGTCTTCAAGCTTAACTCCTGAAAGGAAAGGAGTCTTGCTTGGCTTGTAGTCCTTCATGTTGAATTTGTTCAGAAAATACAAGGCATACTTGGACTGATGTACTTTGATTCCATTTTTTATTTGAGCAATCTCGAGCCCCAAGAATTGGCTCAATAAGCCCAAATCAGTCATTGAGAATGCATGGTTCATTGCATCCTTCAAGGAGGCAATTTCATCCTTTGAGCTTCCTATAATGAGAAGGTCATAAACATACAAGAAAATAATCATTAGTGAACCATGAATCAGCTTCAAATATACATTTGGATCTGACTTGCAGAACGAAATTCAGTGATAGCAGAAAGCTATCAATCTTGGCATACCAAGCCCTGGTGGCTTGCTTAAGCCCATACAATGACTTCTTTAACCTGCACACAAGAGATGGATTAGTAGAAAATCGTTGAGGATGATGCATGTAAATATATTTAGTGATATATCCATTCAGTAAATCACACTTCACATCCATGTGGTGTACCTCCCACTGCTTCAAAGCTGCAATGGCTAAGGCTATCCTAATGGAGTCCATGTTTGCCACTGGTTCAAAGGTCTAATTGTAGTCTATGCCATGTAGCTATGAGTATCCCTTGGCTACCAATATGGAATTATATTTCAAAGGTGAACCATCAACAATAAATTTGGTTTTGTAAACCCACTTACACTGAACTAGCTTCCTCCCTGGGGGAAGATCAACCAGCTCCTAAGTGTTGTTCTTCTTGAGTGAGTTGAACTCTTCTTTCATGGTTGTTTGCCATATTGGATCATGTGATACATATTCATATGTTTGTGGGCCTGATTCAACCATCATATAGCATTTCTCTAAAAACAAGGGGTCTTTCATGTACAGAGCACTCTCAAACTGAGATCTAGTCCTCCTAGGATCATTAGGATTTCCAGCTAGTTTTCTAGGTGGATGAATGGTATTTTCTGCCCATTTTGGTATTGTAGGAATTTTAGGATATGAAATTAAATCATCATTATCAGACATATCAGAATCAGCAACTTCAACTATCTCTTCACTGACATTCAAAGGTTTTGGTGGTGAAGAGGATTTTCCAACTTCCACTGCTGCTAAAGGCTCTTCTTGGAACTGAACACTCCTTTCAATGAAGGATTTGAATGCACTCAAATTGATCAGCTTTTACCCTTTTTAATATTCAAAGTACCCAACAAATAGACACTCTTGGCTTTGGGGCTGCAAAGCCTTCCTCTTTTCTATTGGAATTCTAGCCTAAGCCCTTGAGCCAAAAATCCTGAAATGGGTCACATCTGGCTTGTGCCCAATCCATGCTTCGAAAGGAGTCATACCATCAAGCTATTTATGAGGAACCCTATTATGGATATAGGTTGCATAGTTTATAGCTTTGGTCCAAAACTTTGGTGGAAAATTCTTAGCCTCCATCATGCATGTTGCCATCTCTTTCAGTGATCTGTTCTTCCTCTCAGCAACACCATTTTGTTGTGGTGTGTAAGGGATACAATGATGCATCTAAATACCTGCATCTACACAATATTGAATTAACTTAGACTTGACATACTCACCACCATTGTCAGATATGAGGACCTTGAGTTTCCTCCCAGACTGGTTTTCACCCAAAGCCTTAAAGACTTTGAAGAGGCCAAAAACTTCAGACTTGTGTTTCAGGAAGTAAACCCAGCAATACCTGGAAAAGTCATCTATGAATGTCAATGCATATTTGGCTTGAATCATTGAAATATGAGGAAATGGGCCAGCAACATCACTGTGGATCAACTCAAGAGGTGCAGAGGTTCTCTCATGGCTAGCTTTCTCAAATTTATGCTCTGGGTGTTTTCCTAAGATGCAACTTCGATAGACTCCTTTCGAAAACTTAATCTTTGGTAACCCTATGACCATTTATTTTTCACTAAGATCAAAAGGATACTTGTAATTAAGGTTTCCAAATCTTTCATGCCAAATCTTTCTTGCCTCATTAGCATGAATCAAAAGAGCAGAGGGGTTTGAGTAGGGTAGGAAGTGTGAGAACATGTATACCTTCGAAGTGTGATTTGCAACTCCTTTTGCAATGACTTTACCACTTGAGATCTCTATGATCTCAACTTAATCAGGGGATAATATGACCTTCTTTGGAGACCTTATGTGGGTTATCTAATACACTGATAAGAGGTTAGAGGCAAGACCTGGAACATACAATACATTGATGAACTTACAATGGTCAAGATGAATCCTCCCTTTGCCCAAAATTTCAGTGAGAGAGTCATCTCCCAGTACAATTGGTGGACCTTTCGACATGTCAAGTGAGCTGAATGCCTCCTTGGTCGAAACCATATGTCTTGAAGCTCTAGAATCAATGATGCAACTACGTGAGCTTGATGTTCCAACAACCAATGCATGAACTCTCTCTCTGTCTTCTAAATTTAATCCTCCTTCCCTCTTCTTTCAGCTATCAGGAAGGGAGATTCCATTATTCTCCAGGATTAGGGTCAGCATGTCAATTTTATTCTTCATGTAGGAGCTTTCAGAATGATTTCCCTTACTGCAGTATGCGCACTTGCTCATTTCTCCTTTGTTCTTCTTCTTCTGGGGATTCTTCTTGGAACCTTGAGGCTCCTCTAGAGACTTGTTCTTGTCTCTATTTTGCTTAGGTGGCTTCTTAGCTTTCTTCTTTCCTTTTGAATCCACCCTCAAATCTCCAGCAACCACAGCTTGGTCTTTGGAAGGTTTGATGGTTCCCGTAATCACCAATTTATCTTGTTCTTGTGTGAGAGATTCCATGAAATCTACAAGGCTAGGCATTTTCCAGGCTCAAGCTCTCAATTTTGTGGCATGGAAGGTCGAGACAAACACTGAATAGTCAGGGCCAAGCTTTGAGAGTATGGCCAAAACTAGTTTCTCCTCCTTATTTTTTATCCCACATTGTTTTAGCTACAAAACAAGTGATTTGAACTTGGAAAAATAGAGTTGCAGGGATTCGAAGCTATTGGGACTCAGGGAGATCAATTCATTTTCAATTTGATGTCCCCTCATCTCATATGTATTACCAAAAAGCTCAAAAATCTTCTCCCATACTTCATTTGGTGATTTTAATCCATCAAGATGGAAAAGGAGGTCTCTGGATATGCTCAGACACAGGAGACCATAGGCCTCATCCCTCTTGTTGTGCCATTTAATTTTCTCTGCAGCTGCATTGGGCTCTGCTTCTGTTTCCATAGTCACTCTATAGAGGCCTTTCACTCTCAACAGTATCTCCATCTCTACTTTCCATTCAAAGAAGTTAAATGGAGTCAAGATGATATTTTAAGATTGATCCATAGCTCAAAAATTGTCCCTTTAGTCAGCATAATGCTCCCAGTCAATGATGTATAACCTACAATAACAAATTGGAAGGAGAGAAATATATCTACAAAGGCTCTGATACCATGTGGAAATTGAACCCAAGTGTTAGAAAAATTACACTCACAAAAATTGCCAATTACACATGCAAATTACACACAAAGGAGACTGAATATGGAGCAGAACACTAATCTGTATTGAATAAGTGTACAATAGCCAACCCTGTGAAGTCATAGGCTGCCACATTAAATAATTACATGAGAGATTTGAATGCATAAGGATTCCATTCGAATTTTTTCAAAAGCAGGCTTACTAAATCTAAGCAAATCCCCCATAGGTGCATAAAGCAGTTTCCAAATCTGTCTAGGAGCTCATGAATTGGAAAAATCAATTAGGTAAGCTAATAGATGATGGAAGGACAACTCATACATGATTTTCTTAGGAGAAAAGAGTGGAGGATGATGAGGACAAAAAACAAGTTAGCTTCACCTAGTCAAACTTTCCCAATTTCCTTAAAACTCAGAAAAAGTAGGCAATAAAGTAGAAAAAGCAGACATCCGCTAGGAAGGCTAGGAATAAAGCAGATTTGATTCCAAGTGGTTTCCCAAGCGTTCCATGACTCAATTTTAGCAAGTTTGACCACTTTGGATGTGTGGAGGACAACTTTCATAAGGTGGAATATGGAAACTAGGAAAATAAGACAAAAAATGGATTAATTAATGTCTAAGGTAGCTAACTATGGGTTGATTATTCTATCACCTTTGACTAAAATTTAAAATTTTTGGAGAGTTGTAAGATCTTGGTTTCATCCCATATAAGGACCAATAGGTTTATGATATTTCCATTTGCTGATATTGTAACCAATACTAATGAAATAAAATATTTTTTGAGTAGGCTCTTTTGAGCCTGCCCCCCATCCCCCCAGGGGGGATCTACGTCCATTTCACTTTTTTGCCTTTTTCCCTTTTTTCTGATCTAGTTTAGTACTGACATGAAGGATTGTATACTTTGATATAATTTTTCATTATTCCATATTTCAATTTAAAAATTAATCATACTACTTACCCCACGACTTCTCGATTGACGCACAAGGGGAAAGAGATGCATGGTGGGATTAATTAGAAAACCAACATTGTGTATCTTTGATTTGTTTTTCATCAATTATTTTGTTAGAAATAATAAATTAACCCTTACTTTATTCCCCTATTGATATCCACTTGGATCGAAAGAGGTTCCTGGAGGGTTTTCTTTTTAACAAGAATACCTATCTTAAAATTTACTAAAAATAATGAAGACTCCAGTGCGTAACTTTGTACTTGGTTGCGCTTCATCTGATTAGTCAAGCTGCATCAAAAGCACTTGAGTGACTAGAATAATTAGGCTTCACTCTCCCCAAATTGACAAACCATCAGGAAAAAATCCAACACCTCAATCAAACCATTACGGTGGAAAAATACCCAAAGGAAGCGGGAACTCCTGAAAAGTGACCTCGAGGTGCTGATCTCTGTTACACCTTCAAGTGCATTATGAACAATAGCGTTAGAGACTCCATTCATCCCACATATTCCTTTCGAGTAGCCTTCATGGTTTAGTTTTTGGACATAGTTCAAGTACCCCTTGGGTATATCTGGAGTCCCCTCGCCTAAGTTAAATTACTCATCTTCTTACATTAATTTAAAATTAACCAAGATACAATTGCACAACATTCATTCCAACACTTTCAAGCACTCTTAATTGTTTTTCGACTCCATTTTCAAGGCACTGGTCAACTTTTTATTTCTTTTAATCTATATGTCATTGGGTTTCATTTCTGCGCTTACTTGTGATTATCTCATCATGTTATTTGTTGTTTACAATTGTTAAAATCGAAACTCGTAAAAAAATTACTCTTTAATACCATCATCATACTAAATAATTTTTTCTCATTAACTTAATAGGGTCTACCCCCCTTGGCTTCATTAGGAGTTGAGAGTAAACAAAGGAGTCAAGAACAAGGTGAAATCCTTGACTAGAGACTTGCCCCCAAGGACACACCAAGTGGCTTGAAGATTTCTTCCACGTAACCCAGGTGTGTGAAAGGTGGCAACAACTCAGGATATGAATAGGGCAGATTTAAAACATTTTCATGGTGTGCTTCTGCCTCTTGAACTTTCTCACTGAAGTCCAAATTCCTCTTTTCCTTCTTTGTCTTGGAAGAGGAGGGAGGTTGTTCTGTTCCTGCTACTAGGGAAATGGCCCTCCTCCTTCTTCTCCCAGTCCTTGGGGTGCTGGATTTCTTGGCAGGAGACTTCCCTTTCTCCTCTGGCTAAAGGCTTGTCTCAAAGTCATTCCAGAATAGAAAATAAGGCCAAGCCATGTTTATTCTCTTCAATAACTCCTGTATCAATAGCTGGATAAGACCATGGTGGGACAACCTACCAACAATCTTCGATGGTTGGGATTTTACCTGATGTGTCATCTTCCCTAGATTTATGTGTAAATAAAAGGGCGGGTTGAGAGGGATTTTACCTGTGAAATGATTCATGAGCTTGAAATGGTAGATCATTGCTCTATTATACCTCCCTTCATAGGTTAAGTAGACCAATATGGCCTTCAGCAGCTATTTCTAGTTCTCTTCCAGCCATGATGATGGCACACTCTTCTTCCATATTATTCCTCTATGCTCAGGCTTAAGGTATGACCTGAATTCTAGCTCCTTTGGTATGGTGGTCTTGAACCATTTCTCTCCTATGGAAGGGAGTTTTGTCACCTTAGTGATTAGTGATTCATATATGAGAAACTCCCCTTTTCCTATGATTTCTTTTGAACCATCGAATGATAGGGAAAAATATTCAGCCACATGTTGATGGAAGCCTTGTATTTTTTCATAGAACTTGTAGCAGCCCACCTCCTAGAAAAGTCTACAGACCTATGGATGTTCCTCTAAGTAACTGATATCACCTAGCTCCTACTTGAGAGCTGGTCCACTCTTCTTCATCTTGATGGGTGTATCTCCTGGGTACTTGCAAAACAGTTTCAGTCCTGTATGTAGTGTGCTTTTAGTACGATGCTTATTTTAGAGCTAGTTTTTTCAGCTGTAGAAAATGATAATTTCAAAAATGAAATCAAATGGAGTATTTTAGGCACTGATTATGAGGGTTTTATGTCATTATGGAGGCTGAGGTCACAAAAATGATGACAACAACTCGATCCTGTCGATCTCTTTTCCCACATAATCGTACCATGCTTCAGCTAGATCATTCAATGGCTATTTGATGATCCTTTGGACAAGTGGAGGAAAACTGAGGGTTTGTAGTCAGATCAGTCTTTTTCCATTTGCATAACAACCCTTTTCACTCATTTCCCCATGCAATCATGTGGCTCTGTCTCTTTTCAGTGGCTAATCATGTTTACAAATGATTAATTATCTTGCTTATGGGGTCAGATGTGACAGTTCCCAACTGTTTTATTTATTTTTCCCTTTTAGTGGTTAAGATCCTCCGAGATTTTGTCAGCTAGCCACCAAAAAGCTGGCTTTTAGTGGCTAACAGAGTGTTGTCTTTCTTTCTTAAGACGTCGAACCCTTTGCCCCTTTTTCATGTTGAATTTCTACTATCTATAGATAACGACCTCGTCGAAAAAAAAAATTAACTGACGAAAACATGTTCTTTCAGTGGTTAATAAAATTCCCTAGCTTTCTCCTAAACTACAGAAAGGGTTTTTCACCCGATACTTATCTTCCTACTTTTGATGGTTAGCATATGCATTGCACCTTTCTCTAATCTTCCAAAAGCGACCTTTTTCGGTGGCTAATGAGATGTTATGAGCCTCACCTAAGCCACAGAATGTACTTTTCCCAATTTTGCTCGCCACTCACTTTCGACAGTTAAAATATTTCTTGTTTCTCTCTCTTATATGCCAAAAGTGCCCCTTTTCGGTGGATAATGATTTTTTTGTAGTCTTGCCTAAGCCACCGAAAGTGTCACTTTGACTCTGCTTGCTCAAACTGCTTTTGGTAGTTCTCCTTTGGCCCGCGTTCAACTGTTTAGTCACTGAAACATATCTTTTCGGTGGCTAATGAGCTATAATAGTCCTTGCCTAAGCCACTGAAAGCTATAACTTGTAAAATTCTCATCCAAATAAAAAATAGAGGCTTTCAAATTGTCAGTGATATTCATATCTTTCATTACACAAGAATATTCTTCCTACTTAAAATAAATTTATTTTGGGAGATAACAATGGGTACAATATATTCCATCATCATGACAACCTCTTGTCCATAAACCAATCTGAACAGAGTTTGGCCTAACAATTTTTTATAAGTTGTCTGATAATCCCATAATACCGTATGTATTTTCTGATCCCAATAATATTTTTGAACATTACTTATTTCCGTTAATTCATTCTCTAAGACCTTATTAAATGTTTCAAAAAAATGATTCACTTATGGGTGATATGCTATCATCTTCTGATGCTGAATTTGGAATTCATCAGTTAATTTGTCAATTAATTGATTTACAAAATGTGTTCCTTGATCATTTATCAAAATTTTTGGGTATCAAAACTGAGTCACAACATTGTCAAATAAAAATCCTGCAATAGTCGTAGTAGTACAATCCTTTACTGGTGTTGCTTTAGTCCATCTAGTCAAGTATTTTGTCGTAATGATAATGTAATGTGCACCTGTTCATTTTCGTGTTGGATTAATAGGACCCAAAAAATCAACTTCCTATTTGTCAAAGGCCTACAATGTCACTTATGGTACCATCGATATTTCATCTTTTCACAACGTTTTTCTAGTTCTTTGGCACATATCCGAGTTGTGACAATAATATTTGGTGTATCCATGCATAGTAGGCCACCACAATCCTTATGTAACATCTTGTGCATTGTTTCTTTTCCTGCATAATGGAATCCTATGAAAGCAACATGTGGTTCATTCAATACCATGAGTCTCTCATGTTCCAAGACACAATGATGAAGAATTTCACCTAGTCCCATTTTGTACAATTGTTCAGCAATAAACTAGAAGTTTACAACCCTGACAACTGATTTCTTATTCTATGTTGTATGAAATCCTTTTTGTGTATATTTGGTATTTAATACATGTACAATATCTTTGTAAAAATCATGAAACATATTTACTACAAATATTTTTTGGATTAAGAAGAATATTGTCGATACTTATAGGCTCTTCTCCACTTCATAACCTCGACAACTAGCTTGGGCCTAAATTTAGTCGACCTGGTTCAACAATAATTTCAAAGTCAAATTCTTGGAATATGATAATACATAAATAAATATCCCCCCCTGCCCACTAGCTTATTGACCAAATACTTCAATTCAGAAATTTTTGTATACTCTGGAAATGTCCCCCAACAAATAATTTCAAAACTTTTGAAGGGAATATACCATAGCGAGTCCTTCTCTTTCTTTAGTGGTATAGTTCTTCTCTACCATCAATAATTTTCTACTAGCAAAGGAAATATGATGATAAATAGAACCTTCACATGAATGTGCAAGTACGACACCCAGTGCAACATACGATGGATCAACATGGACCTAAAACACTTTCTTCCAGTCAGGAAAGACCCATATGGGTGTTGTAACCATCTTATTTTTAAGCACATATTGACTCTCTTAACATTCATCAATACACTGAAACTCACTACAACAAATCCTAAAATCAGCATCTCATTTAGCATCCCTTTTTAGTGTAATTTGTTTTTACATTGAGTGGTCAAACTAGACACTAAATGGGATGGGTTATGGACAAAAATTAAAGCCTCTCAAAAAATGTCTTATTTTTCTTCCTAGATGGCATCTTTGATGACATCCAAAATAATGTCTATTTTTTTTCTTCCAAAATAGCGTCCAACTTTGCTTCCTAAACACCGTCGAGGTATGCTTCCTAAATAATGTCATATTTTTCTTCCTAGAGAGTGTCTGCTTTTTATTCCTAAATGACATCCCTGTTAGTTCCATATTTTCATCCTTAATAGCACCATGCTAGAATCTACGTTTGCATATATGTTCACACCATATTTTCATCCAAATTAGCATCCAATATTGCATTAATTTGTGCTACCACTTTAGCATCCCATTTTACACCACATTTTACTTCCAAATATGTGTCAATTTTCCCTTCCAAATTTGCACCAAATTTTGCTTCTTTTTTGCATTGTGTTTTTCTCCCAAAATCACACCAAATATTTCTTCTATTGTTGCACCATATTTTGCTTCCTATGTAGCACCATGCTTTGCATCCAAAGTAACATCTTATTTTTCTACCATATCAACACCATGTTTGGATTCATTATTAGCACCAAGTGTTGCATCATTTTTAATGCCTAGTTTCACATCTCTATTTATGCCCACATTAGCACCATATTTTTCTACTACTTTAGTGCCCAATTTATCGTTCATTTTTACTCCCACACTAATGCCACATTTTGCTTCCCCTTTAATTTCTTGGCTTTTTTCTTATTTTTCTTCCTCATGAGTGCCTCACTTAGCTTCTCATTTAGCATCCATTTTTTCTCCTTTTTTGGCCACTAGTTTAGCTTCTACTTTGGCATCCAAATAGTATTAAAAGTAGCTTCCATCTTAGAACCAAGTTTTGCGTCCAATGTTGCTTATATATCTAGAACATAGTGGGATTTTGTTTTAGCAAATGTTTTTTTATTCCTTATTAGCACCACATTAAACTTGTTATTTAACATATATAACCATATAAAATTGTGTTCTAATATATTTATGATATTAAATTATTATAATTATTGATCAGTTTCAATAGTCCGCATATATCATTTACTTCAGAGTTGTTAAATAACGTAATGAAACATTCAAAATAATTGTAGATACAATTATTGAAATTAATTACATATAATTTATGATGAAATTTAATAGAAACATACAACATTTATTGAAATTAGTAATATCATCATATATATTAATTTTCCATGAAGATATCATCAACAACTTCGAATATATATAAATTTAAAATATAATAATGATAACATCAAAAGAATGGAAATTATAAAACATCGTGGCATCAATAACATATCATACATATCATCATACAAGGTTAAAAGAACAATTGAGCTATATATATATATAGTGAAATATCAATATCAAAACAATTTTTTTTTTATATCCATATCTTGAAAATTCAAATTGATCAACAATAATCAAAGTTTATATGTCAACATGAATCTACCGTATAAATCAAAATGACCCAAAATGTAATATGAACTTGAATAATCACAAAATAACAATATGTGTCTAGTAGCATGGAGAAAGCAAAAAGAAAAAAACAATCTTAATAGTAGCATCAATGGCTATCATTGGCATCATCATCCTCATCCTCATCCTCATCCTCATCATCTATCCAAACCTCATTTCCATCATCATTTTCATTTGATCCATTTGTATCATTATCAACAGTATATTTCTCTAGTACATCGATGCCAACATAATTAGGATCATCACCTATGTAGTCATCTTCATAATTTTTCTTCAAATACCAAGAAATAATCAACTTAAAGCATTAGTATCAATTTCATTACATAATGCATATTCTGTGCTATATTGCAAATATTTGTGTGATCATTTATGCATTCTCATGAGCTTTCCAACCATGAATATAAACATCATCTCATCAACAGCTAATAGCCACACATATCAGGTGTAGCCACAACCATGCATACAGA
>LPNX010211627.1:86862-100726 GCA_001517045.1 Pseudotsuga menziesii | reverse complement strand
AGTTGAATTTCACATCCCATTGTTTACATCATTCAACCTGAAAACTACATGAAATAGAATTCAATGAAGTGTATATGTATGGATATAGATTTTCTAAGACCATTTAATACCTAACAAAAAACAATTGAGATCAGCATTAATAGTTTCCCAGGTAGCAGCTAGCCTACACAATTATGCACAAAACTCATTTCTAGAACTCAACTGAGAGTTATCTAGGCCCGTCTATGTTGTTCTCTTCCTTCAACCAAATGATACACACATACAAATGTTTGATGGCACTCTTAGATAATCACTCAGAATATTTCTAGAGAGATTTTAGCTTTCAGTACCCTTTATCAGTCCCAAATAACCTGCAAACTCAATATTATCAAATTAGTAACCATAGAATTAAACAGGACAAATAATAAAGAATACGACATTAGCAGTAGGAATCATAACAGTGAAGCATGTTAAGACCCAAGGGCATGACATAAATTAAAATTATTGAAACCAAAAAGAAATATCAAATTTTATCAATTGGAATTTTTTATCTAATCCATGCTGAAAACACACGAAGTTCCTTCTGGTCAATTTGTTGGTCTAATATATCAAGAGACATGTACATTCCCTATATTGTTGAAGATGGCTTGTGGGGAATTGAATGTATTTTTGAAGATGAGACTGAATATTTAAGGAATCACCAGAATGATTCAAGAGGTCTACATTAATTGAAAATTTGATGTAAAGAAAAGAATTATAAGAAAGAATTGATTTTATTCCTACCATGTTTGTCAAGACAACAGAACATGTGGGAATTACCAGTCCATGTAAGTGAAAGTGCATCAGTGATTTCCATATTTTTTATAGAGCAGTCGATGATGATAATTGTGGACATAAGCTCCGAAGACTATTCAAATGAACTAACTGAGAGGACCAAATAGAATTTCAGGGAAAATCAACACAAACAATCATGTATATATTGATACTAACCCTCCATACAAAGGGAATATTTTTGAAAATATCCAAGGAAAATTATAACCACAGTGTTCCTCTAGTGTTTCCAACACTCGCAAAATCATCCATAGCCATAACATGAATAGGTGAGGCCTAGTAATGGCAGGTCGAATAATTGTATAAAAACCAAGGAACAAGATCTCAGCATGATTTGCATACTGACCTACTAAAGAAACTACATTTTCTTGATGTCCTAATATCAGGAAAAGAAGATGGTTCGATCTCACACAAAGTATATGGGAAAAATACCAACACGGATAGGTATCTACATGCCTACTCCCATCATTTCCCAGCTCAGAAAGTTGGAGTAATCAATACCTTGGTAACTAAAGCTTTGAGGATCTCAGACAAAGAACACATCAAAGAAGAGATTGACCATTTAGTAAAAATTTTTGAGGATAATGGATACAATAGTAGACAATTTTGGGAAGATAGTAGCCTTTTCCAATAAACCTAGGAAGAGTAGGACCAAGGACAAGGATGAGAACATTACTGTAAACAAAATATTCCTCCCATACATAAAAGGCACCACATATAGATTAGCCAAAACCCTAAAAATACACAAAATCCATGTATTCTTCACACCTCCCAACACCATTAAAAACCTGGTAGACTCCCTTAAAGATCCAATTGAACCCAAAGCATACAAAGGAGTCTACTCCATTCCCTACTCTTGTTATATGTTGTACATAGGAGAAACTGGGAATTCCATGGAGACAATATTTAAGGAACACATCGCCAACCTTAGACATAATAGACACAAGAAGTTATCCCTTGCAGAATGTGTGCACATAACTGGTCATCACATCTTCCTAGAAAATGCAAAGGTCATTTCTAGGGAAGACAACCTAATCAAAAGGAAAATCAGAGAGAAAATTGAAATTAACCTTAATGAGAATTACCTTAACATGAATTATGGAGCCAAGATTAGTGATTATTGGAAACCACTTCTTCACTCCCGACAAATCAAAGAAAACTCAAGAATTAACAACTATAAATAAATACTTTAATCATTAATCACAGCCATGACATCTATCAAAAATTCATGTCTAATTAGGTAAAACTCCATCATTGAACCCTTAAAACCTAGAAACTCCTTTTTAGGTAAAATGTTATCCATTAATAAAGATTATTATTAAAATCCTCAAAGTGGCTCTACTAACATATTTGTGCTACATACCTAATACTTTAACATAACTATATACCGAGGTAGAAAAACCCCTAATTAAGCTACATTAAAAACATTACTAAACATTAATGCTAAAAGTAAACAATACACCCTTATATAACATATGCAAAAAACCCTAAGTAAAAATAATCCACCTAAAAAACCTAAGCCACCCTAATACAAGGATTTTTAAACAATTATAATAAAATTAAAATTAATTAAATAATTATAATTATAATTTTTAAATTAAAACCAATTCCTCTCATTAAAAACCTAGAACTGACTTCCTCTCAAATATAGTATACATCACAAAGTTAATTACACATATATATTTGGCGCTCTTCTTACCTCACCTCAGGCTTCATTGGTATCCCGATGATGATCCTAGAGTACAGATCGAAACATCGAGAGTTTCAACTTTCCAACGTAGCTCCTTCTTATCTACAATCATCCACTATATTTTGTTTCCCGTTTATGTTCCTAATTTCAAATCATACTCTATTAAAAATAAAATCCATCTAGCTTCATAGGCGTTTAGTGTTTTTTATTGAACATATACTTTACTCTAATATTATCTGTCAACAACAAAAAATTCCTTCCGACTAAATAGTGTCGCCAATTTTTAAGAGCATGGATGATGGCTTCCAATACCATGTCGTGTACCATATAATATTTTTCATTATCCCTTGAATTTCATGAATCATAACAAATTACATGACCATCTTAAGTCAAAATGCCTACCAGACCATCTTTACTTGCATCAGTGCACACCACAAAATATTTATTGGGATCAACAATTACTAAAATAGGTATTGTTTTCCATAAATGTTTCAATTTATCAAAAAAATATCTTGGCACTGTTGACTTCATACAAGTGAGCTATTCTAGAGAATTTTTCTATAAATATACGATAATATCCTGTTAGTCCCATGAATGACTCGATATCATGTACATCCTTCAGCACAGGCTATTCTATAATTTCCTGAATTTTAGCAGGATCAACTGCTACACCTTCTTCTGAAATAATATGTCCTAAATATTGTACTTCTCTTTTGTAAAAATCACATTTACTAAGTTTCTCACATAGATGATGTTCACTTAATCTTTTCAAATTTCTTTGTAAATGTTCCTCACATTGTTCCTCATTCTTTGAATATATTAAAATATATTTAGTGAATACTAGTACAAATTTGTCCAAAAATATGCCTAGTACATTATTCATCATATTCATAAATGTTGTCGAAAAATTTGTCATTCCAAAAGGCATAACAACAAATTCATAATGTCCATATCTTGTTCAAAATGCATTTTTGTGAATGTCTTCTTCCTTAACCCCTATGTAATGATAACCTCACCAAAGGTCTATTTTTTAGAAAATATTAGCTCCTCTAACTGGATCAAACAAGTCATCAATTCTGAGTAGTGGGTATTTTTTTGTAATTGTCATTTTTTTTAACTTCCTATAGTCTATAGACATTATGAAGGTGTTGTCTTTCTTTTTAACAAACAAAACTGGTGCTCGACAAGGTGATACACTGGGTTGAATGTACTTGTTGTCAAGTAACTCTTGTAGTTGCATTTTTAGCTCAATCATTTCTGGAATATTCATATGGTAAGGATCTCATGGTATAGTTTTTGATCTAGGAATTATATCTATAATAAAGTCTAAGTCTCTTTTACGAGGTAGTCTTGGTATTTCTTCTAGAAACAAATTCTGAAATTCCTTAAAAATAGGTAATTGGTGCCTCTTGTTTTCAATTTCTCAGGTTTGTTTTCTACTATTTTGATTGCATAAAGATGGCATCCTTTCCTAATTCACTTTTTTAGTTACACACATGAAATTTTTCAGATAGATATTAGTCTGTACATTCCTTTTATGGTATGATAATTTCCTTCCTCATCAATGAAGTCAAAACCTTTATGTAAACAATTGATGATGGTTTTAAGAGATTATAACCAATCCATCCCAATAAAAATGTCATAAGATACTAAAGGAAGTATTTTCAATTCAACTATTGTGTCCATATCACTATAACTCAATTTACAATACTTTATGATTTCTGTAACTTTTCGTTTTACTCCTGTTGCTAGTTGTACTAGCCACACACTCCTTTGTTTTTCCTTTAAAAGATTGCATTTTTCAACTACTCGTAGTGAAATGTAACTTAAACTAGATTTTGAATCAATAAGAATAGTAACAGTTATGTTTAAAATTTTACCTTCTACTTCCAACATGGTGGTTTGATAGTATGCCTACCAATATTCCAAAGAAGTATTAATTCGAGGTACGTTTTTGGCTATATCATTGAATGTGGAATATTTCTGCAACATGTTTAAGGGAGCCATTTTTCTGTTAGGATTGAAGGGGAATTTTTTGTATAAATGAGGTCCATTGCAACCCCAACATTTGATTTCTTTTATGTTTTTATTCCCTCCGCTACTAACAGTTCTTGCACCTTTAAATCCATTATTTGTGTTTGAACTTGACTTGTTATAATTGTTATTGGTATAACTCCTTTCTCCTTTTATAAAAGGGGAATTTTAAATACCTTCTTACATTGATCCCTCTTTTCATTATTTTTGTTTTAGCAAGTCCTACTAAGTTCAGATATTTTTCTAAATAAAAGGTAGCAAATTTTAGCTTTCCTAATTGCTTCATCCATGGTCTTGGGCATGTCAAACTCAATTTTATCTTGGTATGATGAAGGTGAACAACTAATAAATCAATATACTTTTTCCTTTTCATCCTTCAAGTAAGGTACATAACTTTGTAAATTGAAAAATTTTGTTACAAAATCCTCCATAGTTGATTATCCCAACCTCAGGTCGTTAAATTCTTTGGTTTTTTCATCACAGTATCGCTTTGACATGTATTTATTTTTAAATATATTTTTTTAAATATTCCAACTTAACTCATTGCATATGTTATTTACACTTTTAGATTCCTGCCACCAAAAAACAACTTTCCCACTCAGTTCAAAAATATCCAAATGTGCCCTCAAGTTATTACCTTAATTGCATAATTGAAGTATTGCATTATATTTAATAACCAAGCTTACAAAGCCTCTTCAGATTCCCCATAAAACATCAGAGGTCTTAATTTCTTAAATTCCCCTTGTAGTTCCATATATATTCTTGCTTGCTTCTTATACTTTGTTTCAAAATCTTTTTTTATTTCTCTGTAGGTCATTCAAATATTGTCTATGGTTTATTCACTACTGCAACATTTTGTACTTTCCCTTCTCTTCTTTTCTATACTACAAGAGTTATGACCATTATTTTTTTGTGGTGCTTGGTATGTTAAACTTTTTAAAATTAATTCATTGAACTCATCGTGATCATATTTAACATTCATTAGTTTAACATTATCTTCCTTATGGCTATCTAAGTCACCTTTCAAACTTCTCATAGTTTCTAACATTTTTTATTGTATCTTGGCATTATGTTTTTCCTCCAATTCAACGTATAAACTTGTGCCTTCTTCCATGATTTGTTCCTGGTTCAACCATTATTGATTCTTTGTACATAACGTATTGTATTATTGCTAATTTTTCTCAAATTATATAGTTTATCATTTAACTACAGAGATTATATGTTTAAATATACATGTGAGGACCAATTAGGTCCAATCGTTATAACCACACTCTGATACCATTTGAAATGTACCTAAAGATTAACATTACATGAATTATTAACATTACAAAATAATAATAATAATAACTTTTATAGTGTAAATAAATGTTGAAATGTGATTGCGCCGAGAGGTGCTCTACAACAAAATATGAGGGATATATTGTAATGTTTCTCAATATTATGTCGGCCAAAAATAATATTGTTGAGTATGGGAGAGATGTTGTAAATTTTTTTACTAACAAAATAATAAAAAATAAAAAATTTAATTATCCCCCAAAATAAATGTCGACAAAAAAGATCCTAATATGAGGCAGATCTTGTAATGCATGTCCATATTATGTCAGCCAAAAATAATATTTTTGAGTATGGGATATATGTTGTAAACATTTTTTACTAACAAAACAATAAAAAATAAAAATTTAAATTATCCACGAAAATAAATGTCGGCAAACAAAACAACCTAATAAGGGGGAGATGTTGTAACGTTTGTTCCTGACAAAATAAAAACTGTAATTATCCGCTAAAAACAATGTCAGTTAGGAAAATAACCCAATATGGGGAATATTATTTAATGTTCCTACCTAACAAAATAATAATAAATAAAAAAAATTAATTATCCGCAAAAAAATGTTGGCCTTAAACAACCCATGGTTTTAAAACCATGTGCAATTCCTCCTAAAGCATATACAATAAAACCATCGGTTGTTTAGGATGCCTTGAACATGGTTTTAAAACCATTTGCATGTCCCTCCTAAACCATGTACATTAAAATGATGGGTTGTTTAGTATGTAATCTCCCCATTCAAATAATTGCATAGCAGAAAAATTACATCAATCCTACTAGTTCCCTAGATTGGGTGGAAACATGGGAAGTTAATAAGGGAGATAATAAATGGTGTTTATACATTACAAGGAATTAATATTTATTTAATGGATTTAATTAAATTAATGCAAGTGAAAAATTAAATGGCTATGGAGAATGGAGACACATGGAGACTATGGGGCCCACTCAAGCTAGAATTCCTATGTTAAATGGCACCCTCCTCTTTCAATATCGAATCTATGGAAAGCTTGATGTTTTTGGAGGGATTATAAGGTTAATATAATTGTCCATATACTTTATAGGTTTAATTTGGGATGATTTTTAACTTACATGGTGAGAGGAAGACCCAAATGGGAGTTTCATGGACACTTGGCTAGATTCCCATTGCATTTATGACATCTATGACACCAATGATGGATATTATATGGTAGTTATGACATGAGTAAGATATGAATGATTAAATATGACATATATGACATTTCAAGGCTGAATATAGAATCTTAGAGGGCACTCATGGGATTTGGATAAGGCCAATAGGCTCCTACTCAAATTTGGGAGAAGAGGGAAGGTGAAGAGAGAGACCACATGGAATAGCATGAGTAGCCACACCAATTTGACTTGGATTTGGTTTATGGATGGATTTGGAACCTTATAAGACCAATAATTTTTATAAAAATTATTTATAATCCATGAGAAGGCCCTTTTTATCATTTGTGAAAATTGTTATTGTGAAGAGAGAGAGCTAGTGGATGACTAGTTCATGCCTTAGCCAATTTCGAGGGTTAAATATTCCCATCCTAGTTGGTGTTTGGAGATGCCACTCAGGTATTTCAAGGAGATTCAATGGATTCATAATTTACAGGTGAAATCTACATCATCTCATGGACAAATCTAGTTCATCTTGTTCTTCCTTTCATCTCAAGTTTTCTCACCATATTTCAACTCTATGGAGTGAGGCGCACTTGGTGAGTTATTCATTTTTTTGAGGGAGATTATATTGCTCCAATATTTTGTATTATGATGTAAATTATCTGATATTTAAGTTCAGAAATATATCAGGTCAAAATTTCAATAAATATCATGTATTATTGCTCAATAATGAAGAAAGAGTGTCATTTCCCCACTACCTCGTTGTAAACTCTTATAATCTTGATAGATTCGAATGGATGTATAAACTATTGATGATTTATGAATGGATGGAATTTCATTAAATTATATTATTTTATTAATTTTCAGTAAATGACAATATATGGCCATTGGGTTTAATTTCATAGCAATTGGAGAAAACTACACCTCATTTTCGCAAGGGTCCAAAACTAGTTTTTTATATCTGATTGAAAGAAGTGATAACAACCATGGGAGGTAGATTATTTATTCACATGAGTCTCTTATAATGTATTATACACATCACCTAATTCAATTTAATAATTATAGTGGGTTTATACACATTTTGGAATCCATTTCTACCACTTACCCCAGGGGGGATTTGAGCCCAAAATTGCCAGTAAAATCATCTATCTTGTTCAGAATTTAGTACAGACTTGAAGAAGTGATTGGAGGGCCATAATAAATCCATGAACATAATAATTAATTTATTATATCATTCATACACATTCTCTGAATATTTCGGAGCAATTGGGCTGATTTGGAGACCAAGACACTAAAACTAGTCAAGAGCCAAAATTGTGAAAAAATTGGAAAATTTGGCATTTTGGTAAATTTTTTAAAAATAGGGACATTTAAAGTGGTATCATAGCATGGTAATATAACCTTATGGTGTTAAAAAGGATTCAAATCAATAAACCACCACCCTTAGAATATGAATTGGAAGGTTCTCAGCTTGTAGAAGAAGAACTAGAAGCAACAAAGGTACCTTTGACGAAAGCTATGGCTCACGAGGGAGGAGATTACACTAAGGAGAAAATGGAGTATCTCAAACTTATAAAACCCATTTTTGAAGAAATATCCAAGGAAATTACCCAAAATATATAAAAATGATTTGAATTGATGGCCAGACAAATGGGAAGCAAAGGGATAATAGGAGATAGTGGTAGTTCATAATTAGCAAAAATGAAGACAATGTGTCAGCAAATTTTCTCATGAACAATACATCATAATATAACCCATGAATTTCAGAGCACACAAAGTCCTACTACACCTAAATTTCATATTCCCAAAGAAGAGACTAACATTCAATTTGAAATTGATACAATAACAAAAGAATGACCTAAATTGGATGAAGAGTGTAGTAGAAGTATAAGATTTGAGCAGTACCTCACCATGGAAAACAAAATAAAAAATAAGGAGGACAATAAGTCTCTACACCAAAACAAAGAATTGAATTGTGCCATAGGTAAAGTGCTACTTCCTACTTTTGATGGTTCATCTCAAAGTTCTGCTAACACTTGGGTGCAAAAATTGGATGTGTATTTTTAGCTGAATCAAATGGTGGAAGAAGATGCTTTAAAAATGACTATTTTTCACTTGGATGGAGATGCCAATGAATGGTGGTTCCTTGGCCTAAAAACAATGGGTCATTATCAGGCTAAAACATTTAGGGAATTTGTTTACAGGGCATTAGAAAGGTTTGAGAAAAAATATCCATAATTGTCTTTCAAAGAACTAGCACAATTGAAGCAAGTAGAGACTCCTATTGATTATACGCTGGAATTCCAAAGATTATCAGTTAATGTGGCTAATGTATCTATGGTAAGGTTAGTATTTCTATTCACTGAAGGTTTGGAATATTCCTTAAAAGGTTTTTTCAAATTCCACAAGCCTACTAACTTAAATGATGCAATGAGCTTGACTAGAGATCTTCAAAATGTGCTTCCTAGAACAAGATTTCCTCCCAAGCCTAAGTTCAGATTTGAAATAAAGCCTTGGAAAAAGGATGCACCTGATAATAAGTTTTGGTAAAGAGATAAATCTAAAAATAATAATAAATAAGTACAAAACATGGATGAACTTTGAAAGAAAAAAGTGTGCTTCACATGCTTCCAACCATGGACATCGGGGCATAAATGTGCTAAAGGAAAAGCTCAATACATAGATGTATTTTATGATAATGATGGGTATTAAGGGGGTATGGATGAAGAAGGTAACATTTCATATCAAGAGGAGGAATATGAGACAACATTTGAAGAATAAAAATAAGAATAAAATCATCCTTCATTGGACAAAGCAAGAATGGCAATACTTTCAGCAGTGCCTTGCTATCACACTATTCAATGCAAGGGTGTGGTATTGGGAAAAAGAGATTCAGTTTTGGTAGATGGTAGATATAAAAATAATTTCATTGATTAAAATATGGTGGAGAAAATAAATATACCAAGTGAACCATTCAATGGCTTCACAGTTGTCATTCATGTCGCAACACACTGCAATGCAACACATGGGTTCCAAAGCTGCAAGTCACCATAGGTAACTATACTTTTGTTGATAGTTTTTATGTGGTTGATGTTGTTGATACTAATGTAGTCTTGGGAGTGCAATGGTTTTATTCTATAATATAGAATTCAGTAAATTATCAAATTCCTAAAATGAAATTTCAAGATTCAATAGGTGTACTAAGGGTTGTGAGAGGGCAGCATACTTACCCAAAATAGGTAGTAAATTGCAATAGTATGGGACATATATTGAGTCATGGTGATTTATAATGGGCTTATAAATGTTATATCACCTCTCCCAAGACAAATATCAGAGTTTTTAAATACCCAAAGGATATATAGACACTTTTGCACAAATATGAAAATGTTTTCAGAGATCTTCCACATGGTAGACCACATGATAGGGGGGTTGAACATAACATTGTTTTGGAAGAGGGTACTTCATACACTAAGATAACACCTTATATAAATACCAATAATTTCAGAGATGATATTAAGAATCCCATTTAATAAATATTAGAGTTGGGACTCATTAGACGAAGCTCTAGCCCTTATGCTTCTTCAGTAGTGTTGGTAAAGAAAAAAGATGGAACTTTGAGAATGTGTATAGACTTTGGAGATTTGAAAAAGAATACCATCAAGAATAGATATCCTATAACTAGGATTTATGAGCTCATGGATGATCTATTTGGAGCTAATTACATTTCCAAAATTGACCTTAGATCTAGTTATCACCAAATTCGGATGAAGGAGGAAGATGTGCAAAAGACTTATTTTCAATGTCATTATGGTCACTTTGAGTTTCTTTTTATGCCATTTGGGTTGACTAATTCTCTAGATACATTTCAAGCATGTATGAATAGAATATTTTGCAAGCAGCTTAGAAGGTTTATTTTATTCTTCTTTGATGATATTCTCATTTACAATAAAACTTGGGAAGAGCACTTGCAACACCTAGAGATTATGTTGAAAACTTTGCAAGAATAGTCTTTGTATGCTAATATGTATAAATGTGAATTTGGGATGAAAGAAGTATTATATATTGGGCACATTATATGGAGTGAAATTGCACAAGGAAAAGATCCGGGCTATCTTAGAATGGCCATCACCAAAAAGCATCACAAAATTAAAAGGCTTTATTGGAATATGTACATGCTATAAGAAGTTTGTGAAAGGGTTCTCCAAGTTGACTTCTCCACTCACTTATTTGACTAAAAGTGGAATAAAGAAGATGAAAATTTCTTCCAAAGAATGAAATAGGTAATGCGTAGTTGTGCCATACTTGCATTACCTAATTTTTCTAAGCTTTTTGTTGTTGACTGTGATGCCTTAGGTGGAGGAGTAGGGAATGTCCTAAAGCAAGGCCAACACCCTATAGCCTTTGAGAGAAGAAATTTGCAGCCTCATGAAAAATTTTACTCCATATATGAAAAATATATGTTAACCATCATGCATGTCTTGTCCAAATTCCAAAAATGCTTGGTAGGAAACAAGTTTGTGGTGAAAACTAACCACAATAGTCTAAGACACTTCCTTACCCAAAAGGATATAAATAAAAGGAAAAAAAAGTGGGTAAGAAAGATCCAATATTATGATTTTGATATTGAATATGTGAAAGGAAATAATAACATTGTAGCAGATGCATTATCTTGAAGACCTTCTTTTTCTCTCATGGACATTGCTAAAAATTGGAAAGACATGCTACTAGTTGAATATGCCAAAGATAAGTTTGCTTGTGATGTATTAGATGGAATAATGGGAGATTATAAATACAGAATTTTGAATGGAATGATATAGTATAATTTCAGAATTTATTTGCTTCGATATTTAGAGCTTAAGTACAAATTTTTACAGGAAGCACATGATTCCCCACTAGTAGGCCATCCGGGGATCTTCAAAACCTATAAGAAACTAAGGAAAATGTTTTATTGGAAGAGGCTGAAGGAAGATGTTCAAAATTATGTGAATGAATGTATGGTATTTCATAAAAACAAATCAGAACTCACATACCTATTTGGTTTATTACAACCATTTCCCATTCCAAAGAAAAAATGGGACAGTATATCGATGGATTTCATCACCAGTTTGCCGAAATATTTGGGGAAGGATTGCATATATACGGTAGTGGATAGATTGAATAAGTTTGCTCATTCATTTTATTTTACATTCTATTTTAGTGCTGCATAAGTGGCTGACCTTTTTTTCAAGGAAATCTTCAGATTGGATGGGATCCCCAAGAGCATTGTGAGTGATAGAGATGGTAGATTCATGAATTATTTTTGGAAAGAACTTTTCAGATTGGTGGGCACTTAGTTGACTCCAAGTACAAGATACCATCCCCAAACTGATGGAAAAATAGAGAGGGTGAATAAATAGTTGGAAAGGTACTGTCGAAACTATGTGGGAGAACAACAAAAAGCTTGGACAAAATGGCTACACTTGGGTGAGTTTTGCTACAACACCACCTTTCACATGTCAATAGAGATGTATCCTTTTAGAGAACTATCATTAGAGGAAATTTCAACTCAAAATGGGCCTCCTAAAATGAACTAATAAAATAATAAAATAATATTTATTAATTTTGGAGGAAGAAATGAAAAAAACTACTTTTTTGTTTGTATTTTTGACATGTCTCCTTGTGTTTTTACTCAAATTTCGATCGGGAGAGCTCGTTGGATGTGGAATTAAATTCCGCATCCAACGAGTACCCACTCAGCATACTTTTGACGGACCCCGCTACCCCAAAAACAAGAAATACCTTAAAAAACAGAATGATGACATCATCATTCCATTTTTTCAGATATTTCTTATTTTTGGGGTAGCGGGGTCCATCAAAAGTATGCCGAGTGGGTATTCATTGGATGCGGAATTTAATTCCACATCCAACGAGCTCTCCCGATCGAAATTTGAGTAAAAACACAAGGAGATATGCCAAAAATACAAACAAAAAAAGTAGTTTTTTTTATAATACCTATCCCCAAATTTATATTAAAAAAGTGTTTAAGACCTATACGGTATTTCAAATTTAAAGCAAATTCATTGGCTAACACATGATGACATGGAATTTGAATAAAAGTTAAAAGGCCCATTTTGAGTTGAAATTTCCTCTAATGATGGTTATGATGCACTTAATTTTTTCGATAAGATATTTGGTGATAGTAGAGATCCAAAATCTAAATATTGTGTGGAAGAAAGCCAAGAAATTGTAAATCTTTTAAAAGACAATTTGCAGGTTACCCAAAATCAACAAACAAAATATGTAGATAAACATAGAGAGGAAAGGACCTTTCATGTTAATGATTTAGTGTATTTGAGGCTGCATACATACAAAAAAACATATCTCAAAAGGAATGGAGCAGAAAAGCTAAAGCCAAGATACTATGGGACTTACAAGGTAATCCGGAAGATTGGAGAAGTAGCATATGAGTTGGAGCTTCCGGAAGGGAGTAAAATTCATAATGTATTTCATGTTTATTGTCTCAAGAAAGATATTGGTCAGAAAATTTTCATTTTAGATACACTCCCTCCTTTGGATGATGGATGACAGCTCACACTTATTCCGGAAAAGGTTTCGAAGACAAGGGAGAGAAGATTGAGGAGCAGAACAATCAAAGAATACTTAGTGCAATGGAAGGATCTATCAAGTGAAGATGCCACGTGGGAAGAGGATAATATTGTTCAGCATCCAAATATGAAATTTCTTGAGTAAAAGTAATATTGGGTGGGGAGGACCATAATATCCCCATTCAAATAATTACATAGCAGGAAAATTCCATCAATCCTACTAGTTCCCTAGGTTGGGTGGAAGAATTGGGAAGTTAATAAGGGAGATAATAAATGGTGTTTAGAAATTATGTT
>LPNX010211627.1:12624-77425 GCA_001517045.1 Pseudotsuga menziesii | reverse complement strand
TGAGATTGTGCACTAATCCAATATGTCAGCAAAGAGGTTTCATTCTAGATAAGTAGCAATGGAGAATTTGTATAGCCCCATGAGCTACTTACCCATCACCTACATATTAGTAGTATACTGTCATTAATGCAAACATCCTATCATGCATAATACATCAACTAAATATAAACAAATGCATAACAAAACAATAATATGAAATGACAATTGAATACTTATCTTTATTTGTTTCGTGGGCATACTCCTTCTTGAGCCTTCAGCTTCATCGTCTTCTTCATTAATGATATCATCATTTCTTATACAAATGATAAGGAGGATAAGAAGTTCTTCAAGAGTTGAGTTCTTCATATTCCTCATATGAATGAATTCCACGATCCTGGGAGGCCATTCTAGGTGGCCATCACCACTTTTTCATTCTTCACTTTTTCTTTTACCACTTCAAGTAGCTTGAAATTCTGGAAGACCTTCAACAGCTTTGCTTGCAATAGGTAGTGCTCTGTAATGCACATGTGCAAGCCTTCTATGCCAAAGCTCATTTGGATCTACTATGTCATGGATCAAGGCTTGTTCTAGATATCCCTTCAATTTATACAAGCCTCCTTCGCGTTCTTCAATCACTACCACATCATCGATAGTCTTTCCTTTTGGCCATATGATGACTTGACCATCTATGAATGCAGCCCGCATTCCTTTTGCATCAATGCTGAAATGGAGAGAAGGTTCTTCTTCAATCCTGGCACAAACAATACTTCTTTCATTGTTAGAGACTTACCAGAGTCTAGCTTGTATGAATATTCCCCACTACCTTTTATTGGACATTGGTAGTCATCTCCTAGTTTCACCTTGTGAGGTGATTCATGTTCTGATAGCCTTACAAAGGATTCCTTGAATCCCGTCATATGTTTGTAAGCCCCACTGTCTATAAGCCAATCATCACTTCCATGAGTAATTTTCCCTATGAGAGCTGATATTAGAACATATTCATCCTTGCTTGAAGAATCTTCACTTTCATATCTAGATCTCTTTCTGGATGGTTCATCATCCTCTGCAGCATGAGCATGATGTCTTCTTTGGCCTCGTCTCCCTCTGAAACTGGAACCTCTATACTCATGTAGGTGTCCAATACATTTTCTTCAGAGAGATCATATAATTCCAGTCTTGGAAGTTGTCAAATTCCCCAAGCTTGTCACCAAGCTGATGTGATATATCATATTGAAATGAGAACCTCAACTGGAAATAGCAAAGGATTAGATCTTACCGATTTGAGGTGTCTGTCCTTGTCCCGGAGTTCGCTGATCTAGGGTTTGTCGTAGAAACCCTAATTTTCAAAACTTGTAATCTTTTAGATCTGATTGGATAAACAAATATATCTCTTCAAATGGAGCTGTCCAATGTACTCCTTTTCTGAAAACAGTGGAGGGAAGCTCCCGGAACAGGAAGCCCTAATTTACTGATTTCTTCTGTAGAAATTCCTGTTACTGTTTCTATAATATATCTGAAATTGATGATCCTCTGTGTCTGCAATTTATTACTGAGGTAACCTCTCATGTCCTTGACCCAACACCATAGGTTTCATCAGAATTGGTTTCACCATTTTGGACTTATGATCCTTTTCCCAAGTTGACCTGTTACTGGACTGTTCAGAACAGTGAAGTTGTACGGCTTTCCACGTGTGACTGGTTCATCTTCTGAGTCTGCAATTCGTACGATAGATAGTAAATTCCGTTCCCTTTCTGGAACATCTTCAGGAATTCCATTTGGACCTCTGTAGCCTAATATATAGTAGATCGCCCCAGGTGTCCTGTTTAGGGATGAATTCTGGAAGAGGCTGGAACCCTAACTTGGAGAGATCATATCTCCCATAATATATCGAATCAGAGTCTTCCCTTTTTACACAATGTTCATCAATATTTTATCTTCAGCCTCTGCAATTTTCAGCTTCTGAGACTTCGTCAATCTCAGAATATAGCGACTATACCAAAACTTAGCATTTTTAGTATTTAGGGTTTCTCCTAGCTCAGGGTCAAACTAGGGTTTGACTTTCCCAGAGATTTACCCAACCAAATTTACTGATCCAGGTCTCTAAATTTCGGTTTTGATGAGGAGAACAATCCTATGCTGGTCTCACCCAAAAATTCCTCTTCTGTAGAAAGCCCTAATTTCCACATCGAAACTAAAAATGCTTAAAATTGAATTCTGTATCGACAGAAAGAAGCACCCTTCAATGGAGAGTCATCCTAGCATACTTGTGCTGAAAATCTGTGGAGGAAGATCCACAAAATAGGAAGCCCTAGTTCCTGTAGCTGCACAATGTCTTCTTCTTAGGTTAGCTCTGATACCATGTTAGTTTTTCAACATTTAAGCTAGCATTATGATAAGATCTTTTCACTGAGAGAATAACAAGCACAGCAATCACATAAGCACATCACAAGAGACAAGAGACACAAAGATTTTAGGAGGGGAAACCATAAATGGAGAAAAACCCTCAACTTCCTATAAGATAGTATCACCACAAGATGTGATCCCAAAACAGTAAGATGACCTCCCAACACAATAGCAGCCTTGTGTCTTCTGTCAAGCCAAAGAATTTCCTTCTCCAAAGGTGCGCCATACTTTAGAGAGAAAGAGAGCTAAGTCACCAGTGATAAATAGAGAGACTCTCACTCTCTATTTATATTCTTCCGTTGACTTGAAGTGCACTCAACCTAATAATTACTACTCTATCCTACACCTTAATTAGTGTATAATAACTCAAGTGCCCCATAAATAGTGGGGACTTACCCAATGACTTGATATGACTTGTTTACATTATAATCCTCCCGATCGGAACATCGGGGCATGACCACATGACTCAAATACATAATAGAAACATCCTGGAATAAACATCGGGTTACAATAATATAAAATATATAGAAGAATACATTCCGAAGTTACATATACATCAACAGAATGAAACCAAAAGCTTACAAAGTGCAAAAATTAAAGATTTCAGTCAAAAAGAGAGACCCCTGGGGGGATTCAGAACGCCCAAAAGTCATTTTCAAACAAAAGCTCCTCCTATTTTTTGCTATACCTGCTAAAAAAAATCAATCTTATTATACTGAAATATTCCAAAAATCACTCCGAAAGTACCTTTGGTTCAGCTTACTTTTAACCAAAAAAAAGCTAAGTAAAAACTAGTTAAAAAAAGTAAAAAGGGAACCAAGGAAAGCAAGATTTCCTTGGGATGTTGGCTTTCCTTTTAGGTAAAAAATATGATGTGCGCTGATTGATATATTTATATTTTATAACATAAAATATAAATCTAATGCATGCAAGCTACAAATTCTGTTTAAAATTCCATGCAAAAAGGACAATTTCCCTAAAGCTAAATCTAGAATGCTTATGAAACCTTTTAAGAAAAAGATTTAGATTATGGGATTTGATGAGATATATCTATGTTAAATTTACTTTAATTTAATATATCTAAACAATATCAAAGCTGTGAACAAAGTAACCAGGTAAAACAATTGATTTTGAAGGAGGAAAAGGAGAAGAGAAGTGCTTGTTGCTGAAGCAGATCTGCAATGGAAACTTGTTAGTGGAATACATAGGAGAAATGTCTTCACAAATATTTTGGATGTATAGTGGAGTCAAAATATATCCACAACTCATCCAATCCTTGCTACCTGAAAGCTAAACACACAATCCCGCATGAAACCTCATGAGATCTGGATATATATATGAAAAAGAGACAAGAATTACACGCAAATAAACTTATTAAACATGTATAATCTAGATCTTCTAATCATATATGCTATGAGATATAAGAAAAACAAGTAACCTTACTTGCCCAACTATACTCTTATTGATTCAGTTGAATCATTCAAGCTAGACAAGGTTTAGATGCAAAATTTAAGAGAAAATCCGGCAACATCAATAGCCGTAAGACAATACTTAATCCACACATATGAGAGAATTACACCATTTAGCCTCCAAAGATTATGTATTTCAACAATCAAAAGATTACAACAGTATTAAAATAGAAATCCCTTCAATCCAACTCTAACTAGCTTGGAAGAGGAGGCTTATGCTTGGATATATACAAAAACTAGGAGATCTAGCCCAGGGGGGTGTAAATCCGAAGGAGATCAGCTGATGGAGAGTCAATCAATGCAGATCTGAAGCTGAACTAAGCCTACTTGTTAATCGAGGGCCTAATTGAGCTAACACATCAACCCATAAACCAACACATCAGTCCACAGAGCATCCAAGAGAGTCCACACGTGTGGAGGAGAGAGAGAGGGCACAATTCCCCATAAATATTGTTGAATATCAACTCTAGATCTGATTTGATCACCTCCTTCAGTCAAGGATTTGTCAGATCTAGTCAATTTGGTTCAAATCTGACTGATTTCAATCAAATCAGCTGAGAATCCACTGATCTATAATTTTGGATTTGCTCCATTATTCATCAATTTATTAATTAAAATAATCAATAATTAATTTTTGGGGCTTTCAGACCTGAGCGATGGCAAATCACTCAAAACTACGAAATAATGGGTCCATGGGTTTACATGGTGCTCTTAGCTTGAAAATGAGCACCTACATGACTGGAACTGATTATTTGGCCCACTTTTATTACAAAATCAATTTTTCCAATTAAACTATTAAAAAATAGCCTAAGTTTTGGAAAAATTAAATTTTAATAAAAAACACTGAAAAAACTAAAAATTTGAAAATTTGAAAAAACCTAGGGGGACTTAGACATGTTCATATGACTCAACCATGATTTCTAGCATGTTTATACATTGACACATAGACTCTAATAACCTCAATAGGCCTAAATGCCAAGTTGACCACCCCAACATTGGAGGTATGGAGTGAAAAACTCAGAAATTATAAGTCGTTTATTCAATAACCAATAATAACCAAGGGAAAAAACACCCTGGGATGATGGGATTGACAAATAAAGTCTAAGAGACTGAGTCTTTTACAGACACTATCATGCTATAACATTTATTACAATTCCCCCATGGGTTATGAACATGTGATATAGTACAACAAGCACTTCCCATAAGTACTTCCAAAGGTCTTCTGAAGTCCAAACAAGTTATCCTTGTCTAGTTCACCAGGCTCACTTGATAAAAAACCACTAAGTACAACTTAGGTGGTAACATTTTGGCTCCAACTGTGGGACATGTGCTTGATTCGGTCTTTAAGGAAATGAGAGGATACGAGAACACCAGAATCTCTAGTTTATATACCTTGTAAAAACATCTCAACTTGATAAGAAAAACCTCCGTAGCTCAAGTTTTATAAAAAACCAAATGAACCATGAAGCTGATTTATTTAAGCAAAATAAATGTAACTAACTAAAAGAAGCAAAGTTTTATTATAGCTAAGTATAAAATAGAAATGTAGAAAGTAAATGCTCTCTTTCAAGGATCTTATTTTCCTACTCTAAGCATGATATAAAAAGGGTTAGGTGTAATCAGAAATCCAATGTAACCACCTAAGCATTTTATTAACATAAAAAAAAATTTCCTTGCCTTTGGTTACCAGCCAAAGTAAGGATACCTTATTCAGAAATTGCAAACCTGCATGATGATTCAGAATGGGTGGGATGGATGGGAGATCATAGGAATGAATAATGTCATAAAAATTCTTCCCCAACTTGTATGTGCTCATGCAGGTTGCTTCTATCCATGACTAGATAGGACTGATATACCAATCAGAATGATGAGGTAGACTGACTACATCATCATACTACTCACCGGGGCTTATCAATTGATAACTTGTTGCACAAGCCCCAAGTAGCTCCAAATCATAAGGAACCTCTATGTGTGAAAAAGATGGTTGAGACTGATATTCAACTGACTACATCACATCTGACTTTTCACAATACTGTTTCTCAATGTCTTCATTACCAATACCCTTGTGCTTCTCTGCATGATATGAATCTGAATGACCACATGAAAATTTTGAATGCTCCTCTTTCATACTAAAGTTTTCCCAAATATCCATATACATGCTCCCCTCTATGGATGTATCGTATATTGGAATTCCACAAATTTTTTAATAGACACACCCCTTGTTGGACATATCCTGGATGGGATTCTCCATAAGATTTTCACAATTTGGATTATCTATGAAATTCCAATAGTCATCACTCCCATCATGTCATATGTGGGGGAATCTTAATGCATGGAATCATGCTCCTGCCTATCCATGTCTTCCTTGTATTCATAACAATATTCTTCACATAAAATGTTACAAGGCAATAAACTTTCCAAACATTCATCAACATGAGGAGAACAAGGTCTAGTGTCACCACACACTGTACTGATCTTATCATAGGTTTCTTTATAGGCTTCTGTTATGATATCATGAAGAGGATATTCAATATTATGTTCAATCAAGGAATTTTTTTGGACATATTCAATGGGACCACTTGGGATGTGTTTCTCAGTGGGTTTCTCTAGAGGGATTTCTAGAAAAATATCAGCATTGCAACACACTTGAGAATACCTCAAATCTTCAATGTTTTCAGCTATGGTGACATGAGGAGAGTCTTCAACAATGTGTTCCATCATGGGCTCCTCCTAAAGCTCCTCAATAGGATCATCTTGGATTTTCCCTTCCTCAGAATCTTTCTATGTATTGGGAGATATCTCATATTCTTTACGAAGATGCTTAATTGCTTCCTTTCTTAAATAACTACTAGGATGCTTTTTGATGTGAGTATCATGAATTTCCTCTTCACTTAAATGTTCAAGAAGTGACTCCAAGTATTCAATACTTTGTATCATGGAAAAAGATCCATCATATGTTTCCTTGTGATACTCTATTCCAGATAGGTATAAAGTATAGATATTTTCAAGGAACTTTTTCAAACCATTCATACTGCCCCTACCATCATGCCACTGCTCTAAAAACAAGGAAGATTGGAAAATAAGTTATACATTTATTAGGAATGCCCTAATAGAACCAACAACAGGCCTCACCCCGAAAAGTACTAGAAAACATTTCCATTATATTGTCTTCATGAAGAATATTGGAGTCAGCAATCAACTGTAGGAAATATTTGACATGCTAGATGGCTGAATCACCATAATCTCCATGAAATTCCGGAAGCCAGTTATATGCATCCCCCAAACAATTACAATAGTTAGGAAAACCGGGGATGTTTTAGAAATTGATAGCCTGCAACATTACGGTTAACTGGGCACCATATCTCTCCTTTAATTCATCCATATCAAAAATTAATAGTATGCATTTCATATAACGATTTAACCTTGTACAGAAAAGGTGGAGCTGTCAAGTGATGAGCTTTAAAGGTTTTAACATGTCGCATGGGATAATCTAAACACAACAAAACTTCACAAGTTTTTGTGATAAACAAGGGTTTTATCCCTTCAATGGAGTCGCCATGTGAAAAAGAAAAATAAGCATTTATAAATCTTTCCACAAAAAATATTTTTTGCTTTTCTTTGTAAGAATAAAAACTGGAAAAAAGTCAGTGGAGTCGCCAGATGAAAATTAAAGATCTACTCTAAGCATTCATCAAACAAAGCAAAAACAAAAAGGAAGAAAACAAAAGTTGTACTCGGGAATAAAAATATTTATCCCTGGCAATGGCACCAAAAAGTGTTGCCTCCTTTCACACACCTAGGTCACGTGGCAGAAATATTCAAGCCACTTGGTGTGTCCTTGGGGGAAAGTCTCGAGTCAAGGCTGTCACCTTGTTCTTGACTCCTCCGTTTAGGCTCAACTCCTAACGAAGCCAAGGGGGGTATACCCTATTAAGTTACTAGTATAATTACTTAGTATAGTGATGTTAAACTGAATGAGTTACTTATAAGTTTGATATTTAACTATAGATAATCAAAGATGGCAAGATACAAAAATGAACACACAAAAGCACAATGCTGAGACACAATAGATATATAAACCAAGAAAATAACCAGTGCCTTAGAATGGAGTAAAAAAATAAGATCAATGTACTTGCATGTGCTTGGAGTGAATGTTTTGTGATTGCCTCTTGGTACGTTTTAAGTTAAATTTGAGGGGTGAGTTGATTAAAATTAGGCGAAGGGGTGGACTCCAGATATACCCAAGAGTACTTGGAATATGTCCAAAACTAAACCTTCATGGATACCTCCAAGGAATATGTGGGCTAAATGGAGTCTCTAGGGCTATTGTTCATAATGCACCCATTAGGGTGTGACAGAGATCGGCACCCCGAGGTCACTTTTCAGGAGTTCCTGCTTCCTTTGGGTATTTTTCCACCGTAATGGTTTGATCTAGGTGTTGGATTATCACCTGATGGTTTATCAATTTGGGAGAGTGAATCCTAATTATTCTATTCACTCAAGTTCTTTTGATAGAACTTGACTAATCAGACGAACCGCAGCCAAGTGCAGAGCATACACGCCGGAGTCTTGTCAATTTTAGTAAATTTTGAGATGGATGTTCTTGTTAAAAACAAAACCCTCCAGGAACCTCTTTCGATCCAAATGGATCTCAATCGGGGAATCAAGGAGGGGTTAATTTTATTAAAGTTGAAGAAACAGTTAATGAAAATAAAACCAAGATACACAATGTTGGTTCTCTAATTAGTCCTACCACGCATCTCTTTCCCCTTTTGGGTCAATCGGGAAGTCATGGGGTAAGTATTAAATTACTTTGAAACTTTAGATATGGAATATGGAATAGATAATAGACCAAACTATACTGCCCTGGAGATTATAACTACGCTAGATTGCAAAAAACAAGAATGAAAAGCAAAAAAGGACACGGACACAAATCCCCCCAGTGGGGATGGGGAATGGGCTCGAAAAAGCCTATTCAGAATTATTTTATTACCAGTAGTTACAATATCAATAAAATGATATGATTCCTCTTGATTCTTATATATAATTAAACCAAGAGGTTACAAAGTGCAAAAATTAAAGATTTCAGTCAAAAAGGGAGATCACTGGGGGGATTCACAAGGCCCAAAAGTGACTTTCGAACAACAGCTCCTCCTCTTTTTTATTATACCTGCTAAAAAATAGAAATCTTATTAGACTGAAATATTCCCAAAATCTCTCTGAAAGTACCTTTGGGTCAGCTTACTTTTAACCAAAAAAAAAGCTAAGTAAAAACTAGTTAAAAAAAAGTAAAAAGGGAACCAAGGAAAGCAAGCTTTCCTTGGGATTTTGGCTTGCCTTTTAGGAATTCAATATGATGTGCACTGATTTCTATATTTATCTTTTATAATAGAAAATATAAATGTAATGCATGCAAGCTAGATATTCTCTTTAAAATTCCATGCAAAAAGGACGATTTCCCTCAAGCTAGATCTAGAATGCTTATGAAACCTTTTAAGAACAAGATCTAGATTATGGGCTTTGAGGAGATAGATATATGTTAAATTTACTTTAATATAATATATCTAAACAATATCAAAGCTATGAACAAAGTAACCAGGTAAAAAAATTGATTTTGAAGGAGGAAAAGGAGAAGACAAGTGCTTGTTGCTGAAGCATATCTACAATGGAAACTTTTTAATGGAATACAGAGGGGAAATATATTCACAAAGCTTTTGGATGTAAAATGGAGTCAAACTAGATCCATAGCTCATCTAATCCTTGCTACCTTAAATCTAAACACACAATCCTGCACGAAACCTCATGAGATCAGAATATATATATGAAAAAGAGACAAGAATTACATGCAAGTAAACTTATTAAACATGTATAATCTAGATCTTCTAATCATATATGCTATGAAATATAAGAAAAACAAGTAACCTTACTTGCCCAACTATACTCCTATTGATTCAACTAAATCGTTCAAGCCAGACAGGGCTCAGATGCATAATTTGAGAGAAAAGTCAAAAACATCAATAGCCCTAAGACAATGCTTAATCCACACATATGAGAGCATTACACCATTTGGCCTCCAAAGCTTCTTTATTTCAACAATAAAAAGATTACAACAGTATTACAATAGAAAGCCTTTCAATCCAACTCTAAATATCTTGGAAGAGAAGGATTATGCTTGGATATATACAAAAACTAGGAGATCTATCCCAGGGGGGGCGCAAATCCCAAGGAGACATATCAAATCAGCTAATGGAGAGTCAATCAATGCAGATTTGAAGTTGAACTGAGCCTACTTGTCAACCGGGGGCCTGATTGAGCTGACACATCAACCCATAAACTGACACATCAGTCCACAAAGCATCCAGGAGAGTCCACACATGTGGAGGAGAGAGAGAGGGTGCAATTCTCCATAAAGATTGCTGAAGATCAACTCTGGATCTGATTTGATCACCTCATTTAGTCAAGGATTTGTCAGATCTAGTCAATTTGGTTTAGATATAACTAATTTCAATCAAATTGGCTAAGAATCCATTCATCTATGATTTTGGATTTGCTCCATTATTCATCAATTTATCAATTAAAATAATCAATAATTGATTTTTTAGGCTTTTAGACCTGAGTGATGGAAAATCACTCAAAACTAGGAAATAGTGGGTCGATGGGTTTACATGGTGCTCTTAGCTTGAAAATGAGCACCTACATGACTGAAACTGATTATTTGGCCCAATTTTATTACAAAATAAAATTTTCCAATTAAACTATTAAAAAATAGCCTAAGTTTTGGAAAAATTAAATTTTAATGAAAAACACTGAAAAAACTAAAAATTTGAAAAATTGAAAAAACCTAGGGTACTTAGACATGTTCATATGATTTAACCATGATGTCTAGCATGTTTATACATTGACACATAGACTCTAATAACCTCAATAGGCCTAAATGCCAAGCCGACCACCCCAACTTTGGAGGTATGGAGTGAAAAAATCAGAAATTATCAGTCATTTATTCAACAACCAATAATAAACAAGGGAAAAAACACCCTTGTCTGATTGGATTGACAAATAAAGTCTAACATACCGAGTCTTTTACAGACACTATCATGCTAGAACATTTATTACAATTCCCCCATGGGTTATGAACATGTGATATAGTACAACAAGCACTTCCCAGAAGTACTTCCAAAGGTCTTCTGAAGTCCGAACAAGTTATCCTTGTCTAGTTCACTAGGATCACCTGATAAAAAACCACTAAGTACAGCTTTGGTGGTAACATGACGTATCCAGTTCAGCTTGTTCTTCCTTTCATCTCAAGTTTTCTCACCATATTTCAGCTGTATGGAGTGAGGTGCACTTTGTGAGCTATTAATCTCTTCAAGGGAGCTTATATTGCTCCACTATTTTGTATTCTGATGTAAATTATCTGATATTTAAGTTTAGAAATCTATCAGGTTGAAATTCCAAGAAATCTCATGTATGCTCAATAATGAAGACAGTACCATTTCCCCACTACCTTGTTGTAAACTCTTGTAATATTGATGGTTTCTAATGGATGTATAGAATATTGATTATTTATTAATGAATGGAATGTAATTAAAGTATATTATTGGTTTCATGTTTATTAACTGATAATTTTTTCCAATTGGGTCAAATTTTATAGCAATTGGAGCAAACTACACCTCATCTCCCCAAGGGTCCAAAACTAGTTTTTTATATTTGATAGAAAGAAGTGATAACAGCCATGGGAGGTCTTTTGGTTATGCATATGAGTCTCTGATAATTTGTTCTACACATACCCTGCTTCAATTTAATAATTTGAGTGGGTTTTTGCACATTTGGGAATCCATTTCTACCACTTACCCCGGGGAAGATTTGAGCCCAAAATTGGTAGTCACAATCATCTATATTGTTCAGAATTTAGTATAGACTTGTAGAAGTGATTGGAGGGCCATAACACATCCATGAACATAATAATTAAGTTATTATATCATTAATACACCTTCTCTGAATATTTGGGAGCGATTGGGCTGATTTGGAGACCGAGACACTAAAACTAGTTAAGAGCCAAAATCGTGAAAAAATTGGAAAATTGAGCATTTTGGTAAAAATTGAAAAAATGGGACATTACATAGGATGCCTTGCACATGGTTTTAAGACATTTTCAGTACGCTCCTAAACCATGTACAATAAAACCATGGGTTGTTTAGGAGGTCTTTCACATGGTTCTAAAATCATGTATGGGGGAGATGTTTAGAATACTAATATAATTTAATTTATGCAAAACTTGAGAATAATATTATCATTATACTAGATCCTCACTTGAAGTTATATTTAGGAAATTATTAAAATGTATGTAGTGTGGAGGTTTGAAACAATTTAATATTTCCAATTAGGTCAGTATTGCAAGGTTTTAAATAAGGGTTTTTAAATTATGAGACTATGAAATATACTATTAAAATAAGGTTTTTTAATAGTTAATAATTTATAATAAAGAAAAACATTTAAAAAAAATGCATTTAAATAAGGTTTTTTGAATTATATTTAAAATAAAGTTTTTAAAATATAATTGAAAATATAGTCAATTTATCACAATAATATAATATTATAATGCTTTAAAAAGTTTAATGTTTTAATAATTATAATGTTTTAATAGTTATAATGTGTTAATAATTTAAATAGTAAAATAGTTTTTAAGAAATAAGTTTTTAAAATATAATTGAAAATATAGTCCATTTATGGAATAGTATAATATTATAATGTTTTAATAATTTAAATAATAAAACAATTTTAAATCAAGGTTTTTCCAAATATATTTTAAATAATATTTTTTAAATATTATTGTAAATATAGTCAAATTGAAAAGTGTCATGTTTGAAAATATATTGAATTCCAGTAATAAAATTTTACTAACATGTACAATGCATTTTTTCCTTACATATATTTTAGTGTAGATTTCATGGATGCATAAACTTTAGTGTAGATTTCATGTTTGCATAAATTTTAGTGTAGATGTTAATGCAACATTTTTTATACAAGGTATGGACTAAAAATGGAAGATGTACATGCAGATGATGCTATGAGACAAACAAGAGAAGAACAACAAAACAAAATGTAGCATTAGAGGAAATTTTAACTCAAAATGGGCCTCCTAAAATGAACTAATAAAATAATAGTTAAAATAATAAAATAATATTTATTAATTTTGGAGGAAGAAAAGAAAACAACTACTTTTTTGTTTGTATTTTTGACATATCTCCCTGTGTTTTTGAGTAAAAACATAGGGAGATATCTCAAAAATACAAACAAAAAGAGTAGTTTTTTTTATGATAGCTATCCCCAAATTTATATTAAAAAAGTGTTTAAGACCTATATGGTATTTCAAATTTAAAGCAATTTCATTCGCTAACACATGATGACATGGAATTTGAATAAAAGTTAAAAGGCCCATTTTGAGTTGAAATTTCCTCTAATGACAGAGAGCATATCAAGAAAGAAAATATCACAAAATGACAAGAAGAAAAGAACTGAAAAGAAGATCAGCAAAAATAATATTGAAAAATAAAGTTAGAAGAAATGACTGAAGAAGAACGAGAAGAAGAAAGGAAACAAAACGCAGATCGAAAAAAAGAACATTGAAAAAGAAATTTAGGTGAATTAGTAGCAGAAGAACAAGAAGAACAAAGAAAACGAAACGTTGACCGAAAAAAAGCATATCGAGAAAGAAATCTGAAGAAATTGGAAGAAAAAAGAAATAAAATTGTATAACAATAAAGAAATCAAAATGTAGAACAACAAAGACAATATTCAACCAATATACCCATAGAACCAATTGTAGGAGATGCTCAACATGTAATGGTCACAGATCAACATTATGCTAACATGGTGCAATTGCAAGCAGTTCCAATTTTAGATTTAGTGTCTTTAGAGTTCTTAGTCAAATAATTTGATTTTTTGTTTTACTTCATGTCAGAATCTTATGTCAGGAATTCGACAATCTTTCCCTAGTTCTCTTGCAAATGTGATGAAAATATGTTAGGATGCAAATCCTAATAAGAGACTAGAGATGGATGAGGTTCCTAAAATGTTATAGAATATAGATACCGATTAAGGTGGGGGAATGATCCCTCTTGATCAACCTTAGGGTTTTTTATGCTTTTTCAAGCATAATGCTCCTTAACTTGTCTTCTTAGAAACATGTTAGAAAGGCTTACTATGAAATTTACAACAAATATATTATATGACATTTACAACAATATTTCGATTTAAATTTTTTGTAGGTCTATGATTTCAACCTCCCTTATCATATGATTGATATGAGAAAATGTCAAAACTACCAAGTGTGAAGATAAGAAAAGATGAACAAGATAGATTGAGAATGATATCCGTGTTTTTAACTTAACCTATTCCTTATAATATGATAATCGTCAAATATATATAATTACATAATGATGATCAAACTCCAGTTTTGTTTCGTTTCCCATGAATGGAACCAACCCAGATCCAAATCGTAGGCTCTATCAAGCGTTGAGAGGGATCAAATATCTCAATGTTAAAACCTCTCATCGAATATATCGTTGGGTGCAATACTTGAGAAAATGTTTGCACCTCGGGAGCTTTGATCCCTCTCTGTGCTTAATAGAGACTTGGATTTGGATATAGGCTAGTTTAAAACAAAATACCTAGCTACTGACCTATATAAGAACCTAGGAGTAAAGTTTTGTGGCTTACTTATCTTTACGGATAACACAAACTCATGTACAAGCCTCAGTTCTGGTGTCTCCTAGTTACTTTCATCGATTCCGCAACAACATTTGTTAGCTTACCATTTTTTGTTTATACTATTGACAAATTTTGACATAGCTTTGTTACAACCATGGTTTGAAGTGTATTTTTTTACCATCAAAGAAGTTCAAGGATTGAAATTACAACCAAGCATGAAATTGTGTGTATTTACTCGTGGAGAGTGGTATATAGCCATTGTAATGTCCATATCCAAACACATGGATGAAAAGTATACCTAGTTTGGAAGTGGCATGGATACACATGGTCATTCTGATATTATTCACAATTATAGTTGAGAGGTAGTTCACTTCCTCTGCCATAGTTTCTAGTTTTTTATGTCCTTCATACTTTGATTTTCATTATTGAATAACCTACTAATTCTTATACAATTGTTGGAGGTATTTCCAGTAGCGATAAAGAAAAGGGTAGTATCTTTTATCTGGTAAGGCCTTATACTTGGCTTCCTATGTGTTTATGCTTGTGATGGTGTACAACAAAGAATGTTGCTTACTTTTAAAATCTTCTATGGGTTTTCATTCCCAAATACAGATGTTGGTTAAGAGGAACTGTCGGATTCTGAACCCTATTTTTGTTTACTTAATAGTAATTATTCTATCAATACATCTTCTTAAATATGATTTGTATTTATAAAAAAATCATAGAGTTTTGTTGGATTGTTAATGGATCTTTGTTTATTGTTGTAGAAGAGTGGTTTAACTGCTCAGGTTTTGGTTCCCCGTTGACTAATATCAGGCTTACACCTCCCTTAAATTTTCAGCGATGAACAAAAAATGGTTTATAATTTTTTCTCTTCCATTAAATTGTTTATCCTTTTACAAAATAAATTGCAAGTTAGTGCATGGTAATTTAAAAAAGGTTTATAATTTTTTCCCTAGTAATGAATTATTCTATTACATGGTAAATGGTAAATATGGTAACTCTATTACTCTTTTAAGAGTAAACAAAATGTTGTTTGATACAAGGATAGTATAAAATTTTTTAGTGATATGTGTTAGGGATGGATTTTCGGGTGTATCATTTATGTTATACAATCGACTGATTTTTACTACAACTCATTAGTTCAATTCCAAATGAATGTTAGTTTTTTTTTAAAGGAAATATATATAGACGTTTACCTTTATGGTTTTTATAAAAGGGTTTTACACAATAGTTCAATGTCAATTCTTTTTAGAAAATCGACTTACCCTGGGGCAACTCAAGAATACAACATTTCATTAATATAACGGATAGATATATAACCAATATTGAATACCTCTACAAACATTTGCCATTCTTAACATGAATTTCTCAAACATAAAGAATACAGATAATATAAATAGTCGATTATGTAAATCTACTAAGTTAGGTTCAGGATAAGAATATCGAAAATATATTTTGGAACTAGAAGTTAAACAGCCACACTACTCCCTGCCATAGGAGCCTCGAAATATATTTCAATCTGAAAGGATTCCATCCCTTTTCTCGGAACCATAGTTTATGTTTACACTTCCTTAGTTTACCAAGTCACCACCACTCAATTAGTAGGAATTTGTTACTCTCGGAACCTACCACTCTTCTCAAGTTCTCAATAGCATTTCTCCATTTTAGATCCTAGCACTCTATAGTGTTTTCTGAAATAAAATAATCAGAGCCTACACTTTCTAGTGTTCTCTAGAATCTCTTTTTCCCATTCTTTCATTTTTTTGCATCCATTCTCTTTTCTTTCCTAGGGATTTATTAGCTATTAACTAACTCCCCATAAGACTAGCCACTTGTCCTTTTAAAGATAGTTGAGTATTTAGTTATATACATAAACTTAGGTTTCACCAATTAACTACATGGTTGTCGAGATTCTATATCCCATCATTTATAAATTTCTTTTCCATAAAGAAGTACTTCTACATTATTTATTAGTTTATCTCACAATCAATTCTAAACAAAATTCCTTTGAGTTTTATGAGAGGTATTACAAATGCTAATTCCAATAGTGTAATAGAACTTGTTTTTCCATTTTCATCTAATGCTATTGCATTAGCGCATGGAACATGCCTATCTTTATTGAAAATATGATTATATGTTATTAAATTTGTCTTATTCATGTACTAAGAGAGGGGGTATAATTTTCCTATGTATCGATAGTATATAAAGATAAAAACATATATGTTGAGAGAAGAGGTATTTCTTGTTTTTGGGGTAGAGGGGTCCATCAAAAGTATGCCGACTAGGTACTCATTGGATGCGGAATTTAATTCTACATCCAACGAGCTATCTTGATTGAAATTTGAGTAAAAACACGGGGAGATATGTCAAAAATACAAACAAAAAGTAGTTTTTTTCTTTTCTTCCTCCAAAATTAATCAATATTATTTTTTTTATCTTAACTATTATTTTATTAATTCTTTTTAGAGGCCCATTTTGAGTTTAAATTTCCTCTAATGGGTAAATCTCTTATATTAAAGTAAAGGTTTTAAGGTTTTTTTTATTTTAAATTAATAATTTTTTATTATTATCTAATATGACTTTTAGAATCAAATATATTTAATGTAGTTAATAATAGATAATTTTATGCTATTAGGATATTGTGAGATTTTGGCTAATGTGAGGCTAAACCAAAACCAAAGAAAAAGATAGAGAGAAACCTAAACTAGATACCATGAGATGAGAAATAATACATGAATTGTAAAGAAGATCTATAGAAGAGTCTGCAAGTTATGTGCACGTGCCAAAGGTGCTAAACCATTTCTCATGGCAGATGAAGATCACATTTGTGGTTTTTCCCAGATCAATTTCTATCAATAACCTTTTTTATGTGTGTCTTTCATATCTGTGTATTTTTTGAATGTATATTTGTTGTGAATGAACTTATTTTATATGCCATACATATAATTATATGATCATATGGAATAATAGTTAATGTATTCTATGATTTACGTTACATAAAGTTATATATATGTCGACAGATCCATAGTTTAACATCTTGAATAAATGTATGAGAACAAGAGGTTATTTCCCAGTTTCAGTTGAGCGACCTGACAATATTGTATGAAGGAAATCCCTGACATAACTGCAAAAACCTAGTTCTACTAGTTCCCAAAAGTGTCTTGGGAGAGACTTTATCTACATTGCAGGTGTTGTTGATACATTTCTTCTTTGTTTGTCTGATATATTGGGATTTTTTTAAGAACAAGGGATATCAACTTGGGTCTACAAGAAATTACCCCAACAATTATTACTTGAAAAGAAACCCCTAAACCATTTTATCCCCTAACAATTATAATCTCAAAAAGGAGTTTCCCCATAAATAAAATGATGCCCTAACATAATGACACTCATTCTCAAACTTATGTCCCATGACTTGACACTCATCCAATAAACATTGACTCATATAACCCTCTACACACTACACCTTTTTAGAACCCTTATCATTGTTAGGATTTATAGTCCTCCCTTGTCCATATGTGTCTATTAGATTATATTTTCAGAACTTAGGAGGATGTAATTAATATTGGGTCCAATTTTTAGAATAATCAACCCATATTTACCCATATTTGACATTAATTAATCATTTTTGTCTTATTCCTAGATTCCTCACTATGCTAGTTGGCTTCCACATGCACCTAGAAGTCAACACTTGCTAAAATTGGGTCATGGATCAATTTGGAACCATCCAGGAAAAATTGTTAGCATGTCTTCTTTTATTCTTGGTTTGTAAAAGCACGGTTATGCTTTTTCTGAAAGATGCCTCGCTTTACAATAGTTTTAAGGCAAAAGGAAAAGCTAGTCTAGGAGTAACTATATTGTTTTTTTCCCACATTATCCTTTTTCATTTTATCCAAAAAAAAGTATGTATATAATATATTTCCATCACTTATTACCTTCCCTATATTATTTATCCAATTCATGATCATCTTCATAGATTTGGAAATTGATTTTTGCACCTATGGGGGATTTGACTAGTTTTAGTAAGCCTGCTTTTTGAGCAATTCGAATAGAAACCTGTTGACGGGCATATTTGAATAAGCCCACAATGGGGGAATAAAACCCAGACTAGGATCCTTAGATCAGGCTCCAAGCTGTTTGGGATGGTTGTTCCCGACAGGTTTAAAGGCTCTATTAGCCTAGAAATTTAAAAGTCTAAAGGTTAAAACTAATGCTACTGATTGCTAATCAGTCCTACACTTATGATTACCAAGGTTAATTCATGTTATATATTACAAGATGACAAACTGTTATATTTAACCTACTTAAAGCAGTTAATTATAAACACAAGAATAGAAAGATAAAAATTAACAGAGTTAATGACCTATAGGGATGTATAATATACACAGTGTACAGTAATTACAATAGAAATAATCTAAATATTTGTAATTCCTGTAAAAGGATCTGATTCAAATATATTTTTTGAATAATATAATCAATAAAAACTTAAATGCATATTATCCTAATCTACACTCTATCCTGATCAGGAGCAAAGGAAAATTTAACCTGCAATCGATTTATGCAGATAAGAACACTGCATGAAGACACTTGATAATACTTAAAGAAATTTAAACATTAGAAAAACCATACAGAAATCTTTACATATTATATAACAATGATATCAATCATTAATTACAAAAACATGACATATCAGCAAGATCGAAAATAGTAACAGTCGATACTTATAAATAACATTTGAGCAATTCTTCAAAGAAATTATCACAAACATTTATAATATAGAAAAAACGAGTGACAAAACTGAGAGATATCCCAAATCATTTGTAAAGTGTAAAAACTGTATATATGTATTAAATATCACCAGTTCAAACGCTGTAGCTACTGACAGTTAACTATCTTGAGTCATAGATAGATCGAACAGCGGTCTTGTCCTCCCTTTCCCAAACTATTGACCCCTTAGCAGCAGTATTTCTGAGCTTTCAAGAGAGAAATCTCTTAAGCTTTGGCAGCATACAGTCTGTTTCCCCAGCTCTAGCTCTTGATTTGCTCTTCCAACATTGAAAAAGAAGTTCTTCAATACTGTTGTGCATTTACAGAATAACTCCGGCAATAATGTTTTGATCTGAGAGAGCAATCTCTCAGTCCAGTCTCCTCCCCTACAATCAAATTCTTCTCTTCTTAAATAAACCACAATCAGAAGAAATCAAAACAAATTAAGCTCTGCACAGGCAAATTTCTGGAAAGAACCATCTCTTTGCCGGCCGCAACTGCAAAAATCACGTTCAGAGAACCCTAAAAATCTCCCAAAATCCATCATTTTCTGGTGAAATCTGCCTGAGATAAACTAAATGGACCCGTTCTGAGAAAAACCCATGTGGAAGATTTTTAAGATCTTCTTCCATTTGTTCACAACGTGGCTCAGAGAATTGTCTATCAATTGAAAACGTGATTTTGTAACTGGCAACAATCCCGGCAGTTTGTTCCTTTTTTCTCTGGAATGAAGCTAATCGCCTGAGACCCTCAAATGTCTCATGGATATCTGCAGTTGTTATTAAACCCATAATTATCAACTCAGAGTCTTTCTCGCCACAGTGTCCACAATTCCAGAGTTTAAACAGTCATTTCTTCATTCTGCCATAAACCATGCTCTCAAACTAGTTGTAATAATAAATACATCCATGAGCTGGGCAGTCGAATTGCTACCTGTTCACAAAATAAATAGGACAATCATTTACATAATCATTTCAGCATCTATCACCCACTTTAAACCAATCACAAAAATGCATAAAGTTTATTTATAAAAATCATTATTACATTGTGCTAATGGTGAAGTTGTCCGAAAGGTAAAACAAATCAAGAATTGGAATTTTTCTTTCAGTTATCGCCCGTCAAAGTTTTGATGATATTCATCTTTTGTGACAAATGGAATGATCTACTTTGAACTCGGAATGAAGCATTTTGATGTTGCAATTTCATGTCGTGACAGACTTAGGTTGAAATAATCCAAGCCCCAATTGCCATTCTGTTTCTTTTTAACATTAAATTAATCATGATTTTCCTTTAGTAACGAATATGTAACTTCTTCATTATATGGTTGCTTCCTTCTTTTAAAATATGAAAAACAAATCCCATAACCAATAGTATTAACTTCGACCTTTACATGCAATAATAAAGATGACACATGAGGACCATTATAAAGATGAAGATGAAATAATAAGGTTGTGTTATGCATAATTCTTAGATTGAACCAAAAGCCTTGAAGATATAATTCGAATGAACTTTGATAAGACGCCAAAAAAAATAAAATAATCAACCTTAAACCTTATCAATATTTAAGATAACAAAATCACATAATGAAAATCAAATTATAAATATTTAGATAAGATTTCAAAATTAGGTTATAACAAATTACTAACACCTATCCATTGATTTTCAATGCAAATCCATTCAAAATAATAGTTTCAAAGTAGTGATTTTGTCAACTAATCCATAGTCTGCAAAGGTTTTTTTTTTTAAACATTGAATTTCATGTTTCAGTAGATTCTGGAATGTTACCATTTCAATAGCTGTTAATTCTTTAGTTTTTCCATATGAAATTCAAACATTTCATCAAAAACAAAATACAATTTTATTTGATGAAATAATGTTTTTTAAAGGCTATTGGGTAGGGGCACAACAAAACCTTATGCTTTCGAATATATGATTTAATTATATATTTGAGCAGCCTATTACTTCATATGGTTTGTGTATGTACACTTATTGAATACATGATTAAGTTATGCACCAATTCCAGTCTCCTTTTGTGTGAATTTTGCATGTTTGATTAGCAATTTGTGAGTGTAACTGTTCTATCACTTGGGTTCAATTTCCACATTGTATAAGAGCATTGTAGATAGATTTTTATCCTTCCAAATTGTTATTTCAGGTTCGACATCATTGACTGGGAGCGCATTCTGCTGACTGGGGGGGACAATTACTGAGATATGGACCAATCTCAAAGGATCATCTTGACTCCATTCAATTTATTTGAATGGAAATATTATATGGAGATATTGTTGAGAAATAAAAGTATCTACAAGTTTACCATGGCAACTAAGACAGAGCCTAATGCAGTTGCATAGAAAATTAAATGGCACAATAGGAGGGATGAGGCCTATGGTCTTTTGTGCTTAAGCATTTCAAGAGACCTCCTCTTTCATCTTGATTCATTGACATCACCTAATGAGGTTTGGGAGAATCTTGAAGATATTTTTTGAAAGACAGATGAGATGAGAAGAAATCAAATTGAGAATGAATTGATCTCTTTGAGTCCCAGTAGCTTTGAATCATTGCAAATCTACTTTTCCAAGTTTAACGCCCTTGTTTTGCAGCTAAAACAGTGTGGGATTGAAAATAAGGAAGAAAAACTAGTATTGAACATACTCTCAAATATTGGTCCTAACTCTTCATTGTTTGTTTCGACCTTCCATCCCACCAAATTGACAACTCGAACCTAGAATATTCCTCATCTTGTTGATTTCATGGAATCCCTCACCCAAGAGTAAGATAAATTATTAATGATGGGCACCATAAAACCTTCCAAAGAACAATATTTTGTTGGTGGAGATTCGAATGTAGATCCAAAAATCAACAAAAAAGATAAAAATCCACCTGAGAAAAAGAGAGACAAGTCAAAGTCTTAAGAGGAGCCCTTAGGCTCCATGAAGAAATTCCAGAAGAAGAATAACAAAGGAGAAATGAGTAAGTGTGCATACTACAGTAAGGGATATCATCCTGAGAGATCTTGTATGAAAAATAAAATTGACATGTTGACACAAATTCTAGAGGAGAACAACATCTCCCTTCCTAATTACTCAAAGAAGAGGGAAGGAGGATCAAATTCAGAAGACAAGGAGAGAGTACATGCTTTGGTTGCTAGCACCTCAAGCTCACCTAGATTCATCATTGATTCTGGAGCTTCTAAACATATGGTTTCAACAAGGGAGGTATTCTCTTCTCTTGTCATGTCGAAAATTCCACTAATAATTTTGGGAGATAACTCTCTGACTGACAGTATGGGGAAGGGTAGGATTGATCTTGACCATCGTAATTTCAATCTTGTGTTGTATGTTCCAGTTATTACCTCTAATATCTTGTCATTGTATCATATGACTAACACTAGGTCTCTAAATAAAGTCATATTATACCCCAATAAAGTTGAAATATTAGATATTTTGAATTGTAAAGTCACAGCGAAAGGAGTTGTGGATCACACTTCAAAGGTATAGAAGTTTTCCCATTTTCTACCATATTCAAACCCCTTTTCTCTTCTCACCCATGCTAATGAAAAAAGCAAGATTTAGCATGAGAGATTTGGCCATATTAAATATAAGTATCTTTCTGATTTGAGTAACAAAGATATGGTCATAGGGTTACCAAAGGTCAAGTTTTCTAAGGGAGTGTATCAAGGTTGTATCCTAGGAAAACACCCAGAGCATATGAGAGAGCTAGTCATGAGAGAACCTCTACACCTCTTGAGTTAATCCATAGTGACATTTCTGGTCCATTGCCTCATATGTACATGATTCAATTCAAATATGCACTCACTTTTATAGATGAATTTTCCAAGAATTTTTGGGTCTACTTCCTAAAGCACAAGTCTGAAGTTGTTGACCTCTTCAAGGTCTTTCGAGCCTTGGTTGAGAACCGGTATGAGAGGAGTCTCGAGATCCTCAGATATTAAAATGGTGGTGAGTATGGAAATTCTAATTCCATCCATTATCATAAATATGCATGTATCCAGATGCAACATTCTAGTCCTTACACACCACAGCAAAATGGTGTTGGTAAGAGAAAGAACAGATCACTCCAGGAGATGGAAACTTGCATGATAGAGGATAAAGCTTTTCCACCAAAGTTTTGGGTCAAGGCTATAAAATATTCATCCTATATAAATAAAAAATTTCCACATAAGCATCTTGATGGTATTACTCCTTTTGAATATTGGAGTGGGCGCAAGCCAGATGTGACCCATTTCAGGATTTTTGGCTCAAAGCCTTGGGCTAGAATTCCAACTGAAAAGAGGAAGGATTCACAACCCCAAAGACAAGAGTTCCTATTTGTTGGGTATTAAAAATATTCAAATGGGTACAATCTGATCAACTTGAGCACTAATAAATATTTCATTGAAATAAGTGTTCAGTTCGAAGAAGAGCCTTTAACAGCAGTTGAAGTTGGAGAGTCCTCTTCACCACCCGAACCACTAATCGTAAGCGAAGAGACTAATGAGTTTTCTGATTATGATATTTCTGATTATTATGGTTTAATTGTATATCCTAATAGTCATAAAATAACAAAATTGGCAGTAAGGACCATTCATGCAACTAGGCAACTAGCTGGGAATCCTAATGACACTGGCAGGACTAGATCTCAATTTGAGAGTTCCCTTTGTGTGAAAGATCCACTCTTTGATGAGATGTGTTATTTGATGGTTGAATATGATACTTATACATATTAATATCCAAAACATGATCCAATATGGAAAACATCCATGAAATAAATATTCATATCGCTCCAGAAAAAAAAAACACATGGGAACTAGTTGATCTCCCTCCAAGGAGAAAGCCAATAAAGTGTAAGTGTGTCTTTAAAACTAAGTTTTTTGTTGATGGTTCACCTTTTAAATATAAGGTAATATTTTTAGATAAGTGATACTCTCAATTATGTGTTATTGATTAAAATGATACCTTTGCACCAGTGGCAAAGATGGACTCCATAAGGCTAGCTCTAGCCATTGTAGCTTCAAGGCAATGGGAGGTACATCACATGGATGTGAAGTGTACATTTATAAATGGAGATATGAATGAAGATATTTATATGAATCAACTAGAAGGTTTTGTTTAAAATCCATATTTAATGTGTAGGTTAAATAAATGATTGTATGGGCTCAAGTAATCCCCCAGGGCTTGGTATGCTAAGATTGATGGATTTTTGTTGTCACTGAGTTTTGTTCAATGCAAGTATGATATGAATATATATTTGAAGATCATACATGGTTATATAATGATTATATTTTTATATGTGGATGACCTATAGATTACAGGAATTTCAAAGAAATATATTTCCTCCTTGAAGGATGCAATGAACCATGCATTTTCGATGATAGATTTGGGATTGTTGAGCCAATTCTTGGGTCTTGAAATTGCTCAAACCAAAAATGAAATAAAATTTCATCAGTCCAAGTATGATTCATATATTCTAAACAAGTTGAGTATGAAATATTGCATGTCAATAAAGACTCCATTCCTTTAAGGAGTTAAGCTTGAGGAAGCAGGCTCTTCTCCATTGGTAAATAATACACTATATAGGAAATTGATTGGGTGTTTTATTTATCTTACACATACTCGACCTGACCTATATTATGCAGTTAGTGTGGCTTCAATATAAATGGATCAGACTCATGATATCCATTTGAGATAATCCAAAAGTATCTTAAACTTTGTTCAGGGAACAAGAACTCATGGGATTTTCTATAAAGCAAAATATGAGTTAGAGATAGTTGGATTTACTGAAAGTGATTCGACAGGTGACAACACATATCAAAAGTATACTTCAAGATATGTATTCATGCTTGGAGATGGACCAATCAGTTGGTCAAGTAAGAAGTGGATTTCCATATCACTCTCATATACAGAGGTAGAGTATAGAGGAGTTGTGAATGCAGCTAATCAATGTTTGTGGTTGCAGGGGATACTTGGAGAATGTAGTTTTGTATCTGGTTTTTCAACTGTCATATATTGTGACAATAAAAGCACCATACAAATCTCCACTTATCCAGTTCAAATACAAAGAACCAATCACATTGAGATCCATATGCACTATATCAGGGAGCTTGTTCATGATGGTACCATTGCTCGACTCTACTACAAATCTTCAGAGCAAGTAGTAGATATCTTTACCAAAGTATTATGTCAGAAGACCTTCAGTAATATAAAATCAATGTTGGGGATTACTGATCATGTGGTGAAGTATGATTGATAACAATATTTCCAAAATTTTGTTTCTTTTCCATGTTTAAGGGAGGATTTTCCCACTGGATTTTACCTCTTTCCTTGGTTGTATGGACATGCAATATGTAAAGGGTGACTAAGAATTGTTTCTAGGCCCTATATTTTTTTGTTATTTACTAATAAATTCAGGCTTAAGTGGGGATGTTATAATAATCAACCCATAGTTACCCATATTTCACATTAATTAATCATTTTTTCTTATTCCTAGATTTCTCACTATGCTAGTTGGCTTCCACATGCACCTAGCAGTGAACACTTGCTAAAACTGGGTCATGGAGCGCTTTGGATTCATCTTGGAAACATTTTTAGCATGATTGATTTTATTCCTTGTTTGTAAAAGTGAAGTCTGGCTGTTTCTAAAAGCTTCCTTGCTTTACAATAGTTTTAAGTAAAAAGGAAAAGCTAGTCTAGGAGTAATGTCAAAACCCCAAATTTTCATGAAAATTTAAAATTTTGAGATAACATAAAATGTTTACAATTGCAGTTAGATAACTGCTAGCAGTTAATATAAGAAATGAAATATAAAAATAAAAGTAACCATTTAACTTTAACACATATAACTTAATCCTGTTTTAATTTTGAGATATGATGTAAGTAATCTGCAATCAAATATTTAGCTCTACTGATAGTTTGAATGTCAAGTAGGTGAGGAGTCATTTTCTAGCTGGGGCTTACTTAGCGATTGCTAACGTATCTGTATTTCTAGCTCTTTTCAGGCTAAACAGGTAAATTTTCGATCCAGTAAAATTTTATTAAGGCGTTAACCAGATATACTTCAATTAGCATAGAATATACTGCTAGAGTAAAAGTTGGCTTGCTTAAATTCAAGGATTATATGAGGTAAAACACCTTCTCTTTAATTGCATTATGACTATATCAGTATTTTAATAGCATGTCAATATGATCAGTGTTTACTTTACACTAATGATGGACTATTATAAGAATGACTATTACTTAGATTTAAATTGGTTCCCATCATTACTTTAAGAGAATCCAGTCCTTAATAGAGTCCAAGATTTAGTATATTAGCACTCTCACTGTAACAATAGTTTATTACTGTTGTCGATATAAATTTTCAATACTGTTTAAGTTAAGAAACAAACCTAAGGCCCTATGCAAAATATGTTACACAGAACTCTTGACTTATCTTTAAGTAGCTTGGTGGAGGAAGTTATCAGAGTATACTACATTGCATTTACAGTCGTCCAAAAGTATAATTGTCATCATTAAGTGACTTCTATTTGTCCAAATTCTTCATTTCTTAATAGTGTGATGATAATATGATATCATCTTAATTATTTTTAAATAAGTGTTATACCACCAGTATACTTAGATGATTTCACTGGCTTTCACTATTACGACTAACAGCCTTAAATGAAATCATTTTGAGCTTTCTTTAGTCATGAAAAAATACAGATTACGACTTCTCTTGAAGTTACTATAATATTATAGACTTCTTAAGAATATATTATAGAGTGAATAAAATACTTTAAATATCTTTAATGTTGAATTATGAGCTAATTCATTGTCATTAGAGTTTTTATATGGATTAACTCTAAAACATAGTTCATCGCTATAATAATAGAATCAATAATTATTATGAAACTCTATTACTTGCACTTACGAGTTCATACCCTACTAGGGATATCCTCTTAGTTGTATTAATTCATTTGATAATTTCCATTGATTACAAGTACCAATTTATTTGATACCATGTAAGTTTGGGTTTATTATTAACATATGTTCATGATTTTTAAAATCACCAAAAGTTTATCGATACCCTAAGTTCTAAATACTCTAGCATTATTGAACGATGATTATCGATGATATATATATTATCTTTGAACTTGGTGTATAATGATATTGTTGTTGATCATTTGAGGAGATTATTAACAATGATTTGGTCTTGCCAGCACGTTGCGGACTATAGAACGCGACTCACTTGGTGACTGATAATTTAAAGGGGCACGTGGAACCTTCCTCACTATGCATTACATGATTTAAAATTCTTCCTGCAACCCTAGCTCTTCATTGTTTTGCTGAGGGTTTGGTCTTTGTTATGTTTGGTTTGTTGCAGCCATGAGGGCACGCCTGTGTTCAGCTCCAGCTTCATTGTTTGTGTAATGGAACACTGCCACCTAAGTGTGGTGGTTGGAGAGACATACATCTCTCATTCATTTTTCTTCTTACTTACCCTGAACTATCGTGAGGTAGTGTAGCTCTGTTTATGTCATATGTCTTGTGTTGAACTCTTTCATGGTTGTTGTCAGGCTTGCTCTTGCTCTTGTTGACAGTGTAGCTTGCATCGTGAGCCCCCGTCATCTCTATCACCTGCAAGTATGAGATTTTGGCTTCTTGTTACGCTGGTTGCAGTGCTGTTGTTCCTTCATGGCTCCATAATCTCCACTTACAGGTGATGTAAATGTTTTAAAGTTTAATAATAGATTTTATTTACAGTCTTCAATTCTATAACAAGTTTTTAATTAAACTTTTGTTTCCATTTTGCAGGGATAGTTCACCTTAACAAGAAAAGGACAGGAATCACCTCTCAAAGGGATCGGCATTCAATATACTGGTAAGCCCCAGTTACAAAATGGTTCTCCCTGCTTGTTTAGACCTTAGGGAAAGTTTCTAGTTGGAAGAAGTTACAGCATGGTGGTTACCAAGTCTTAGGTTGTTGTTCTTCAGTTTACTAGTTTTGGTTTTTTATTTTAAACCCTTGCTTTTAGCAGGGTGACTCTGACACAATGTCATGACTTGTAAAGATCTCTTCTTGGTTAAAAGAAAGGATTTTACCTTGCTGTAAATATAAATTTTGATAGTGTTTGTTTAATGAAACCCTATGTCACAACATGGGTGCACTGGCTTTTAAGCTGGTTTTTGTATTTTGTTTAAGTTTAAGCCTTTTTTCCCTCTCACACAATACATAGTTTCTTTTGAAAACATAAGGGTTTCCCTTTGAACTCGGACTCAGTTTACCTTAATGTTATTTATATGAATCTGTGTACTTAGGGTTATTACCCTATTCGACTGTGTAATAAATATATACTGCTTATTATTTGCATTAGACTATTGTTAATGGTTTTTGGAGTGTCATTCAGTCATGATATAATTTATAAATTTTTTTATTTGCTCAGAATTATGAGCTAGGGTTTTCTTTGAATGAAACCCTGGTTAAAGAATTCTTTTAATTTTGTTAAGTGATCTCTGCTACTTTTAAAAAAAAAATTATTTTGAGTAAATATTATTATTATTGTATAATGGGATTTCTTAAATTTGTATTCTATTCATTTATTAGTTATAAGGACTATGACTAGTGAGTAACAGTTTATTTGTTTATGCTTGTATAGAATGATCCAACCAATGGATTATAACTTGGTTTCTTTTATTAGAAACAAAAGTATTTTTAGACTAGGGTTTCGACCCTATAGTTTTCTTTTGCAGGTATGACCTATCATCGATAATTTCAAAATCAGTTCTTACATAAATATGTATTTCATTTATTAAATTATAATCATATTCTATTTGTTTTATGTAATAAATTATAGTTAGGGTTTATTAGAATTCTTGGGTAAGATGTACATAAACTATTTACTTAGTTTGTTCTTTTAAAAATTAGTTATTTTAAATACTTAGTATTACACTACTTGATTATTAGTAATGGTAGACTTAGTGTAGTTACTATTATTAGTGATTAAGCTATATGAATAATAGTTATATATTTAATGAACTTGAATGCAAACAAGGTAGTTTTAACTATATTCTTTTTACTACATAAGCAACTAGTTATCAAATAAGCATAAGGAAAATAAATATATAACACACTCTGTTTATCTTCCTGCATATTTTAATTTGAAACTAAAAGTATAATATACTGAGTATAAAATTGACATATTAACTACTAGTGTATTCCCTTAACATAATAAATCTTCTATCTGTAATGGAATACTACTATTTCATTAACAACACATTTACATAAACAAATAACATAGGTAATCAGGTTATTGGTCCTTTTGATAATAACCTAAATACTGCAATACATTACTTTTCTATTATGAAATGCATTTTACATCTATTCATTTTAGTTTCTTCTCATTTTCTTCATCTAATTTAAATACTCTGCCTGTGCTGGAGTACGGCCTAGTCCTTCTAGATGCATAAAAACACAGGTTAGAATTATTTTCCATCTATTTCAGATTCATTCTTTCAATATACTAAAATATTACTAACTCTAATAGTTCATAACTAAATATTTAACATTCATTAATCAGTCAAATTCACATTTTACCATCTAACATAGTAAAACAAAAAGACTATAGAACCTGATTAAGGTGGACAAAAACAGCGTTAGGAGGCTGTTCCTCCCTACCAACTCTTGGAGAGTGCTCAAACAATGTCTCCTTAGGACCCCTAAGCCTGTTCCTAGTCTCCTTGGCTGAGAACTAGTGGAGCAAGTAAACAATAGACTAGTCCAATGACTCAGTAATCACTCTGCACTCAGCAGTAAGATCCTTCAGCTAAAAATATGCACTAGATCACTTTGCAGTTAACCCCTCAAACTCTTTCCACAAATTCCCTCACCATTGAATTTCTCTGAAGTACATTCAACTGAATAAATACTTCTCTAGAAAATGAGTAGCCTTAGCTCTATTCAATGGGAATTTTTATAAATATTTCCTAGGTCTTTTGGGTCAGTTGTCATTAATTGATCCACCTACTCTGATCCCACTTTCTTGGGGGATCATGACCCCAAATGTAGGGAGGTTTCCACCTAGAACAGTTGGAAGAGGTTTAAGTATGATGCCACTTGTCTGTTTTCTCTCCACCCAGTATCCTCCACCAACTTGACCAGTAAACACTCTTTTAACAGCTCTCCTAAGTTGTTGTCTCCACTTTTATTTATTTATAGTTAAAATATTCAGAATTACATTCAATATCCTTGACTCTGTTGAGTCATCAATTACAACTTAGCATAAAATTTAACATAATTTCTCAAATAAAATCAAATAAGATAATATTATTTTTTCAAAATTGGGGCATGTGACATACACACCCCCTTAGAACATAACATCGTCCTCGATGTTATTTATTCTTCATCCTCAGAATTCCCCTGGAACAGAATTGGATATGCATCTTGCATATTGCTTTCCAATTCTCAGGTGGCTTCCTTTGGACTAAGGTGCTTCCATTGCACCTTCACCTGTCCAATGGTGCGATTCTGAAGTGTGATCTCCCTCTGCCCGAGGATACAGTTCGGTTCCACTAGAAAATATCCTTTTGGTTCCACATGTACATCATTCCAGTTAACAACATGAGTAGCATCATGAACATATTTCTTTAATACAGAAATGTGAAAAACATTATGTACTCATAAATTGGGTGGTAATGCTAATTGATAAGCTACTTGTCCAATCCTGGACAGAATTTCAAATGGACCACAGTAACGAGGTGCTAGTTTTGCACAACTCCCCAATCTCAGAGAGCTCTTTTTGGGCCTTACCTTGATGAACACATGTTCCCCTACTTGAAACTCCTTTGGAGTTATTTTTAAGTCTGCTTGAATTTTGTGTCGATCTTGTGCAACTTTCAGATTACGTTGCACCTGTTTTACAATTTCTTCCATTTCCTTTAACAGTCTAGGACCTAATACTAATCTATCCACCGGATTACTCCAAGAGATAGGAGTATTACATTTCCTTCCATACAAAATTTTGAAAGGACCAAATCTGGCTGATGTCTGATAATTATTATTATAAACAAATTCTACCAGATGCAAATAATCCTCCCATTTACCTGGCTGGTCTTTCACATACATTCTTAATAGATCTTCCAGTACTTGGTTTACTCTTTCAATTTTTCCATCTATTTGAGGATGAAAAGAAGTACTAAAATTTAATTTAGTGTTTAAACCTTTAAACAAATACTTCCAAAAGTTACCTGTAAATTTAGGATCTCTATCTGATATTATTACTTTCGGTATTCCATGCAATTGGAAAATCTATTTTAGAAAAATACCAGCTATGTTTGCAGCTTTATAAGTAGTTTTAAGAGGTATAAAGTGAGCTTCTTTGCTTAACATATCGACTACTACCATGATAGAATCATTTAGATTCTGATTTCTAGGTAGTCCAGTAATAAAATCGAGACTAATTATCTCCCATTTCCAGCTAGGAATGGGTAATGGCTGAAGTAATCCAGCTGGGTGTTGATGTTTAGTTTTCACTTGCTGACATTCAAAACACCTAGCAATATATTTTTCTACTTCAGTCTTCATATTTGGCCAGAAATATTCTTTTCTTAGCATAGTTATAGTCTTTTGATAGCCTGGATGACCTGAGTATGGAGTTTTATGAATTTCATCCAGAAATAATAGCTTAACTTTAGGTACGCTAGGTACATACATTTTGTCTTTATACAGTAAAAAAAAAATTCATTCAAACTGTACCCTTTACTTAAGCTTTCTGTTGGATTTTATTTAGTTTTAGCTTGTAAATTTTGGTAATTCTCATCTTGTTCTATTTCTTCTTTGAGTTGTTCATCCAAATCTGTAGTATATGTGCTAATGGCTGCTGCAAAATTCAGCCTTGCATTCCTACTTAATGCATCAACAACTTTATTTTCTTTACCTTTTATGTGCTGAATTTCAAAATCATACTTACTTAAGAAAGCTAGCCACCTAGCTTGTCTGGCATTTAGATTAGGCTGCTCTAACAGATACTTCAATCCTTTATTATTAGTCATTAAAATGAATTTTCTGCCAATTAAGTGATGTCACCACATATTTAAAGCATGTATAACAGCTGCTAATTCCAGATCATAAGTGGCATAATTCTTTCCACGAATTTTTAATTTTCTAGACTCATAGGCAATAACATGCCCTTCTTGAGTCAGAACACCGCCTAAGCCATCATTGCAGGCGTTAGTGCACACGACAAATTATTTATTAGGATCAGCTATTCTTAAAATAGGTGTGCTGGTTAATAAATTTTTTAACTTTTTAAAGCTTTCCTCGTATTTTTGGTTCCAATCAAACTTGTTTCCTTTTTTCTACAAAGAATTTATCGGATTCGCGATCTTCGAAAAACCTTCAATGAACCTCCGGTAGTACCCGATAATTCCCATGAAATATCGAACATCCATTACATCCTTAGGAATCGGCCAGTATTCGATTGCCCTTATCTTTTTAGGATCTATTGAAATCCCTTCCTTGGTCACCACATGACCTAAGTATTGAATCTTGTCCTTGAAGAAATCACATTTACTAAACTTTGCAAAGAGTTGATGATATTGTAACTCTTGCAAAACAATTTTTAAATGTTCTTTATGTTCTTCTTCAGTTTTTTAATAGATTAAAATGTCGTCGATGAACACGACTACAAAATTATCTAGATGCTTATGCATAATGTTGTTCATTAAACATATGAAAATAGCTGGGGCATTAGTAATCCCAAATGGCATGACGACAAACTCATAATGGCCATATCGAGTTCTAAAAGTTGTCTTAAAGATATCTTCATCTTTAATCCTAACTTGATGATATCCAGACCTCAAATATATTTTCAAAAACATCATGGCTCCACGTAGTTGATTAAACATATCATCTATGCATGGCAACGGGTATCGATTTTTAATGGTCATCTTATTCGACGGATGGTAATCTATGCAAAGTCGCATGGTTCCATCCTTTTTCTAAACGAAGATGACAGGTACCCCCCAGGGAGACACACTAGGTCGAATATACTTTTTATCAATTAATTATTTTAATTGAGACTTTAATTCATTAATTTCATGTATGTTCATTCGATAAGGGGCCTTTGAGCTAGGTACTTCACCAGGTACTAGCTCAATGGTGAAATCCAATTCCCTTTTCGGAGGTAGTCTTGGAATTTCTTCAAGGAATACATCAACATATTCTCTTAAGACTGGTATGTCTTTCAAATTTTAACTTATCTGTCTTAATTAGACTCTCCTCATCAGTTATTGTTACTGCATAATCTTTGCAACCCTTCCTAACAACTCTCTTAAGCTCTAGATCATAAATATACCTTATGGTGGTTTTTCTAGGGATTCCTTTTACACTTACTGGTTTTCCATCACTGTTTAAACATGTGAAGGTTTTATCATAACAATTTAAAATTATCCTATGTTATTCTAACAAGTCCATACCCATAAGTAAATCATAAGAACCAAGAGGAAAAACATTAAGCTTCACAATGGTTTCTAAATGATCCATAACTACTGCACATTCTTTACAAAACAAGTTACCTTTCTTTTAGCACCAATGGCTAACTGAACCAACCAAGAATTCTCAAATTTTTCAACAAGTAACTTACATTTTCCTACCATTTTAGGTGCAATATAACTGATACTAGCTCTAGGATCAATTAAAATAGTTAGAGGGGTTTGATTTATCATACCTTCTACTTCCACCATGGAAGTTTGATATTCTTCTTGTCTATTCTCCAAGGATGCATTGATTCTAGGCATTGTCTTTTCTAATTCCCCAACATTCATCTCCTCCTGTATGGTATGAACATTGCTAACAGTCTTCCTCCCATTAGGAAAGACTGAAGCATAGTGTGGGCCATTACACTCCCAGCACTTTATAGGTTTTTTGCGCTCAAAGTTCTTGGTATAATTACCATGGTTATTAGTAATTTCTTTACTCTTGGAATTATTTTGATTGTTGGGAGAATTATTCTTATTTCCTTGGAAGTTCTTATTATTAGGATAATTTCTGGCCTTATTGTTCTTAGAATTTCTGTTGGGAACAAAATACTTCTTCCTTTGTTCATACTGGTTATTATTTTTCTTAGATTTCTAGTTGGCCAAACTTTCCTTCTTTCGGTTCTATTCAAAATAGAAGTTAGCTTTCCTCATAGCTTCTTCCAAAGTCTTTGGATTGTCATATTCAATTATGTCCTTAATATGATAAGGTAGATAGCCGAGGATTCGATGTACCTTTGGTTTCTCATCTACAAGGTATGGTACATACCTAAGTAGACTTACGAACTTGTTGTTCAGATCTTTCATTGTCATTGATCCTAATTTAAGCTCATAAAAGTTTTTTTCTCTCTCTTCATAATATTGTTCAGACATAAATATCTTTTTAAAGTACCTCTTAAAGGTATTCCATTTTACATTTTTCTCTTTTATTCCCTTAACTCTCTTCAAGTTCTGCCACCAAATGTCAGCCTTTCCTGAGAGGTTGTAGATAGCCATTCTAGCCTTTAACTGGTTAGAATAGTTATATATTTGGAAGTACTTCTTCATCCCAGATAACCAGGATTCTGCTTCCTCTCCCTTCTAAGTCTCTGTGTTGAATGTTGGTGGTTTTATATTTTTGAATTCCCTAGAAATTTCCTCATAAGGTTTGTATTTCCTCTTTTTAGTGTACTGGTTATCATCACTACTATCACTAGTAGAATGGTAATTTCGTTGTTCACCAAACACCTCAGAAGATGAACTGTTTTCATCTTTATTATGTTTCATCTTTTTATATTTATGTTGATGACTTGTATCTTCTGATTCAGTTCTTCTACCCCTACCCTCACTTTGAAACTTTTTAGTTAGGATCTGATTCATCCTCCTGAGCCCTCAGAATCCTTTCATGCTCTCATTTTATAGACTCCTTTTCAGATTTTAGGTCTTTTAAAGTTTGTAACAGTTCTAAGGAATTGGTAGTTAAATCCTCTGGTATAGGATCTCTTGGTAAGTTTCCTAATTCAGTAACTGGATATTCTTCCTCTACATATTCTTCTAACCTTTCCATACCTATTTGTTAAACTTCAGAAACAATTTCTCTATTGAATAACATTTAAAATAAATACATCAGCATAATAATTTAATTTAATGTTTCATAAAAGCTAGTTGGGCTTCATCAAGGCCTAGTGTTTGAACCTTGTGCTCTGATACCACATGTCATAACCCCAAATTTTCATGAAAATTTAAAATTTTGAGAAAACACAAAATGTTTACAGTTGCAATTAGATAACTGCTAGCAATTAATATAAGAAATGAAACAAAAAAATAAAAGTAACCATTTAACTTTAACACATATAACTTAAATTTTTTTTAATTTTGATATATGATGTAAGTAATCTGCAATCAAATATTTAGCTCTACTGATAGTTTGAATGTCAAGTAGGTGAGGAGTAATTTTCTAGCAGGGGCTTACTTAGCGATTGCTAATGTATTTGGATTTCTGGCTCTTTATAGGCTGAACAGGTAAATTTTTGATCCAGTAAAATTTTATTAAGGTGTTAACGAGATATACTTCAATTAGCATAGAATATACTACTAGAGTAAAAGTTGTCTTTCTTAAATTCAAGGATTCTATGAGGTAAAACACCTTCTCTTTAAATGCATTATGAGTATATCAGTATTTTAATAGCATGTCAATATGATCAGTGTATTTACACTATTGATGGAATATTATAAGAATGACTATTACTTAGATTTAAACTGCTTCCCATCATTACTTTAAGCTAATCCAGTCCTTAATAGAGTCCAAGATTTAGTATATTAGCACTCTCACTATAACAATAGCTTATTACTATTGTCGATATAAATTTTCAAGACTATTTAAGTTAAGAAACAGACCTAAGGCCCTATGCGAAATATGTTACACAGAACTCTTAACTTATCTTTAAGTAGCTTGGTGGAGGAAGTTATCAGATTATACTGCATTGCATTTACAGTCGTCCAAAAGTATAATTTTCGTCATTAAGTGACTTCTATTTGTCTAACTTCTTCATGTCTTAATAATGTGATGATAATACAATATCATCTTAATTATTTTTAAATAAGTGTTATACCACCAGTATACTTAATGATTTCACTGTCTTTCACTATTACGACTAACAGCCTTAAATAAAATCATTTTGAGCTTTATTTACTCATGAAGAAATATGGATTACGACTTCTCTTGAAGTTACTATAGTATTATAGACTTCTTAAGAATCTATTCTAGAGTGAAGAAAATACTTTAAATATCTCTAATGTTGAATTATGGGCTAATTCATCGTCATTAGAGTTTTTATATGGATTAACTCTAAAACATAGTTTATCACTATAATAATAGAATCAATGATTATTATGAAACTCTATTACTTGCACTTATGGGTCCATAGCCTACTAGGGATCTCCTCTTAGTTTTATTAATTCATTTGATAATTTCCATTGATTACAAGTACCAATTTATTTGATACCATGTAAGCTTTGGTTTATTATTAACATATGTTCACAATTTTTAAAATCACCAAAAGTTTATTGATACCCTAAGTTCTAAATACTCCAGCATTATTGAACGATGATTATCAATGATATATATATTATCTTTGAACTTGGTGTATAATGGTATTGTTGTTGATCATTTGAGGAGATTATTAACAATGATTTGGTCTTACCAGCACCCTATGGACTATAGAACTCAACCCACTTGGTGACTGATAATTTAAGGGGGAATGTGGAACCTTCCTCACCATGCATTACATGATTTAAAAGTCTTCACTGCAACCCTATCTCTTCATTGTTTTGCGGAGGGTTTGGTATCTGTTATGTTTGGTTTGTTGTGGCCATGATGGAATGCCTCTATTGAGCTCTAGCTTCATTGTTTGTGGAATGGAACACTACCACCTAAGTGTGGTGGTTGGAGAGACATACATCTCTCATTTTTTTTTCTTCTTACTTACCCTGAACTGTCGTGAGGTAGTGTAGCTCTATTGGTGTCATCTATCTGGTGTTGAACTCTTTTGTGGCCATTTCTAGGCTTCCTCTTACTCATGTTGACAGTGTAGCTTGCATCGTGATCCTCCATCATCTTTGTCACCTGTGAGTCTGAGAGTTTGGCTTCTTGTTATGCTGGTTGCAGTGTTGTTGTGCCTTCATGGCTCCATAATCTTCACTTACAGGTGATGTAAATGTTTTAGAGTTTAATACTAGATTTTATTTACAGTCTTCAATTCTATAACAAGTTTTTAATTAAACTTTGGTTTCCATTTTGAAGGGATAGTTCGCCTTAACAAGAAAAGGACAGGAATCACCTCCCAAAGGGATCGACATTCAGTATACGGGTATGCCCCAGTTACATAATTGTTCTCCCTGCTTGTTCAGACCTTAGGGGAAGTTTCTAGTTGCAAGAAGTTACGACATGGTGGTTACCCAGTCTTGGGTTGTTGTTCTTTAGTTTACTAGTTTTGGTTTTTGATTTTAAACCCTTGCTTTCAAAAGGGTGACTCCGGCACAATGCTGTGACTTGTAAAGTTCTCTTCTTGGTTAAAAGAAAGGATTTTACCTTGTTGTAAATATAAATTTTGATAGTGTTCATTTAATGAAACCCTATGTCATAACATGGGTGCACTGGATTTTAAGCTGGTTTTTGTATTTTGTTTAAGTTTAAGCCTTTTCGCCCTGTCACGCAATACATAGTTTCTTTTGAAAACATAAGGGTTTCCCTTTGAAATCGGACTCAGATTAGCTTAATGTCATTTATATGACTCTGTGTACTTAGTTTTATTACCCTATTCGACTATGTAATAAATATATACTATTTATTATTTTCATTAGACTATTGTTAAAGGTTTTTGTAATGTCATTCAGTCATGATATAATTTATAAATTTTGTTATTTTCTTAGAATTATGAGCTAGGGTTTTCTTCGAATGAAACTCTGGTTAAAGAATTCTTTTAATTTTGTTAAGTGATCTTTGCTACTTGTAAAACAAATATTATTTTGAGTAAATATTATTATTAGTGTATAATGGGATTTCTTAAATTTGTATTCTATTCATTTATCGGTTATAAGGACTGTCACTAGTTAGTAATAGTTTATTTGTTTATGCTTATATATAATGATCAAACCAATGGATTATAGCTTGGTTGCTTTTATTAGAAACAAAAGTAGTTTTAGACTAGGGTTTCGACCCTGAAGCTTTCTTTTGCAGGTATGACATGTCTTCGATAATTTCAAAATCAGTTCTTACATAGATATGTATTTCATTTATTAAATTATAATCATATTCTATTTTTTTTATGTAATAAATTATAGTTAGGGTTTATTAGAATTCTTGGGTAAGATGTACATAAACTCCGTACTTAGGTTGTTCTTTTAAAATTTAGTTATTTTAAATACTTAGTATTACACTACCTGATTATTAGTAATGTTAGACTTAGTGTATTTACTATTATTAGTGATTAATCTATATGAATAATAGTTATATCTTTAATAAACCTGAATGCAAACAAGGTAGTTTTAACTATATTCTTTTTACTGCATAAGCAACTCGTTATCAAATAAGCATAAGGAAAATAAATATATAACACACTCTGTTTATCTTCCTGCATGTTTTAATTTGAAAATAAAAGTATAATATACTGAGTATAAACATGACATATTAACTACTAGTGTATTCCATTAACATAATAAATCTTCTATCTTTAATGGAATACTGCTATTTCATTAACATGACATTTACATAAACCAAAAACATAAGTAATCGAGTTATTGGTGCTTTTGATAATAACCTAAATACTCCAATACATTACTTTTCTATTATGAAATGCATTTTACATCTAGTCATTTTAGTTTCTTCTCATTTCCTTCATCTAATTTAAATACTCTGCCTGTGCTGAAGTATGGTTTGGTCCTTCCAAATGTGGAAAAACACAGGTTAGAATTTTTTTCCATCTATTTCAGATTCATTCTTTCAATATACTAAAATATTACTAACTCTAACAGTTCATAACTAAACATTTAACATTCATTAATAAGTCAGATTCACATTTAACCATCTAACATAGTAAAACAAAAAGACTGTAGAACCTGATTAAGATGGACAACAACAGCGTTAGGAGGCCGTTCTTCCCTACCAACTCCTAGGGAGTGCTCAAACAACATCTTCTTAGGACCCTCGAGCCTGTTCCTGGTCTCCTTTTCTGAGAACTAGTGGAGCAAGCAAACAATAGACTAGTCCAATGACTCAATAATCACTCTGCACTCAGCAATAAGATCCTTTAGCTGAAAAGATGCACTAGATCACTTTGTAGTTAAGCCCTCAATATCTTTCCACAAATTCCCTCACCATTGAATTTCTCTAAAGTACATTCACCTGAATGAATACTTCTCTAGAAAATGAGCAGCCTAAGCTCTCTTCAATGGGCATTTTTATAAATATTGCCTAGGTCTTCTGGGTTAGTTGTCATTAGTTGAGCCACGTACTCTGATCCCACTTTATTGGGGGATCATGACCACAAATGTAGGGAGATTTCCACCTGCAACAATTAGAAGAGGTTTGAGGATGATGCCACTTGTCTATTTTCTCTCCACCGAGTCTCCTCCACCAACTTGACCAGTAAACACTCTTTTAACATCTCTCCTAAGCCGTTGTCTCCACTTTTATTTATTTATAATTAAAATATTCATAATTACATTCAATATCCTTGACTCTGTTGAGTCATGAATTACAACATAGCATAAAATTTAACATAATGTCTTAAATAAAATCAAATTAGATAATATTATTTTTGCAAAATTGGGGCATGTGACAAGTAACTTCCTTGTTTTTTTACCACATCATAATCCTTCTTTTTATCCAAACAAAATCATGGACCTGATCTCTTTCCATCAATTATTATCTATCCTATCTGATTTATCCAATTCATGAGCATCTTCATAGATTTGGAAAGTGTTTTTTGCACCTATGGGGGATTTGACTAGTTTTAGTAAGCCTGCTTTTTTACCAATTTTGAATAGCAACCTTATGCTTTGGAATATCTGATGTAATTATATATTTGAGAAGCCTATTAATTCATATGGTTGGATGATGTATACTTATTCAATACAGGATTATATTATGCTCCAATTTCAGTCTCCTTTTGTGTCAATTTTGCATGTTTGATTAGAAATTTTGTGAGTGTGACTGTTCTATCACATGGGTTCAATTTCCACACCACTAGCATGATTGGGTGCACTTGGGCTATTGGTGCCACAATTACTAGTCACTAGAGTGTGGGGAACACATATAGAGGTTAACTGCAACTGACTACACCTTCATGCATCATTTTATGTGCCTCTGAGACCAATCCCTACAATTTAAGAGACAGTGGGAGTGCCACTACCAACCCCCTTAAGTTGTTTGTAGTTAGTAACTATTTAATCTAAGTAATCCTCTAGTTACATTTAGTTAAATTTCTTGCAACTCAATTAGCACCAGTATTACATGGATGCATGTGGGAAGGCACATATTCTCACCTACTTCTCACCTACCATAATAGTTTAACTAGTTTAACTGATTATAACTGATTGAGATACTGAATTAGAAATATGGAGTTAGACTAGTGAACTTCGATAGTGATTTAGACACTTCTAGTTAGCCATGCAATCATATTGAGTTATTATATTTCAATCATATCCACATGATTTAAATTCTCCTTTCTGTAACATTGTTGTATACTGTTTGGATTAATGAAGTTTATACTGTAATTATACTAAGCAACTCTAGTTCATTTTTTGTGAAATTTGTCTTGTTCAGTGTGTATTTCTCATTCCATTACACTACATAATAATACAACAATTCAATTTCACTCGTTGCTTGAATATCAATGGCACAATAATTTAACATGGTATCAGAGCCTACTCAATAAAGAAATGAGTCTCTCCAATCTCCATTATACACCAAAATTAGTTGGTTTTCCACATAAGTCCCGCAAAGTGTACATTGCTAACTCTCGATTCATTTAGAGAAGTCTCTGCGGGCACGATGGACCCTGAGAAAGTGTACATGTCGAGATCGAAGGATTGATTCTGAAATCATTGTGAATGTTTTTTTGTTTTTGCAATGATATTTTGTAGGTACAACTTCATATGGATTTGAGATTATCAGTTGCTCTTCTTACTCCATCCACAAGATATTCATAATGGAAATTGAAGATGATTTCATCTCTAAAGAGACAAGGTCTCTATGAGGTATTTATTCGGCTTGGTAAAGAGTCTTATGAATATGAGAATGACTAGCTAAATTATGGTGATAGAGATTTTGGAACAATATGTCTAGCCTTTTCTCGAAGCTTTTATTACCTTATTGATTTTACTGAATACCCAAAGGATCTCTGGACAGAATTGGACAGAACCTTTAGAAAGAAAAATAAGGATCATTATATCAATTTTGAGAGCACACCAAACACCACAAGAGTTAATTATTCAAAATTCTCAGGCTCTACTCTCTCTGATGAATTTTTTTAAGATCAAGAAGAAGAAGAATCTTCGACATAGTCAATTTGATTTAAAGAAAGTCTCCTTGGAGTGAGTCCTTCTCTTATTGCTCTAGAAGTTTATGATATCTCATACTCTCATATAGTTGATCCAGAAGAAGACATTTGAATCTCTATTATTGAAGAAAACTTCTCCTTCCATTCTATACGAAAATTATCTAGTGATTCTTCTATTTTAAATTAAGTGCATAATTTACTAGTGATTGTTTTAGAAAATGAAGAGGAATTTGATTTATCTCTCTCTAATGTTGCTACTGGTGTGCATAAAAGTGAATCTTTGCATATTTTTGAAATAATATCATATTTTAGGAGTGTTCCTTTCACTCTCATTGATCTTGAGCTTCCAAGAAATTCCTACATGAATGAATGTAACAATACTCATAGTTTTGAAGAAGGATAAATTTTTGCATCTACCATCTCGGTGAAGCACTTGGATTTGTTCCACATTCTTGGATATGATATGAAATTATTTGGATCTAATATGATATTATTTGTTGAGAATATAGTTGTCATTGATGTCAAAGGAGTTCAAAGGAGTTCACGAATGACAAAAAAATAACCAATAGACATGTAGCAGGATAAAATTAGTAAAAGACAAAGGATCCATTACATGGATTATCATTGATGTCAAAGGAGTTCAACAATGACAAAGGAAAATAAGTAACAGGGTTGATGACAAGGGAAAATCATTAACAGGGTCGATGATAGAATAAATATATGCAAAGAAAGCATTGTAAGATCCATAGATCATAATTTGTTATCCACAAGATCCATAGATTAAACAGATCAACAGCCGTCAACGATTTCGCTAGGAGAAGGAGAGAAAATAGAGATCGATTGTTCGATTCTTTGATAAATATACATGAAAGAGAGAGCATTAATTAATCAATTAAATCATTGATATTTCATGAATGGAATATGTTTTAGAATAACCTTGTTGTAGGTTTTGGGATCCACGATCGATCACTGTAAGGATCGATAATAAATGAGACTTAAGTCTGTGTAGGCTTAGATGGTTTAGATCGTGGTAGGAGAAAATGCATGGATGAAAGATGATTTCATGGATTGGAGTTACATATGAGATAACCCAACACTACATAAGTTAATTCATCTGTCACGTCCCCGTTCCTCAGCTGGCGAAGAGGACGCGATGAGCACATCAAATACAACCGGGCAAAATTCCCAATGAACATAGACAGAAATCAAATGGAATCAATGCTGGAATTAAGCATACACAGATGCATAATTCTTCATTCATACAGCGGAAGCAAACACACACATTCCAACAATCTCTATGTTCATTATAATTCATTTAACATCAATATAAATTACAGAGATGCAGTAAACAATAGCACTTATCTTTCAATGAATAATTCACCCGCAACCAGCTACGTCGCTGCAACGTTCCACCCAACCATAGGCCAGCTTTCTCATCAATCTCTCAGCAACGCTGCCACCCCCGAGCTGGGCATGATTCCTCCAGAATAAGGGTCAATTACAGGCTTACACATAGCCAAGGGGACATAAACAACAAACCAATCACAGCTAGGTTTCACAGGCTGTCAACAAACAAGCCAAGCCAACACAGTCCAACTTTCAACCACTGCATACCAGCAGCAAAACCACTTCATTCACTGCCCTGTGAAGAAGCAAAACAACAGGGGACAACCCCAAACAATGGATGAGCACAGCTCAAGTCCAATGGACAACCCAGAGTAGGTTTTGGCCCTAACGTGGCCAAAACAACTCAGCCACGACATCCCAAACCAGGGAAACAACAACAATAGCCCAATTTCAAAGTAAAAACAATGGCAACTATGCACAGTCCCAAAATATAGAAACTCAGCCCACGAATTGGAAACCCACAGTGGCTCAAAACGAAATTGAACACCACAACCAACAAAACACAGGGGAAACAGCAGCCCCAAAACAATGATAGTGAGAACGGCTCTCACAATAGGGAAAATGACCCAAACCTCTGTGCGTGAGGAAGAATTTACACCCAACAGCAAAATGCACGAGAATACATACCCGAATTCTCTGCGTGAGGATGAACCGACCACAGTAGGAAAATGGCTCACAACGAATTGGGCACTACGGCCAACCAAAAACGTGGAGAAGACAAAAACGGGAAGCAATCCCTCTTCGTGAGAATGCACAGCAATGGAGAGGACGCGAATTTGCAGTCAGCGGGTGCTCATCCACTCGTGGAGAGGAACAAAATGCCCACGTGAGACCAAATTCGTCCAAAACCTGTGCGTGAGGAACCAACAGACCCAAAATCGTGGTGAGTGAGTGAACAGACCAGGGAGAGTGCGTGAGGGAGAATAATGGCAAACGTGGGTGGAGTGAGCAAGTGGGTAAGGCTGACAGCTTGCCACAACCACCACCAATTCAGCAATAAATTCCCTCAGCCATAACTCCTCAACCACCAGCTGAGCATTAAAAAGGTTAACAAGGGAAGATGGAAAACCAACAAGGTGACAAAACAACAAAGGTAATAAAACATGGGTTTTTCCCCCATACCCAAAGTTTGAAATCCCCACCCCTTATCCTTTGGAACCATGCCCTTTTCATTCAACGTTGCACTGCCGTAGCTGGTTGTGGTTTATTTTAATTGATGTGCGGGTTTACATGATGCCGAATTAAAATGTGCCTTATAGCACAGCATACCATCGGCAATTATCCCCATTGCCGAAACATACACAACCAAATCGATGGTGGGGCTTTTTCCTTGAGCTCCTCACCATGATTAATTACATTTTACACATCATGCAAATGGGGTCGAAACCGGGGACATGACATCATCCTCATGATTGTAGATCGTATGTTGGATATCTAAAGGTTCTGGAGATCTACAGCCAATATGGATTTCACTAATATAATAGCGAGGAGGATAAAAAGGGAGCTGGGATGAAAAATCAGAAACTAATCAGCAAGAAGGATACCAAGATCAACAAACAAGATTGATCATTGAATTAGACCAATGATAGGTAGTTATTTTGTAGGGAGAACTAGTACATATTATTAAAATCCTGATGTGCACAAAATTTGAATAAAATCCATCTTATGATATTTGGGGTCCACCATCAATATAGAGTTGACGGTCCTCATGGATTTCACAGATTCAACTAGTAGGTGAGTTAACTGCCAAGATGGGTGCAAAATTTTAATTCAAACAAGTTTGTTTTATTTGTAGTCCATTAGAGGAAATTTCAACTCAAAAAGGGCCTCCTAAGAAAAATAATAAAATAATAAAATAATATTTATTAATTTTGGAGGAAGAAAAGAAAAAACTACTTTTGTGTTCGTATTTTCGACATATCTCCCTCTAGTTTTACTCAAATTTCAATCGATAAAGATCCTTGGATGAGAAATTGAATTCTGCATCCAACGAACACCCACTTGGCATACTTTTGGTGGACCTCGCTACCCAAAAACAAGAAATACATGCAAAAATGTGACGATGACATCATCATCACATTTTTTAGGTATTTCCTTTTTTTCAGAGTAGCGAGGTCCATCAAAAGTATGTCAAGTGGGTGCTTGTTGGATGCAGAATTTAATTTTGCATCCAGGGAGCTTTCCTGATCAAAATTTGAGTAAAAACATAGGGAGATATGTCGAAAATACAAAAAAAAATAGTTTTGTTTATGATACCTATCCCCAAATTTATATTAAAAATTTGTTTAAGACCTATACGCTATTTCAAATTTAAAGCAATTTCATTGGCTAACACATAATGACATGGAATTTGAATTAGGTTTAAAAGGCCCATTTTGAGTTGAAATTTCCTCTAATGCCATCATTGATCTGACCAGATATAGATTTAACGACCCTCAAGGTATTTCATAGATTTAACTAGTAAGCTAGTTAGCGTTCTAGATGGGAGCAAAATTTCATTGAGAAATAGTTTACTAAGAACATGAACACTCTAGATCAATCAAGAGAAATTACAAAATCCGATCTTAAAAATATCCATGGACGGGAATGATTTATACACAAAGAAAAGGGAAAATTCACAAATCCGCATTTGAAAATTGATCAATGGTTAGGATTGAATCCGTAAGGAAATCTATGGTGGTGAATGATTTCCATACAAATAAAAGGGAAGATCCACAAATCTTCATTAGATCATAGATCGATGGTCAGGAGCGAACCCGCAAGAGAATTAACAGTTTAGAAGAAAAGAGGAAGGCAGAAAGGGAAAAAGAGAAATCAAGGTCTAGAATAATATGGTGTTCCGCTACCCAAAATATAGAAGATAGACGGTCTGAAAACATCTACATAAGATCGACGGTGCAGAATAAAAATGGCGAAAAGTCAAAATATCGAAAAGACATGTTCAAAAAAGTCACAAACCTGCAATCCACAATTTGTAAGATCGACGATTAGGATAACACTCAAACGAGATCAATGATGCGAAAAGATTGGTTCAGAAAGCAGAAGTCATGGAATGATATTTGGAAAAAGTCACATATCTGCTATCCAATTTTTATCTCAGATCTACATTCAGGAAAAATCTCGAAATGAGATCAACGACTCAGGATTATTATGGAAATAGAGATTTCTAAAGAACATGACTAGAAGAATAATCTATAAATTGATTAATAGTGAATTCTTTTAGTTATTTTGAAGAATCACAATGGTGGTAGATGAATATACAACTCAGTAATAGAATGAGGAATTAATCTCTCATGAAGAGGCACGACGAAGAATGAAATGGTGCAATGGTGAAGAGATGCATCTGCAGGAAATGTGAAGGTATTTATACATAGAGGGATGAGTGAGAGAAATTGTCTCTATGTTCCATATCATAGAAGAATAATAAGATACTAGTGAGTGTGATAGATATTGAAAGGAAAATAAATCTGGAAGATTATTAAAACATAATAGGAATGTAGGGTGGCGATAGGGCACGCAACAAGACTGTAGGGGGTTGTATCTGCCTTCCAGCAAAAGCTCATAAATAGGGATTAGTAGCATCCTGTCAGTTGTAGTTGAAAAAATAGGTGGTTGTAGCCTCCTTCCAGTAGTTTTTGGTAAATAGGGTGTAATACCATCCTTGTATGCAACAACAGGAAATAACTATTTGTAAATAACAATTTTGCAGTAATAGGAAGTATTGGCAGTTTATCCAATTGGGCTTCCATGATAAATTTTTGTTATGTGTGTTCTTGTTGATCATGTGTTCTAATAAATAAATTAAAAGTGGTTTTATATTGTTAAAAAGTTACAATATTGATTCATCCCCCCCTCAATATTCTCTAGTATTCCAACAATAGGTATCCAAGCAAGTTCCTTCGCCACAGTTTAACCACTGGAAGGAAATTTCTTATTTAAAAAATGAATATGGATCAACAAGTAGGATTAGCCACTAATAGAGCTCCATCATTCATAGGATAAAATTATGCATAATAGAGTGTTAGAATGAAGTGCCATCTGATGTCCCTTGCATGGAATGTTTGGGAAGCAACTGAAAAAGAGTATAAAATAGGAGACCAAGCACTGACAGACCTAGAGGAACTAAACTAGTATGAAGTTAAATCCAAATCCCTAAATTCAATCTTGAGTGGATTGACAAACTCTGTATTTACAAAAGTTATGCGATGCAAGACTACTAAACAAGCTTAGGATAATTATGTATGAAGGGGCATCTGAAGTCAAAGAATCCAAGATTCAAACATATATTTTTATTCTACCCTTGTATTGTCCAATAATGTAGATAAAATGAGTACTGGAGTTTGGATGGGTGCCTTAGGATCACTCTTTGTTGTTTGAATGGGAGCAGTGACCTCACCAAGACCGATGATCTCTTATAGCCCTTTGGAATCCATGTTAGTAATTTCTTCCTCTAATATGTGCTCTACCCCATTTTAATCCACCTCCAATGGTTCCTCTTCCAAATTTTCAATCATGTGGATGTTACATGAGTCTTTCTCTTGTGTCCCTTGGACATTTCTCTTTGTAGTTAAAACATACCCCTTTGTGCAGAGAAAAAAATCACTACAAGGTATTCCATTCTACTATTGGATTTTCCAAAACTAGAAATAACAAGGGCGTTTTGTTTTTAAGTTTCCTTAGGACCACTCTTTTTTGTTCAAGAGGACATAAATTATATGGATGGGCTCTTTCAACACATCAATATACATGACAACTACATACAAAGGAAAAAAAATTACTACAAGCATGCAAGCTTGGAGGAACTCTTTCACATAGTGATCCACCATGTGTTATTGCTTTATATTGTTTAGGGATAAGAAATAATCTTCTTGGATATAAGACTCTAAGTAGTTATAAAAAATAAACTCAAAATTCACCCAAATAGTTATTTTCAACTGAACAACTTTAGGGCATTCATTTTTCTTTAGTTTTTCCCTAATAAAATGTAGAGCCTTATTGGTGTAGGGTTGTAAATTGGATTTTCCAATAATCCACCATAGGATTATTCAAAAGAAATGTGCCAAATTTGCTATCCAAACCCTTGAATCACAAGCAAGGCCATAACCTAACAATCATGTCATCCCTAACAACTACCTTGATGATATGTTAATTTTTATTTAAATTCCATCACATTTGGTGGTTTCTAAGTGTCAATCTAAATGAGAGTTGAAGCACCTAAAAGCTCCAATAAAGTTTGTAGATAGTATAGATACCTAATCAAGGGAAAATATCTCAAGTAGCTTATGCCAACAAGAATCCAACATACAAACTTTAATCACAATTACATAACTTATGATGGACTGTAGCAAGCAAACAAATATATACACTGCTAAAAGAGGACTAATGTATTGATGAATTAAAAAATGGGAAAGCACACATGTAGTCTCATTGACACCATCAAACTTGGGAATGGGAATTGTCTCAAACAATCACTATTTGGTATGATTTCTCTCTTAATTATTTGATTTCCATGGATTTCATGATTGATGCTCCTCCCATTAATGTTCCTACAAATTTTTTTCAATTACTGTAATGTTTCCCCGCTTACCTTATACGATCTTGGGCCTTTACTGACCTTCACTACTACTCCTATGTCCATGGCCATAATCAATGTATGTAAAAATTTAGTTATCTACGTCGTGGTGTCTTTTATCCCATCCAAGGTAGCCCTTACAATTTCCTATACCAATAATGTAATTTATCACTTCTAGTATCTTCCCCATGAGTTGCTAATAAGAATGAATCCATCTTTTGTTTCTTCCTACATTAGAAGAAATTTCAACTCAAAATGGGCCTTTTAACTTTAACTCAAATTACATGTCATCATGTTGAAATACCGTATAGGTCTTAAACACTTTTTTAATATAAATTTGGGGATAGGTATCATAAAAAAACTACTATTTTTGTTTGTATTTTTGACATATCTCCCCGTGTTTTTACTCAAATTTCGATCGAGAGAGCTCATTGGATGCAGAATTAAATTCCTCATCCAACGGGTACCCACTTGGCATACTTTTAACGGACCCCGCTACTCGAAAAACAAGAAATACCTGAAAAAACATGATGATGATGATGTCATAATCACATTTTTTCAGGTATTTCTTGTTTTTTGGGTAGCGGGGTCCATCAAAACTATCCCAAGTGGGTACTCGTTGGATTCGGAATTTAATTCTGCATTGAATGAGCTCTCCCGATCGAAATTTGAGTAAACACAAGGAGATATGTTGAAAATACAAACAAAAAATAGTTTTTTTCTTTTCTTCCTCCAAAATTAATAAATATTATTTTATTATTTTAACTATTATTTTATTAATTTTTTTTAGGAGGCCCATTTTGAGGTGAAATTTCCTTTAATGTGAGGCCATAAAAGCATCTTTGATACCGCCGCTATGAGCCATAATCAAAATCTAATTTTTAAAACTGAGACTCGCAGCACAAAGTTGAAAGTCAGAAAATAATATGAATTTGAAACTAGTAAGACACCAACAGTAATAAGCAGCAGAAAAAACCAACAAAAAAGCAGTAAATTTGGCACTAAAAACAATAAGTTCAATAAAAATGATGGAAATTCTAGCACTGTTCAACAACAAATTTGATTGCAAATTCTAAAGCATTAACAGGGGGGAATAGTAATATCACCTGAATATTCAAAAGCTACATCACAAACAATGAAACTTACATAAAAAGATATGGACACCAACATAAGCCCAAATCCAAGTGTAGTATGGACTCATGAAAAGGTATGGACGTCAACTCAAGGAAAAATCCAAGCATAGTATGGACTCTACCTCCTACCAAAATATCTCTTTGACTAAGCACTGTTGTTACACATTCGCCAAACGGACACCCTATTGTAATGCCTAAGATACTTTTTATAGGTAATGATCCTACTTTAGCTTGTCTTTTGAATGTGGGATATCTAAACTTTACATAAAAATATATTAAATAATAGAAAAGTACAACTTACTAACAAAATCCTTATCTTAACATAGTTTGTTGACTAACAAAGTAGTAGAAATTAAATTTTCAGTACCTAAATCACTACAATCCTTTACATTTAAAGAAATTTTATTTATGTTACATGAAATACCTTTTAAAAAAAATGTATTGTTAACTCGACCTATTTCCTTTCATAGGTCATATATATGCATTGGCGTCCACAAAAAATAATGAATGGGGTTATGACTATTGGTTGGAATGTTTCTTAGAGGGGAAACAAACCATTCTCAAACCTGTTACAGATGATGAAAATATTGAATTCCCAATTGGATTGATCCTTATAAAAGGTGAGTACATGACACTACCTACACAACAAAAAAGGAATGGTGGGTATGCATATCGGTATTGTAGATCAGGAGATATTGATGGACATCATTGGCAACATATATGATCTAGATGGCCTTCTTGACTGAGTGCATTGTCAGGTGTTACTAGATTGTTTAGTGTGGCTAGTTTGTCAGGTGTGTTATTTAAACTTTAGAATGTGTGTTGAAGAATAGTTTAAATGAGTTAGAGTTTAGTTTACTCCCAATGTACTAACCTATTATTGACAGATACTATTCACATAAATCCTACTATTCATAGGATACTGGACAGTATACATAAACATGATCCTACACCTTGAGGTCAGTTATTTATAAATAATGTTTTTATATTTTCATTCAGTTCTCTTTATTTTCTTATGAGAGTACTAATATTTATCCTTTCATGTGCCTAGGATACAAACATGATATATGGCACATTGGAGGAGCTAAGAACCACCCGGTGTGTTTAGACACTAATAAATATAATTCAGAAAATAACTTTCTCTAGAGTTGTTTCAATTTACTTTTAATGAATATTTTATATTAATGCACATTTAATTACATTGATGGGTCAACTCGTGCAAATCTTGCATTGGGGGGTCAACTATGCAAAACCCTTGGCCATGCGACTATTGGTAGTGTTATCATATCATCCTTTCCCATACACACTTGCAAGAGCCAACGAATTGCAATTATGCTGCTCCATTTGTTTTTTTTGCTCACGGACCGAAAGTCACCAAGTCTCTGTGAACCACATTTTGAGGCGACTTTCAACTCGACATAAATCGAAAACCAAAGGTCGCATATAAAAACTATTGACTTCATTGCTCTTCTAGAATGCAGTGACATCTAGGGCCATCTCCATCGTGTTTGCATGTCTCGGTTACTACATTGTGCATTGATTTCATAAACTAGGGTTTTTCTCAGTTTCCTTGAATGCAACTCATGCATTGTTGGGTTAACTCTGCAAAAACCTCAACCATGCAACTATTGGTAGTGTTCCTATATCATCCTTTCCCATACACACTTGTAGGATCCAATGAAATGCAATTATGCGTCTCCATTTGGTTTTTCTCTCCTGGATCAAAAGTCACCTAGTGCCCATGAACCACATTTTGAATCGACTTTCAACTCGATATAAATCGGCAACAGAAGGTCATATTGATAAATCATTGACTCCATTGGTCTCCTGGAATGTGATTACAGTTGGGGGGGCCTCTCCACCGTGTTTGCATGGTCCGGTGACTACATTGTGCATTGATTTCATTAACTATGGTTTCGCTTAGTTTCCTTAAACACAACTCTTCCATTGGTGGTTCAACTCTACAAAAACCATGACTGTGTGACTATTGGTAGTGTTCCCATATCTGCATTTCCCATACACAGTTGCAGGAGCCAATGGCTTGCAATTATTCTGCTTCTTTTTTTTTTCCTCTACCAAACCAAAAGTCACCAAGTGTCCTTGAACCGCATGTTGAGGTGACTTTTGACTCAACATAATAAAAAACCAGAGTTCGAATCAATGAACCCTCAAATTCATTGGTCTCCTAGCATGAGCTTACATTTATGGGTCCCTCTCCATCATGTTTTCATGGCTCAGTGACTACATTGTGTATTGATTTCATAAAATAGGGTTTTTCTTATATTCATTGAATGCAACTCTTGCATTGGTGGGTCAACTCTGCAAGAACCTTAACCATGTGACTATTAGTAGTGTTTCTATATCAGGATCTCCCATACACAGTTGCAAGAGCCAATAACATGCACTTATGTCTCCATTTGTTTTTTCTCTCCCAGACTGAAAGTCATCAAGTGTCCTTAAACCAAATTTTGAGGCAAGTCTCAAATCGACATAAATCGAAAACCAGAGGTTGGATTAATGAACCATCAACTCTATTGGTATCCTTGCATGTGATTACATCTGGGAGCCTTTCCACCATGTCTGCATGTCTCGGTGACTACATTGTGCACTAATTTCATAAACTAGGTTTTTTTTTAGTTACCTTGAATGCAACTCTTTCATTGGTGGGTCAACTCGGCAAAAACCTTGATCATGTGACTATTGATAATGTTCCCATATATACCTTGCACATACACACTTTCAGGATCCAACGACATGCAATTATGCTGCTCTGTTCGGTTATTCTCTCCCAAACTGAAAGTCACAAAGTGTCCCTGAAATGCATTTTGAGGCAACTTTCAACTCAAGATAGATTGGTAATGAGATATCGTTCGATGAACCATCAAATTCATTAGTATATTGGCATTCGATTACATCTAGGTTTCCCTCTCCACCATGTTTGCATGGCATCGTGACTACATTGTGCATTGATTTCATAAAATAGGATTTTTCTCAGTTTCCTTGAATGCAACTCTTATATTGGTCTGTCACCTCTGCAAAAACCTCGACCATGCAACTATTTGTAGTGTTCCCATATCATCCTATCCCATGCAAACTTGCAATAGCCAATTACATGCAATTGTGCTTCTTCATTTGGCTTTTTTCTCTTGGGCCGAAAGTCACATTGTGTATATTACACTTGATATTATGTCTATTACACTTGTCTTTCAATAATGGTGAACATGTATTGTTGTTATTATATGTTGATGATATGATAGTTGTAGGATCTATCATAGTTGAAATTAACAATCTAAAACAACAATTGGCTATGAAATTTTCAATGAAGGATTTGAGTGTTGCAAAGGAAATCCTTGGAATGAAAATTATCAAAAATAGGAAGAAAAGAGAATTAAAACTATCACATGAAACATATACTGAAAATATTTTGAATAGGTTTAGCATGAAGGATGCTAAGGAAGTAAGAACACTATCAAATAATTTCAAATTATTTTCCAACTTAATGTTTGCATGATCCTCCTTTTTCAATGTGGCAAGCTTCGTATTACCCCATCCTTGTTGGGGGAACAAATGAATGGTAATGGATATGGCTAGCCCTTGGTCCACTAATAAAAATACGGGAGATTGTATTTATATTTATCTTTTTAATACAAATGATGCACAAATGGATTCCTCAATCAAAATATCATGACTAATAGGTACCTTATTTATCACCCATCACTTCATCACACTATCTATAAGATAAATGGAATTTATAAAGAAAAAAACCATACAAAAATAATATATTTAACATAAATAACACATAAGGACATCTCATGATTAGGTCTATAATCTAATAAAGGGATATTGATTTATTTTTTATGTGGCTAATTTGTAGTGTTACCTAGAACCTCCTTCACATTGTTTCACAAGTTCAACGGCTCATGCAGATCATCAATATAATGAAAATGAAAATACAATTTTATGTTTTTATGTTGTGTTTAATGCCATTATAGAAAAGAGAGGGTAAATTAAATGGTGGGAGAAAGTGCAAGGGATATTTTTTTTTAAGTTTTCAAGTGCCTTTAATATTCTTATTCCATCATGATCAAGGCAATTAGGATCCCTATGTTTTGATTAAATTAAATGCTAAATAATCATTCCACACAATAAACAAAGTCATCCATGTAGTGGGAATGAAGTGCAGTTCATGGAAGAATCAAGTGGAAGTTAAGTGCAATGACAAGACCAAGGGTCTAAGATAAACCTTGATTTGTAGTGACTTATAATCTCAATTCTCGAATCACAATAGTAGAATATCTCATGTTATAATATCTACAAGAGATAGTAGGCCTTAAAGAATGTATAAATATTTTCTTCAATGCTTATACAATGCTTATTACTATCAAGTTGAAGCTCAACATACTACATTTGAAGAAGCATAGTGGATAAAGACAAAAAAATTGTATGGCGCTTATGAGAGATAAGATGAAATGTATGATGGGTGCATCACACATTAAGTATCATTTTAAGTAAACACATACTTAATTAAATACATAGTTAAGCATATCTATAAATATGAACCTTTCTTTATATTATATGTACATATAATGTTTTCAAAAACGGCATGCCATGGCCATAATACAAAATATTGGATCATACTATACATTTCTGTGTATACAAACAAAATGGTACATGTATGTATCCCCCCTATACATGAATTCTATTTATCCCCCCTTTCACTGCCAATGTCAGTTGATTTTGAGACGTCTATCTTTCTTTTTCGGATGCTCGATGGTGTTCCCTAGTGCTGAGCAGGAGGATCGAATCTCATTTCCGGAGACTGCACACAAACCAAAATTTGTAAGTTAGTTTACCAAGATATAAAAATAAATACAAAGTTCTATGTACATTTGTTCAAATTCCAAGCCAATGTAACATTTTTACTTACTGTCCATGTGTAAGTGATGGTATTCCACGTTGTAACTACATTTACCATTGGTTCCTCACTAACAACCTACAAAAAATAAATGTTACCAACAATTAGATACATGTACAACCCTGTATGATATGATCAATTATATAAATATTTGAAAATTTATCTGCATGCTACAAAAGAGAGACATACATGTACTTGGCGGGGGAGAGGTGGGTCGCCAGTGGACCTGATTCGGTGCTATTCAAGCACCAAACACTCACTAGAAGGCTACATAAAATAATATATGTCAATGTCATCAAATCAATGGGTGCACCAAAAAGATACTTTCATGTACAAAGACAACTATACTAAATGGAGGGACAATGAATTTTTCAAAGAAAGCGAGATATGCATGTACTTGGGGGGGGGGGGGGGGGGGGGGGGGGGGGAGAGGTGGTCACTAGAGGCCCTGATTGGGCACTCTTCAAGCACCACTTTCTCATTAGAAGGATGAATAAAATAATATATTTCAATTCCAGAAAATCAATGGGTGCATCAAAAAGATACTTGCACATACAAAGAAAACTATACTACATGGAGGGACAATGAATTTTTCAAAGAAAGCGAGACATACATGTACCTGGGGGGAAGAGGTGGGTCGCTAGTGGCCCCGATTGGTTTATCTTCAAGCACGAATTGCTCACTACAAATATGAATAAAATAATATATCTCAATGTCAGCAAATCAATGGGTGCACCAAAAAACTACTTGCATGTACACATAAAACTATACTACATGGATGGACAATTGGGGGCACAAAGATAGAAGAACTTTTGTAATAGGGTGCCAACAAAATAAGCAATATATACATATACCAAAGGGATGTGAAGAGGTGGGTCACTAGTGGGTGAAATAATTGAAAAAAGACTAAAAGGATGGGCATATGCATCAAAGAGCAAGGTCGATCAGGTGGCATGTCTATCAAACATATGTTTCTACGTAAAAAAACATAAAGATACTATTAGTCAATTTCAAATAATTAAAAGAATACATGTTTAATCATTAAAATCATAATTAAAAGCATACATGTGATTGTGAATATTCCTCTACCTATGACAGACCTATCTCAGATGCAACAAACTCTTCATTCCCACCATGAATAAAATATATTGTATCAAGATTAAGATGTACTAAATGTGTCAATCCCTATGAGGGATAATTTTAAGGATCCATGCTTATTTAAAAGTGTAGAAACTTTGGCGAATCTTACCAATTCTTAAAATGTCATTTATAAAATATTTGGCTATATTTTTATAAAAATATTTTAATTTCTAAGTATTTTATATAGTTTATATAATAATCTCACAATTTTTAGAGTGAAAAAAACCACCCCATCAAAATTGGGTGAAATGGTTCTTCAAAAAATGAAAATTGACGATTCATTTTTTTGAAAAAATCATGGAAAAATAGCCCATGGAGTAAGTTTTTCCCATAAAATTTTCCTTGATCCCTACTATAAATATGTAAATCGTGATGATAAATTAAAAAGTAATGTTTTTACAAGTAATGGTGAAGCACCTAAATCATATTTAACATTGACTACTACATCAATATCATCAGCATCAATCACCAAAATATGGGAATCTCGGGTGTCATTGGACACTACTTGTAAATGTGTTCATGTAAATTGTCAAATAATTAAAATAGAAATAATTTATGAAACAATTGAAAACTGTGATATTAAAAATAATAGACTATGTCAAGAACGAGTTTGACTTACATATTGGAGTAACCCATCGCTACGAAACTTTGAAGAAGGCCCATAGCATATGTTTCCATAAGTTGTGCAAGGATGTGGCATGACGCAATGCTCTGAACCCTCTACATGTCCAATGTGATCTCTAGATACTGTAGCGTATAGACACCTAAGAGGATCCTCTATGTATGATGTTCTAGCCATAGATGGGCCAACCTCATATGTGCTAACCCCTTGGCCTACATTTCCCTCGACAACAGTCCCATGTTGTAGCAATGTATCTGCCAAATGGAATAATGGCTCATGTGTGTCATCAATCACATGACCTGTAGGAGGATATAACTGAGGGGGGTTTGGTGTGCGTGGAGGTCGTCATACACGGTTTGGATAAGTCCTTTCCCCTTGCCTATCTTGGGGCATCCCATGTTCTACCCCATGGAACTCTAAAATATCAAAGTAATTTACATGTTTACCCAAGATAAACTCGGCATACAATTTCCTTAGGAAATAGAATGGGATGTCTCTATTCCCATGAGGGTATTCATCGAATACCATGTATATAACACATATGCATTATATATTTCCTTCTCGAACTTGCGTTTTGGATTTTTAGACTGGCACTAAAACGTGGAACCATCTTCCAACACGTGCCCGATTACAAATTTTGAAATGACCACCATCATCATAATAATAAATATTTAATTTTAAAGTAAAAGTTCATTTATTAATTGTAACCTAAACATTCATAATACATGATATTAGGTAAAGTATTAAAAGTAATCTTAAGAGTCTATTAATTGAAAGGGATTAATTAAAATATGGGCCAACTTGTTATAATTTCCTCCAAATATATATATTAAAATCCTTCATAAAATCTAGTATATATTTGAAGCAAATTCAAGTGCTTCAATGATGTTGTAAGTATTACCAACCTTAAGATATTAGAATCATAAGATATCAAAATCTTACAAACCAGATAATTTCTTAACACGGGAAACCAAAATGGATCATGCAAATGATATGTTATATAATGCAAATACTATTTCCAAATAATAATTTACAAATATTCCATCAAATAACAAAGTGTCAAATATAATAGAGTTAACAAAATCATCAATAAGTAATAAGAAGGTAATTTTCTACTCTTCCCTATGCATGAAAAAGGAAACTCAAAGCCATTTTTTCATTTCATTATTTTACAAGGTGATCCAATAATTATATATTAAAGCTTATAATATAATTCCATACAAATATAAATCAATAGAATAGAATTTCAAGTAATACAAAACCAAATAAAATTCAAAATAGATTTAGGCATGACTATTATGAAATGTATGATACTTTTTGGAGTTATTCTAATATGTAAGAATTGTATCAAAACAAATTAAATATTTTTTTATGGATATTATTACAACTACATGCATTAATGATATTTATAGAAAGAATGTTGACAATTCTATAATAATTTTCTATCAAAGATAAGAATATTCAATTAAGTTAGAAAATAAAATGTGTGTGTTCAATTAAGCTTTAAAAATTAAATAATTTAGAGTATACATAAAAATAAAAAAACAAACCAAAACATAAGTGAGTATTGTAAAAACAACATAAACCACATAAACATTTAAAAATCCACATAAAATAAAGAGGTTACTTAATTTAAATTTAAAGAACAATGCTAATTCCAATAGTGTAAAAGAAATATTGTTTTTTCATTTTCATCTAATGCTTTTGCATGAGTATATTTATTAAATAGTGTGGAACATGCCTATCTTTATTCAAAATATAATTAAATGTTATTAAGTTTGTAATATTTATGTATTAAGAGAGGGGTACAATTTTTCTACATATAGATAGTATATAAAGATAAAACATATATATTGAGAGGAGGGTAAATCTCTTATATTAAAGTAAAGGTTTTAATATTTTCCTCTATTTAAAATTAATGAATTTTTTATTATTATCTAATATAACTTATAGAATGAAATATCTTAAATGCAATTAATAATAGATTATTTGATGCTATTAAGATATTATGAAATTTTGTCTAAGAGACTAAATTGTTTTTGGGGATATGAGAATAAAGTGAAATATTTGTATCCTCACTTTCATGAATTAAACCATTTCTTTATCACAATATAAATTAAAGTAGAACAAAAAGTCAAACAAAGTATAAAGATTTTTTCAAAAAAAAAAAAATGTCAAGCAAACAAAAAGTCAAATAAACAAAATTTCAGGAACTATAAAAAAAAATTCAAAGATACTTGAATAAAGTGAAATATTTTTATCTCCACTTTTATGAATTAAACATCTTTTTTATTAAATCATGAATTAAACTATACACAAAATGTCAAACAAATTATAAAAAATTATTCAAAAATATTTGAAATATTTTTATCTCCATCTTTTATGAATTAAACCATTTCTTTATTAAATTATAAATTAAACTATATTAAAAACATAACTCTATATAGAAATTAAAAAAATCTCAAAATGATCTAATAGACAAAAGGTAGATTTAATCTTATTGATAATAATCCTATAAAATAAAAATTCAAAACCTATATAAAATAAAAATTCAAAACCTATATAAAACACGAAATCAAAACCAAGAAAAAATGTGGAATATTTAATCCTATAAAATAAGAAATCAAAACCTATATGAAATAAAATAACACATCAAAATGGAGAAAAAGCACTAAAGCATCTCAAAATGATATTCCCAATTTCCAAATCTTGAATAAAGTAAAGAGAAAAAACACAAAATTTTTAAAAAAATGATAACTCCCAAATCTCGAATAAAGTAAAGCGAAAAAGCACAAAATATTCAAAAGTATGATACGTTTGAATAAAGTAATCCGTTCCAGAAAGAGCGAGTGGAAAGTAATGTGTTATATGTAGTCGATGGATGGTTAGAAACACAAGAAAACGATGAAACTATCCGTTGAGGCGAGGTTCCTAGGTGGATATATTTATTCAACATTTTCCTCTTTTATCTATACGTGGATGCTCTGGGTGATGCGACTCCTGTGTTTTCATCTTCTGCGTCGAACGGCCCACCCGGAAACTCTTGCGCACATGCTGAAACTTACTTCCTCCGGGACGGGATCTTCAATGGGGACGCCGAGACGTGGAGGCAGCAGTGCTAGGCGACCAATCTGTAGTTGAATTCTTTGGACTTCAAGGCCTGGCCTGTGCTTCAGGAGGGGAAATCGATTCCCTTGGTGGTGTGGGGACGGACACCAGTTATCTCAAGGAAGTCAGGTTCGCCCGGGCCATCACGTTCAGGTTCTTGAAAGTTGAAATTCATGACATTGTTCGATGTTGGGCCCGAGAGGTTGCTCCAGGTTTTGCGTAAAGCAGTAGACGAAACTCATGAAATTGTTCCAGGTTGGTCCCGACCTGTTTTTGGTTTTCATGGAAGTGAAAGACGATGCTGGGCTGGCAGTCTACTCAACCAAATTGCTTGGCGACGTGGAGTCGGTGGCCCTGTCGTGGTTCTTGTGGCTCGTCCATCACCACCCGCGCGTTGAGGAACGGATTCTTGCAGAGGTCCGGTCGATCTTGAACAAGAGAGCCGACAATTTAGTGAATTTTAGTCTAGAAGTATGAGTTTGTGTTAGAGGTATGTATGGCTCTGGGTTATGTTAGAGGTATGTATGGCTCTGGCTATGGAAAACGCCCCAGCTGGTCTCATGTCATGGAAAAGCCTGGTTTAAATTCGATCGTCTCGTGTACCAAACAACTTCCAAGTAGCTTGAAGAACTCAAAGGTACATGTTATTGTTATTTTCTCTACTCTTCCACGAAGCGCTAGTTTTGATCCTTAGTACATTCAACAATCTTAATTTTTGGTTATATAAAATATCATGCATATATTTTCTTTCATTCTATCAATTTAAGTGCAAGCATTTTATGTTTGGCTATGTTTATATGTTCGGATTCAAATACTTGTTGTGGGCTATGTTTGGCTATGTTTATATGTTCGGGTTCAAATACTTGTTCTGTTCGGATGCAAATATTTGTTGTTCGCTGTGTTCTATTCTGTTTGGATTTTGGGTATTTTTCCTTTTTTTAGTCTGTTATGTTTTGATGCAAACTGCCTTTGGTAAGAATACGAAGAGCTGTGATAGAAATCAAGCCCTTTAAAACCTTCTGATATAGATATGTATATATAACTTTAGGGTCTCCAAATTTTAACTATAATGCCCTGGTTAAAAAATTTGAGCTACACCTATGTATGGCAGTGGGTTATGCCATAATCATTCAAGCCCTTCATAACCCTTCTCAAATTATAATTTGAGCTCCATCCTTCAAGCCTTTCATAACCCTCCTCGAAAGAATTTGAGCTCCAGTCGTGATCCCACGGAAATGGTTCCTCGTATCTTCCATGTTGATTACATTTAAATTTTAATTAACAGTAGTTTAACCCATATTTCTCATTAATTTAACCAGGGCAGCTTTGTTGAATCTATTTAATAGTTAACATATCTACACCATTTTTTAGTAGATTTTAATATTTTATTTAGTTATTTTTGGTAGATTTTGTATCATTTTTTTGGTTTAGCTATTTAGATTTTGTTGTAGTTTAGTTATTTTAGATTTTATGAATAATTTAACGGTTCAATTTTTTTAACAGAATTTAGCTTTTTTTATTCTCAATAATTTGAAGCTTATAGACTCATTTGTTTAGTCATCATTTGCCAATTTTTTAAACAAACAGTTGGGATTTTGGTCCTCAATTTCCTCTACGCATAAATGACCTCGACTTCTGGGATTTTTTTTATAAGCGAGTTTTTAAATGTGCCCTATCTTAAGAGCTAACGGGGAAAGCCCAAACGGTAGAGGGCTGGTCGAGCTACGCCCAAGTTTGAAAGAACTACACAAATCGGGCTAATTCATTTCTTCATTCCAGGTTTTTTTTATTTTTTAATTTGAAGAATTTTTTTTATAGATATTATGAATAGTTTAACTTTTTTTGGTTTGGCTATTTTTTTTAGATTTTTAAGAAAAAATTAACAGTCCACCTTTTCTTACATAATTTAGGGTATTTTTATTCTCAATAGTTTGAAGGCTCCCATGTGTTATCAGACTCATTTGTCTAGCTATGCTTTGGCATATTATATTTTTTTTAATAGTTGTGATTTCTATTTTTTAACTTGAACGAATGTTTTTGGACTAATGTTTATATTTAAATCCCATAATAAACTGCTCAATAAAAATCTATATGTTAATAATGGCAAGCAATTTAGTTTCTTTCAAACTCATTTTTATCTAAAATTTAGCTCTTTTTATTGTTTTCCATTAATAAAAAATTTATTAGTTTTATTTTAGAATAAGAGATTTATTATACAAAACTAATCAATAAAAGTCTATATGTTAAAAGATATATGTGAGTAGCAATTTAGTTTCAATTTAGTTTCTTTTTAACTTATTTTTATACAGAATTTAGTTATTATTTTTTTCACTAATCAAAGATATAGTAGTTCTATTTTGTTAGAATAAAGCTTTTATTATACTAAACTAGTCAATAAAAATCTATATGTTAGTAGTGGCAAGCAATTTAGTTTCTATTTAACTTATTTTTATATAGAATTTAGTTATATTTCAATCAAAGATTTATTGGTTTTATTTTTTTAGATTTGAAGATTTATTATTTTTATTTTTATATAAAATTTAGTTATTATTTTTTTCTAAGAATCAAAGATTCATTACTTTTGTTTTATTTGTGTAGTTTTATTTTTATTAATTAATTAAATAGATAGAAAATTTGTATATCACTATTTTATGTAAATTAAAAAATAATATTTATTATACAATAACTATTTATAAATAAATATTAATTGTAAGATATGTATGGTATTCTAAATTGAATATTTTTATATATAAACTATTTTAATGTGTATAAAGTTTTTTTTCTATATTTTTATAAATTTATAATTTATGTTAGGTATTTTTTATGTATACTTTTCTAATTTTTAGAGTGCAATGTATACTTAGCAAATTTCTTTATTATGTGGTTGTTGTAGTTACTTGTAATATTTTGTATGTTTTACAAAAATTATGTAATTTTTATTTCAAATGGCATAATGGATATGTGATAAGGTATTTGACATTAAAAATAGATTTTCATTAAGTTAGACATTGTATCGGTACATTATAATTGATGTGTTCAAAGTTAGGATTATGGTTAGGATCCTTACTTAGGATAAGCTAGGGTACAATAAGATAAGCTAGGATAGGCTAGGTTAGAGTAGGAAAAGGTAAGTAGTTTTGCTTAAGGAAAGCTATTGTAAGGTAATGTGCTAAAAGTTAGGCTAAATTAGGCTAGGTTAGAATAGGCTAGAGTATGTCAAGGTTAGGCTAGGCTAGATTAGCCTAGGTTAGTCTAGAATAATCTAAAGTAGTAGAGTAGTAGAGTAGAGAACAGTAGAGTAGAGTAGAGTAGGCTAGAGTATGGTATGCTATAGTAGGCTAAGCTAGAGTAGGCTAGTCTTGAGTAGGTTAGGCTCTGCTAGAGCACGTTAAGCCAGACTAGACTAAGCTAGAATAGAGTAGGATAGGATAGGCTAGAGTAGGCTAGGCTAGGCTAGGCTAGGCTAGAGTAGGCTAGGCTAAGCTAGGCTAAGCTAGAGTATACTAGACTTGGCTACGATAGAGTGGGATAGGCTAGGAAAAAGTAGGCTAGGATAGAGTAGGCCACAGTAGGATAGGATAGAACAGGATAGGCTAGCGTAGGCTAGGCTAAGCTAGGCTAAGCTAGAGTATACTAGACTTGGCTAGGATAGAGTGGGATAGGCTAGGAAAAAGTAGGCTAGGATAGAGTAGGCCACAGTAGGATAGGATAGAACAGGATAGGCTAGAGTAGGCTAACCCAGGGTAGAGTAGAGTAGGTTAGGATAGAGTAGAGTAGGATAGAGTAGGCTAAACTAGGCTAGAGTGTGCTACGCTAGACTAGAGTAGGGTAGAGTATGCTAAAGTAGCACCAGCTAGAGTAGGCTAGGATAGGATAGGTTAGAGTATGTTAGAGTAGGATCGGCTATAGTAGGCTAGTCTAGAGTAGGTTAGGTTAGGATAAAATAGGTTAAGCGAGCATAGAGTAATCTAGGATAGAGTATGATAGGGTAGGCTAGGTTAGACTAGGCTAGGCTAGAATATCCTAGCCTAGGCTATAATAGGCTAGGCTTAGCTAGAGTAGGATAGGTTAGTTTAGGATAGAGTAGGCTAGGATAAAGTATGCTAGGTTATGCTAGGCTAGAGTAGGGTAGGCCAAAGTAGGCTACAGTTGGATAGTATAGAGTTGGTTAGGCTAAGATAGAGTAGGTTAAGCTAGGCTAGGGTAACCTAGGATAGAGTAGGCTAGGGTATCCTATGTTATAATATGCTAGGAAAGATAAGGCTAGGATAAGTTAGGATAGAGTAGGGTAGGGTAGGCTAGGTTAGTCTTTAGTCGGGTAGGGAAAGCTAGAGTGGGCTAGGTTAGGCTAGAGTAGGATAGGCTAGGATAGGCCAGAGTAGGCTATGCTATAGTAGGTTAGGGTATAGTAGAGTAGGTTAGGATAGGATAGTATATATTAATATTGGATAGAGTAGGCTACGATAGAGTAGGATAGGGTAGGTTACATTAGACTAGGCTAAGCTATAGTAGGCTATGCTTGGCTAGAGTAGTCTAGTATAAGGTAGTGTAGGTTAGGCTAGGCTAGGCTAGAGAAGGATAGGATATGATAGGCTAGAATAGAGTAGGGTACAGTAGGAAAGGCTAGGATAGAGTAGGATAACCTAGGATAACCTAGGATAGAATAGGATAGAGAAGGCTAGGATAGAGTACGGTATCCTAGGCTAGGCTAGAGTAGGGTAGGCTAGAATACCCTAGAGTAGGGCAGTTAGTTTAGAGTAGGGTAGGCTAGAGTAGGCTAGGATAGTATCGGCTCAAGTATGATAGGGTAAACTAGGATAGGATAGGATAGGCTAGAGTTGGGTAGGATATAGTAGGCTAGAGTAGAGCACGATAAGCTAGAGGAGGCTAGTCTATATTAGGTTAGGATAGGCTAGAGTAAGTTAAGCTAGGCTAGAGTAGGAAAGGATAGACTAGGCTAGGGTAGGATACGTTAGAGTGCGCTAGGCTAGGCTATAGTAGGCTAGGACAGGATAGAATATGTTAGGCTA
>LPNX010211607.1:65398-88243 GCA_001517045.1 Pseudotsuga menziesii | reverse complement strand
AAAAATAGAAAAAGAATGATTAAACGTGTCAAGACAAGGATGTAAGTATGCCTAAAAAGATTTTTATTAATAAATTGGAATTTGACAATCATTAGTATAAGCAACAAGATAGTAGATACATCTATAAATTTATGCAATGTTACTTGATGTAACATAAGAACCACAAAAACTAACAACCCTTTCTCATTTGGATGAGAGAAGAATACTTTTCATGATTACTTTTGAAAAGCCGATAATGTAATGGCCAATTATGTGAAGAATATAATGTCTTGTTGTATATGTCTACATCTCATTGCTTAGCTTGCAACACCGCGTTCTTTTATTACACCCCTAAGTACAATTGCTAGTTAACTTCAATTTTATTTATTTACCCCCGTACTTCTCATTGGAGTAAGCTAGCTGTGGAGCAATCCTCCCTCATTGGACGGAGGAGGAGCAAAGTTAGCGTTGACTTTGCTCCTCCTCCGTCCGATGGAGGGAGTTTTGCTCCACAGCTAGCTCACTCCCTTCTCATTTTCATTTCGAGATATGGATGTATTTATTAAAAATGAAAAAGAATAAAGCTAATTGTCGGGAGAGTGGATAGCACGTGGAGATGAAAAGCATATAATAGAAAGGACAACGAAAGCAAATGGGTTAGTGCTTGGTCATTTTCTATAAAATATTTGTGAAGTAGATATCATGACGTAAAAGCGATTGATTGATGCTTGTGGATAAGAGCATAGAAAAACGCAATCTTGGATGGAAATTATTTAAGCCTAAATGTGGTCTCTATCTCTAACAAGGTGGGAAAGTGGGAATGCCCATTAGGGGCCTCCTAAAATATTTGTACAAATTCTCACAAATAGTCTCAAAGAATGGGCTATGGGTTTTTTTTTGATGGTTAACTATTTTTTAAATTGTTATCTTTTTTATTAATAAGCCTGTTATGTGTATAAGTGGTTGTTATTGTATATGTAAGTAATAACAAAAATTGAAATTTTTTTATTTGATTGAAGAATTTTGGTGAGTTTGCTTTTAATAGATGATTTTGTTTTTATTTTTTATTTATTTTTTTATAACGGCTTAGCGTTGTCTCGATATAGAGTCGTGACATTCTTTTTACTGATTTTCCTTGGCCTTTGTGCCCTTCCTTCAAAGGATAAATCACTTTTGAAGTCCGGAAGTGCAACTTTGAGAGAGACGTGGATACCATTTTAGATGAAGAAGTCGGTTTTAAACTATGTTAATGAAGGAATTAACTCAACCACCCACCAAGCATCAACGATTTATCAGCTACATATTCTACAAAGCATCAACAATTTATTAGCTACATATTTTACCAAGCATCAACAATTTATCAGCTACCGAATTTACCAACCATCACCTATAGAATTTTAGACATGCTTGTTTTTCAGTTATCGGCCTCAAAAGTTAGAAGCATGTATTGAATTTAGATACTCATTTATGTAGATAGTTTGAAAGTGCTCTCGTGTAACTTTTATGGACTTCGAGCTACTAATTTCGGTAAGATGTTATTTTCATTTTTTTTATATAAATTTGATAATAATCTAGAAACAAATTTTAATGAAACTCTTGTGTTTTTTCTTAAACATGAAATTGTTTTTGTTATTTTGATATTGAGTTGGGTTAACACTTATCCCCGAGGGGTATTTCAGTTGGATGGATATTTTGGGACAAAGACGTAACATGGTCGAGGTTGGGGGTTCAATTCCCTGGGTCATTCAAGGTTAGGCATTGATATAATGCCGACAGGGTGAGACCCCTTCCGATGGGCACCTTGGCTTGGATCCATGGATGTAGGGAACTCTCGGGACATGAACCACATTGAAAAAAATATTTGATATTGGTTAACACTTGTGACTCTCAAAGGCATGGGTTTGTGACTCTCAAAGGCATGGGTTAAGACTTGTGATCCACAAAGGCATGGAAATATGGTTTTATCTATTCACAATTTTTAGAAAAATATTTATTTGATATATGTTAAAACTTAGTAATATTTTATTATTCTTGTAATCTTAGTAATTGGTTGAAACAATTGCTTTTACTCATGCGAAAAAAACTTCTAAATAAGTTTGAAGTTGAAAGTGGTTTCTTCTTATCCATTTATAGCCAAGCTAAAGTGAATGATCCACAAAAGCATTCAGACACTGAACCTCATGGTTGTCAATTTGAGTAGAAAAATGTATCACAACATTGGCTCTATACATTGACTCTATATTAGTAAAATTTGTGTCCAAAAGAAAAATTTTACAAGAACAATTTTATATATTCTGTCAAATTATATAAGTTTATATTATTCTATTTTTACAAAATTAAAATAAACTGAATAACCTATATTAGAAAAATAAATGCTTTTAGTTATGAATGAAGCAAAACAAACTAAATTTATTTGATCAAATTCTCATCAAAGTGCATCATGGATAATACATAGAAAACTCCACTTCCATGAAAGATTTGTTGTAGCTTGGTATGTGCAAGTTCACATGTAATAATAGTTGAGGAGAATCCAAAACAGTTCATACCTTGGAAAAACAACCTTATTAAACTTCTTTTGACAACGGAAGGAGAGAACATCATAATACAATCTCGATTGCAAAGTTTTTTAATGAATCGTCTCTACAAATGGCATATTATATTTATTTGGCCTTTTAACTCAAGTCCTTTGGAATAAAATGTCACAATTTCAATTACACCATTGATGCAACATGTTAACTTTGAAGATTTTGGTATGTTGCATTACATGTGGCCTAACATCAACCACTCGAAATGATTCTAGATTCCACTTTTTGTTTGTTTCCTAAGTTTATTACGAAATGAACTTGAGATACATAATGTCGACACGTTAGGTTGTTTTGTTTCACTCTCGATTTTCAAAATACACATCAACCAAAAACATAGGTAAATGAGTTTATTGTTATCTTTTAATTGGAAATTTATCTTTTTAATAAAAATATCTTGTAATTGAAAATTAAAATGCCACAATTTCAATTACACCATTGACATAACATGTTAACCTTGCAAAATTTGGTATGTTGCATTACAAGTGGCTTGACATTAACCTTGGAAAAGGATTATAGGTTCCACTTTTTGTTTGTTTTTAACTTTATCACTTAATGTATTTTGGATGCATAACACCGGCACTTGTCACTTTTGAGTTGTTTGTGTCACTATGAGTAGGTTGTTTTGTTTTACTCTCAATTTTCAAGTTGTTTGTGTCACTATGAGTAGGTTGTTTTGTTCTACTCTCAATTTTCAAAAAACGTCATCAACATCAACTAAAAACACAGGTAAATGAATTTATTATTATCTTTTAATTAGAAATTAAACTTTTTAGTAAAAACATTTTTTAAAATTAAAAATTAAATTCTTTAATGAAAACATATCATTGAAGGGTAATTTTTTTAATAAAATTTTATTATTGAAAAGTTATTTTTTCATTAAAACCGTGTTTAACAAATAAAATAAAAAATTCAAAACATGAAATTATTTTTTTTTGAAAAAATAAAAATGAAAAAGTTAGTTAAAAAAACAAAAATAAAATGAAATTCCTATTAAGGTTGTTTCTATCTCGAATCAAATTCCATAGCTATAAATACATGATGTCTATGCATCAAAATTTCAGTTATGAAAAAAAAATAGAAATGCCAAAGACCATCAAACCATCAAACCACCTTTGCTTACCATTGCCATGAAATCATGCCTTTTCTACATCATTAATTCCATTGATTTTTTTTTTAATTTGAGTCACATTATTATTTTAACTAATAAAGACAGATGGTGGTTTATGGATGTGTAGTTTAGCATAAATTGTGCACTAGTAATCGAAATCGTATCATATTCGATTTTGGATTCAAAATCTTTTTAGTGTCACATAAATGGTGGGTATAAATTATTATAAATTACTTTTTAAAAATAAATACAAAGATAATATAAAATATTATAAAGATAATTATAACATAAGTTTTTAACTTATTATAAAGTATAAAGATAATATAGAATACTATAAAGATAAAGATAAATGTTACAAATTAATCAAATCCGGATAATATAAAGTATGATAAAGGTGTCAAGTTATAAAAATAACTTAAAGTATTATAGCTATAAGGTCATCGCTTTAGAAGTTGTCATGCTCAGATATATATACATATATAGAAATCAATGGGAATGCTTTACAAGGACTTTAGAAATTATGCTTCATATACTACTTGTTATAGTCAAATTGTTGTGTATTTTTAGAGTGAAACTTGGGTAATAGTATTTTTGTTATTAATTATGGTTTCAATATTTTTAATATCGAAAGTGAAGGAGCAGTCGCTCCTTCATTCAATAAGTTAAATAGGGCTTACTTTTTAAAAACAACATTTGGGAAGGTTTTGAAATTAACGGACCAACTTTAGGGCATTGCAACATAAACCTATAAACCAACCGAGCACCCTTCTTACTACACTGAAACAATGAGGGCATCCGGAGATAAAAGGGCGAGGGTGAGTTGTAGAGCCGCTTTTTCTTCTATATCTAGTTACCGAAAAATCCTCTCCCTTTGGTCGCTAGCAGATAACAATTATCACTCTCTGATCCTTCTATAACATTGTGTCCTGCCTTTAGAGGCTTATATATATGATTGTGATCTCAAGGATATGAGCTTTTGGAAGAGAGATATGACAATTCAATGAGAACTGAGATCTGGATGGGCGGAATAAACCTCACTTTGTTATGTTATTGGCCCTATATTTTTTTAGGTAGTGTAAAGTCATCACTCTGAATTCTTGAACTTTGGAAGTGGATAAATGGGAGTAATAATGTTTTAAACCATTAGAAAGGTTCATGTGGGGGTTAGTGGTGATAGTGTTATCTTCAATATAATTTGTTATCTATCTAAAATGTCTTTGTGATTATGTCTATAAATTGTTTACTACAATTATGTATATGTATATTTTTTCAACAAATGTCTTGAATCTTTATTCTTTGAAAATGGTAATGTGGTAAAAACACACTTTACAAACACATAGGGATCTATTAAGTGTCTAGAGGAAGCAATGCCATCTTCAAGAAATGTTTTGATATCCATCTTTAAAGGTCTTTGTGATTGTTCTCTAAATATTGCTTGCTACAACTACACCCATCTATGTTGCTTGAGCCATTGTCTTGAATTCCTATACTCTAAATGACAAAAAGTGTTAGAGATACCACCTTAGACTTGTGTAGAATTCTATTACATGCGACAAAGAAGGAGTGTTGTCTTCAAGAAACCTTTTGGTATCCATCTAAAGGGACTCCATGATTGTTGCTACAATGAAACCCCTCTTTGTTTCATGACCCAACAATTGAATTCTTGTACTTTGAAAGTGGATAGAGTGGATATCCCACCTCATACATAGAAATTCATCATGTGATCAAGGAAAACAGTTCATCATGTGATTAAGGAAAACACTGTTGTATTCAAGGAATCTTTACATATCTATCTCAAAGGTCTTCATAATTGCGCTCCATAAGCTACTTGCTACAAGGCCATCCCTCTTTACAATGTGAACCATTACCTTCAATTCTTTTTAGTTTGAAAGTGGTCAAATGGTGGAGCTACCACCTCAAAGATACATAGAGTTCTATTTGAGGATTAGAGAAGATATTGTTGCTCTTTAAAAAAAACCTTTTAATATCAACATAAATGTTGAATGATCATGCTACATACACTACTTATTACAGTGACATCCCTCTATATGGAATGAGCCATTACCTTGAATTCCTACATTTTGAAAGTGCTTAAGTGGTGGAGATGCTACCTAAGGTGCACACAAGGGCTCATCACAAGGTGAAGGACACAACTTCATCTTCTAGAAACCATTTGAATCCATCTAAAACATCATAATGCAACCAATGTCATAAGAAAATACATGTAGATTATTTTGTCACCATGGTCTTGGTTTGATGGTCAAGTGAGGTGGTCATATTCCTAGGCCTAAGCCCTTAGATACATGTGTTACTCCTCATAGGTTGTTTCACCTGTGAGTGGGTCGCTTCAAGTGGTTAGGGCCAATTGTAACTTAGTCTCATGCAAATTTGGTGGAATAGGAACCTCCACTTATAGTTTCTTAGCTAAAGGCATATTGTAAGCCAACTCGTATAATACACTATCAAATTAGGAAATGACTCATTTGTTGCAAAATATTATTTACAAGTATCATGTTAGGAAATACTTGTAAATTATGGGATTCTCAACGATAGTGAGAGGATTCAAAACTCCATAATTGTTATTTTTGTATTATTGATAATAAATGCAAATTTTCTTATGGCAGAATGACATTATTTTATGTGATTCCTTAGCATGAGGGGGAGTCATTTAGTGACTGATGAATTGTGACATGTAGAGACTTAACCTCCACAAATGCCAATTACCCTACCACTATAAACCCAAACAAACATACATATTCATCTTACAGCCCATTAACCCTTGTACTAATAAGAAGACTATTAACTTTATATAGAACCCCCAACCATTTACACTATTCCTAATATATATATTTTCAACTTTTTTAGAAAAAAAAAATATTTGAAAATACATTTATCATAAATATATAACAATTCTCAAAGACATTCAATATCCATACCCATACGGCATTACAGCATTTAATGCTGAACTCTGAGAATATATACACAGTTAGATTTAGAATTGGATCAAATCTAACGATGTATATCGTACTTATTCCCGGAGCCATGCTACCAGATGGATATTGAACACGGATATTGAACACCCTCGTCCAGGGTTGGAATTTCAAATGAGCGGACACCCAATTCTAAAGATGTATATCGTACTTATTCCCGGAGCCATGCTACCAGATGGATATTGAACACGGATATTGAACACCCTCGTCCAGGGTTGGAATTTCAAATGAGCGGACACCCGTCAAAATTGCCAGTAATAATCAAAATCCAAAACGTTTTCTCTATTCTAAGCCAGATTTTGACGGTCTTGTATTTGACGGGTAAATTAACCCATGATGAGCATTTACCCGTCAAATTCCATCCCTGCGGGCCTCTTCCTGATGAAAAGTGGAAAAAAACCCTATAGCCAATTAGACCATTATTAATGATATGAAAACTCACGAGCGATGTACAATGGCAAATAAACACGTCAGTAATATTTCACTTTGCAAACATTGCTCCCCAAAATTGCCATTTCAAACTTTGGAGCGTGAAAAGACGCAATCTCCGTTATATATATATATATATATTATGACAGCATAATCCTGAATCTGTCAGAATCAATCGACTTCACTCGTGCACAACATTTCGCATTCTCCTTTCTGTGAGGTATAAACATTCATCTCCCATCTTTGCACATGTTTGTTTATTACATTTCAGGCAGCCCAAGGTCTATAAAATTCCATATACCAGGTAGATTATTATCATATCCTTTATCTGAAGTGTTTATATTGTTTGAGTGATGTCTGCAGTAAACTCAGCAGCCAAGGTAGCCCCATGGCTGGGTTTTGCAGCTGCTGTTTGGATTCAGATAGCCTCTGGCAATCCATACAGCTTTCCCCTGTATTCAGACAAGATGAAAGGGATTTTAAATTACAGCCAAGCACAGTTGAACAACCTGGGAGTGGCTAATGACTTTGGAGAGAACGTGGGTCTTCTGGCAGGCTTCATATGCAACAAGATACCACCATGGGGTATTCTCATTATTGGCTGTCTTGCTAGTTTCTTCGGTTATGGCCTCATCTGGCTCGTCTTGAGCGAGAGAATCAGTGCTATGCCATATTGGGTGGTAAGTCTTTTTAATTGTTAATGCAGTAAATCTTATTCGTTTGAATGCTTATGATAATTTTGTCTGTTTTCACATTAAATGATGTTATCTATTTGCACCGAGAGAAGCCAGTGGGATTCTAATTTCTAACGCCGGGGAAGGGGTGTGTGTTAATGGTGCGTTGAGCACATTTACTATGTACACTGCACAAATTTATCTAAACTTTTGGTCTGATATGTACTTAAAGGTTGTAGATTTTCAGGTAGTACATCTTTGACATATGTGAAAATTTGAGATAGATACAATTTAAACTTTTCAACGTTGAAGAGGATATCATTGCATCAAAAGAAGTGAGCTGCACTTTACAATCAGGGTGGAAAGAGGTGATATATCACCTCTTTGCATTAAATCCAAATGGTGCCCATTTAAGCTTGAGTTCGATATACTCCTCGAGTTTGGGAGGTTTCAGGTTGCATATCTTTGCCATTCGTGTGAAAGATATGTGGGGTGCATTCTAGAGTCTCGGTGGTAATAGGGTGATCCATCAACTCTTCATGTGTGTAACTGTGCACTGAATCCAGATGGTGCCCATGTAAACTGCCCAACTTATTTTTGTTTTTACATTGAATGATGTTATCTGTGCATTGGTGTCTGTAACTATGCTTGGGAAGTTCCGGGTTGCATATCTTGACATTTGTGTGAAAGCTTTGCGAGGGGCATTCTACAGCTTTGATGGTAATGAGATGTGTGTAATAGTGGATTGAATCTTTAGATGGTGCCCATATAAACTGCCCAACTTTGTATGTTTTTACAATGAATGATGTTACCTGTTTGCATTGAGAGAAGCCAGTGGGCTTGTAAACCCTTGGTGGAGTGGCTGTTTGCATTGAGAGAAGCCAGTGGGCTTGTAAACCCTTGGTGGGGTGTGAGTCAATAGTGTGTTAGGTGCATTGACTATGGATACTAACACAGACCCATCTAGACTTGGGTCTGATATGCATCTCAGTGAAGTTTCAGGTTATATATCTTTGACATTCTTGTGAATTTGAGATATGCAATTTGGTACTTTGAAACTTTGAGATGCATATCATTGCATAAGAGAATCAAGGTACAATCTATAGCCTGGGTGGGGGTGGGGGTGGGAGTGATCCATCAACTCTTGTGTATCGAGATGAGAAAGGGGCATCTATTTCTTTTATTCTCTATGTCCCGATTCTCTACATTNTCCTCTCCCCATCTTTTCCTTTTGGGAATTATTACCACTGTCCAGCTCCGAATCTGCCTCTGACCATCAGATCAAATGTGAGTAACTTTTCTTTTTCGAGGCTTTTTCGAGGGTGGGGGTATATGCACCTCGAGCTCGGCCCTTGATGTTATTGTTCAGGGTTCTTTCACAATCTGCATGTTGGTAAGTTGTTTTAGATATCGTCACAGGCATCCTAAAGATTCTTTCACATAGCACATAATTCTCCACAAGTGGAAATTTTATTTACTGGTAGTGCATCAAAAACTTTAAGCTAAATTTTTGGAAAGTGAGTTTTAGTTTTTTTTCGTGAGAATTGAACCTCCAACCTCAATATCAACAGTCTTTGGATTCGGACTCCAACCAACTAAGCTAACCCCCTTGAGGCTAAGCAAATCTTTGTTAGCTTACTGAGTGCAAAATAACATCAGTGGCTTGTCCATTGAAAATCCAGATATGCATATGCCATATGGTATCCCGTCATACCTGATAGTGCTGCCTCATGAGGAGTTATTACATCAATTATCATCTTTTGATGTATAAGCCCAGATATTGTTTTCTACTATGGTAGTATGAAGCCCCGGTTTATTCTCAATCCTTACTTCAGGGTATCTTGAACCCTTCAATATAGGCTTTTCCACATAAAGATAAATTTCATTATTTTACTATCTGTAAAAAAGAAATAGCATTTAGAGTGATTAGTTGGTAGATTTCCCAACTTTGCTGTTTGCTGGAGAAAAAAAGGCCAAAGACACTATTTGATTCTTATAAACCACTGTTTTTCATTGCTGTTCCTCAAGGCCTAACAGATTAGCGTTGGTACCAACTGGCAGTTAACTACTTGAGACAAATAGTTCTACCATTTGCAGACAACAAACATCAAAATGCCAGCACAACTTAATTAAACTCCCTGTTGGAAGTGGCCCTTATTCTAGTGTACTTTATTGAACTAAAGTTCATTGGGCATTGATTCTATTTGGAGTATCAAATCTGCATTGCCAATGAAGATTCTCCCTATATAAGGAATTCATTGTTTAGGCATTTGTATAGATGTGGATAATAGTTGGCAGCTCTTTGCACTTTTGTGCCAGATAAGAACCCGAAATGTTACTTGTTCTTTAGTATCATTTTTTTCCAGTGCCATTGATCCTAGCTCAGCAGCTTACTCTAGTCTGCTATATTTTAACCAAGTGAGTTCCTGCCAGGACTATAACTAATGTAGTTTTTAAAGTTGTTGAGTTTGCCTTGTTTCCACCATTAACTTGCAAAGAGTAATCAAATACACCATAGTTGAAGAAGAGAGTAGAAATGGAATGCTACTTCTCGATTCATCCAAATTTTATAACAATGGCACTTTGTTTGTTGCCCTTACAGATATGGCTCGCGCTATGCCTTGGTGCAAATAGTTCAACATGGTTCAATACAGCTGTCCTGCTCACCAATATGCGAAATTTCCCACAAAGCAGAGGCACGGTTGCTGGCATCCTCAAGGGCTTTGTTGGACTTAGTGCTGCAGTATATACGGGAGTTTTCACTGGGTTTCTTAGCCAGAGCTCCATAAATCTGTTGCTTTTCCTGGCACTAGGTCCTCCTGTAGTCTGCTTGCTTGTGATGTATTTTATTAGGCCTTGCACACCAGCTTCTGGAGAAGATAGAGAAGAGCAAGGGTACTTTGCTTTTATCCAAGTGATTAGCATTATTTTAGCTCTGTATCTTCTTTCAGTTTCTATAGCAAATTATTATTTTTCTTTGGAAAGCCATCCTATCTCCAAGCTATTTGTAGTGGTAATGCTGCTGTTTCTTTTGTCGCCAACTTTAGTTCCTCTGAAATTGACATTACATGCAATCAAGGAAGACCGTGTAGATGTGCAGAACTCTCTTCACTTGCAGATGGACCGTTGTAGAAAACCACTTCTGGGTAAAGGAGAACGAGGGTCGGAGACAAAGCTTAGTGCAGATAAGTACACTGCTGAATCTCTATATTTTAATAACACTGTGTCAAACATGTCAGAGGACAATATCAGTGAATTGCAGAAAGAATTAGAAGACTCACCTCCGTTTGATGACTTTGAGGACATGAACCTAGATATTCTATTAGCTGAAGGAGAAGGAGCTGTGAGGAAAAAGAGAAGACCAAGGCGAGGAGAAGATTTCAATTTTCGTCAAGCTTTGGTGAAAGCTGATTTCTGGCTGCTTTTTGTAGTCTTCTTTTGTGGGGTTGGTTCTGGGGTTACAGTTCTCAATAATTTGGCACAAATAGGACTGGCTGAAGGCTATCAAGATGTCACAATCCTATTAACAATAATCAGTGTTTGCAACTTCATTGGACGTCTTGGCGGTGGAGCTATCTCAGAACATTATGTCAGGTTTACTTTTTGGGATTCTCATTTTATTTTATTCATGGACTACTTTCAATCAGTATGTTGAGTATACTATTTTTCATGTAAGTAAATAAGAATTGTTATTAATGCTTTCGCATGTTGAAAACTTGTAGAATTTTGTGGTAAATTATTGAATTTTCTATGTTGTGAGTAGACTAATTTAACCTAAGTTCAACCCATCTTCAGGAGATACAATAAAGCTTTCACTCAGTGTAATGTCAAGAGATAAACTGAAAGCTAGTATCTTCACTGTATCTCCGGAAGATAAGCTGAACTAGTCTACGTCGAGAAAATTAAATAAGAATTGTTTCATGTTATGAGTTTTCTTTCTTATTAAAACAGTGGATACTAAATATGCAGGCAAAAGGCCATTCCCCGGACAGTTTGGATGACAGCTACACAGGTTCTTATGATAGGGGCTTATCTATTTTTTGCCTCAGATCTTCCAGGATCTGTTTATATCTCTTCTTCCGTACTAGGATTTTGTTATGGAGTACAGTTCTCTGTTATGGTGCCTACGGCTTCTGAGCTCTTCGGATTGAAACACTTCGGCAAGATTTACAATTTTCTAACCATAGGGAATCCAATAGGAGCTTTTCTCTTTTCTGGTCTCCTCGCTGGATACATATATGATCAAGAAGCTCAAAGGCAGTCTGGCTATTCCTATCCAGCAAGCATGCGTGCCACGAATGTTGACTGTTTAGGGCCTAATTGTTTCAGGCTCACCTTTATTATCATGGCAGGGGTGTGTGCTTTTGGGGTTCTGATGAGCATTATTCTTACCATCCGGATAAGGCCAGTTTACGAGACACTGTATGGCAGGGGTTCCTTCCGCATTCCAAAACCAACTGATACAGAAGAATCAACTTTGGAGAACTGATCAAAAGCTTGAACATTGGTAGACATTTCTAGGTTTATCTAATGATAGCATAACTATCAAGCAGATATATTATTGAATGAGGTTATCATGTCTGCTTAGCTAGCTGTTTAAAGTTCAGTTAGTTTTCAAAAGCGCTATTGCAGTTATTCTTGTTCTGGATTTCAATGTAACTCAATTTCTAGTCATAGTAAATATGTATTTTTGGGTGGGGTGGAGTGAATTGAAAAATGAGGTTGGTATAATTATTCACATATCCTGTGCTCGGATGAAAGCCTTTTTATCGGTCGAAGAGATCCGATACCTTGAATGTGGATTTTTGCAGAATTAAAACTGCCAGTTTCTGCTCGGTAAACTGAGGGCTCCCGTTTACTTTGAGGGCACAGTTTGAAGGCACAAATAATTGAGTTTCCTCTGTTCACTTGATTTCTATGTATTGATTCTTGGATTCTTTAATTTTCGCTGTTCATTTGATTTCACTATATCTTTTGGGTGCTGTGGAATGGCGATATTAATAAATAGATCTTGGTTGAAAGGGTTTTTATAAGAAGCCCAAAGGGATCCATATCTTGAATGTTGATATTTGCATAATTACAACTGCCAAAGTCTACTCAGTAAACTAAACTAGGTTCCTGTTTATTTTGAGGCCACAGTTTCAAGCCAGAAAGAATTGAATTCTGCTGTTCAAAGCACAACCAGTTGCTATCCAAGTTCTACCAGTTTCCTTCTAATGGACCCACTTCATAAGTTCATAAAGACATTATGATAACTACAGGCAAAAAAACAAAGGCATTTACAGTAAGCAAAATTTAAAGCATTTACAGCCAACAAGATTTAAGTTCTGTTTAATTCACTTGGATTATGCAAATTTTTCTTCAGTTGTGTGACTACATGGCGACTTGTAACATCTCTACAAGAGATTAAAAGAAGTTAACGTATTTGGTAATTCCTTCAATTCAGCTTTCCCATGATGAAAGCTTCAGTTCCCTTACTCGGATAGTACAAATACTTTCATTTCTTTCTGATATACCATTCTCTAATTTTCCAACTTAACCACTGTCAACTTTCTCTGTCCATTTTAATCCTAAACACTGAGCTACAAGTTTCGTGAGTACCAAGTAGAACTCTAATTGGAAGGAGTTTTAAAATACATGATGAAATAAACTGTGATGCATGCAGTTATGAGATTAAATAAATTTTGGCTATAGAGGTTCAAATGGATAAGGATATACTGTCTAAATAATTTAATTATATTTTTTTATATAATTAAGAAGTTTATGATATTAAGGTTTTAGATTTGCAAGCAAGTGTTAAGCATTGCATTTTGTTAGATGTAAAAAGTGTTAAAATTAGAAAAATATAAGTTTAACCTATAACAATAAAATTAATAAATACATAAATTAATTTACACTGGTCTTAAATTAAATATAAATATAATAAATGAAAAATTGCGGACCAGTTTCACGCTATTAAAATTGGATTAAAGTTGTCTATGAAACCTGGATATTTTTTTTTGTGAAAATCTTGCTCATTATGGGATTCTTGGCACTGGGCCATGCTTTGGGTTCTAATATAACTTGTTCATTTTTCATAACTCCATGCATCTACTGAACTATGTCTTCCCCATGGCCACTTCTCTGATAGAGCTAACAGAGGCTTGAGGAGTGGAAATCCTAGAATTTGGACTTCTCGCTAATTTCAAAATTGCAATGAGCTTCTCGATTTAATTACCTTACATTACCACATTTTCTGCTAATTCTGCATTTCTTGCCATTTGACCTTCTAGCCGAGAGAACACTCTATTGTCGAGATGAGAACTCAATCTAGCACACCATCTTTCTTAATAGCCTGCAAATATCTAGAATTTCACATGAAACACAATTAGTATGTCAGTGTCCATCCATTACGTCAAAAGGAAAGCCCACCACAATTAATACCTTGTGAAAATGAAGGGGAGACCACCCTGAACACCAAGGATATACAGAGTCAAGATACCAGATCTCCAAGAGCTCAGCAGTTTCAAAAGTCAGGACAAACATAAAACTAAACTGCATAAACTCCACCCAAAGTTCTTTGAACAAACGGAGACTAGCATGACATTGAGATGTTGTTGAGCAGGTCGGAGTTCTACCAGAGACAACAAGGCCATAGAATAGATCATGACAAGGTTGCTTAGCAAGGTTGACAAGAAGTGAAAACACACCAAACAAACTAAAAAGATCCCACCTTTGCCACATGAAGTTAAGGTTCACCTTAACGCCCATAATAGCGCTCCACTGCTTGAGTAAGAAAAGAATGAAGACATCAAAGAGAAGTACCAAGGGGGGATGAAGGGAGTTAAACTCCAATTCATGTGACATTATGAGCTCTGTCATTTGTCTTGTAATTTCAGAGGATGGTAAGAGCTCCCCCATTTTGACTAAAAAGATCTTGATTCAAAAGTGCTCCCTTATCTGCCATTTAGTCTACTTCAATATTGAGGGATTAGAGGGTTTGATAGAACTCAACCCATTTTGATTCAGAAGACCTTGGTTCAAAAGTGCTTCCCGTCTTGCCATTGAGTCTACTTCAACATTGAGGGATCAGAAGGTTTGATAGAACTCAACCAAGTCAAAACATTTCACTATTCTTTGAATTCTTAAGGGATTAGAAAGTTTGATAGAACTCAACCAAGTCAAAACATTTCACTATTCTTTAAATTCTTAAGGGATTAGAAGGTTTGATAGAACTTAACCCAGTCAAAACATTTCACTATTTTTTGAATTCTTTGAATCCTTAAGATCAATCCATCAAGGCATGTTGACTTAGAAATAGTCAAATCTCTCTTTTGATGGATGATGTTGGAGTGCTTCCTTATTTGCCATTGAACCTATAATATTGAGGGATTAGAGGGTTTGATAAAACTCAGCCACGTCAAAACATTTCTATATTCTTTGAATTCTTAAGATCAAACAACTATCTAGCAAGGCTGGATGACTTGGAAAAATTCAAGTATATCTTTTGATGGATGATGTTGGAAATCTAATCTTTTAAGTTTTGGTAAAATTTTATTATATTTATTATCTTTATTCATATAAAGATGATAATAATAATAATTTTATTATATTATTATTATTTATGTGAAGAATCATTAAGAATCTAATATACCTCTTGAAATATGAAACCAAAGAGCACATTTGAATATTCAAATATTTGAATGTATGTGTGTCATTTTAATAAAAATAGGAATCGTGCTCATCTCAATTTGGCCTTGTTATCTCCTTTTGGACTCAGCTCGATTTCAGAGGGCTATAGTTCGTAGGGCCTGTGGAGAAGCTATTCATTGTGCAAGTCCATCATTGTACTAGACCCTTGTAGAAATATTGTTGGGGTTAGCTCCAAGATTCTCAAGCACACGAGCTGCAACTAGAAATATTGTTGGGGTTAGCTCCAAGATTCTCAAGCACACGAGCTGCAACACCTTCATCACATCTTGGCATAGTTGGCCAACGACATGCAACCGATCAGTAATCTCTATGTCAAATATGATTGTTGTGTGATTGAAACTCCCGCTAAATGGTAAATGGTTGATGTCTTACATGCTGGGTGTTTTATGTTCTGGTTCGGTCAATTAAATAGCTATTATGATTGTCATCTGGAGTTGAATTGCATTCTCAGCTGCTTCTTTTACCACTAGATTCTGTACTCCAAATTTATTAACATCCAGTTGTTTGAACTCCTCTACCTAAAACCTAATTAAAAGATACCTAATCTATCTCACTGATTCAAACTTTCAAGCCTTCTCCTCACTCGGTGCCATTCCATTGAATCGCTGTGTCCTGCCATCCACTTAGAACAGGCGAATTGCTCTATAGATATTCGGTGAGAGAAGCCCTCAATAAAATTTGTCCTGTTTTATATGCCCATGGGAACAAAGTCTTGTAAATTGGAATCAGAATCATTTGCCAAAATCCATCAACATTCAAGATTCATCCATTCAGTGGAGATCCTACTACAATAAACATATTTTGCAATTGTGCCAGATTGCCTGCCAAAGAGCCCATATGTTGTGTGCCACCTCAATGATCTACAAACTGCAAAGAAGCATGGTTATAACTTATAACAGTTTGGCATGAGATTCCAGAGTTTTACTCAATATGATCCTTAGTGCATTCATTGCAAACCCTTGTTCCGTTTTTCAATTTTCTTCAACTCTCTGAGGTTGCTCGCTTCATATTCCCGCTCTGTGAACTCTTCCACAACCATTGTCAATGCTACAAGATATTTAGCAGCAACAAGAACACTGGAGGCCCTCCCAACACTCACTGTAGCTCAAGTAGTTACTTACTTGCAGATCCACGGGAGCATAGATGGTATCGATTAAGATGAAGACTTCGAGCTTTAATATAGAATTTGTAGCATCGCCGGACAATCGCGCATTGCTCACGACTGGAAACATAAGGAAGGCAACTTGAATAGCCACCCATTGTAACAATTTTGGTAACTTGATACGTTTGCTCAAAGTATTGTGAAAAATATGCTCCTGGGATTGCAAAACGGGAATAGGGGTTTGTGAAATTGAAACGCTCTGCAATTCTTCCTACCACACAGAAACGATCAGCCAACCAGGCAGGAAGCTAATTCGAGGCAGAACTAACTCGGGAGGTGTTTGGTGGCCCCAACCTTGGGAAACATTTTGAAACAGTTAAACATCATAGACAGGTCCATGTGCTTGTACCCCTTGTACCCCCTCGGCCCTCATGTGTAAAGAATAGATGATTGTAGATTCTTAAGTAATATTTTTGTTTAGTCTAATCCAATACCCAAGTGATAAGAGGCATAAAATATGGATATGATTTTACATTAATTATATGACTTCACTATTTTGAGTTGTGACAAAAAAACCAGGCTAATGTCCACTCATTTGGTTAAACTGCATACTTTTGAGGCTGAATTATTGGATAATGTTTCCAATAATTTTTTTTCTTCAAAATCATTTAACAGCCAGCATTCTTGAGAGATTGCTTTTGGAAGTAGAGTTGAAATTATATTGTGTTATCATTTTTTTATATAACTATTGTATTAATTTTTCTTCACGATTGAAGGGTCTTCACCTTGTTAGGCTATTTTGGAGCCTGTCCATAACACCAACTTGGGTGCCTAACCCTGACGGACCTAGAGGATTGAACCTTGACTTCGTAACGACTTTTTCATAAAGCCTCCAACTAACTGAGCTACCCCACGGGGCTATAACTATTGTATTAATTAATTGTATATATTATTTTTAGAAATTATAATTGCATGGATTGCGAGGACAACAAATTCATAGCATTTCTATTAGTATTTTTCAGTGGTCATGGCACCACAGTAGAGCATCATCAATCATCAAAGATTCGTTTTTGAAGATCAATTTAACTTCAGCATCAACATCAAATTGTAACCTGCAGACAATCTTTTTTGTAAGTTCACTTGTGCTTTGGTATTTGCAGTATTTGTTTTTGTGAGTGTCAATTCAAATCAAGTTGAATTGTATCAAATGCATTCTCAGAAGAAACTAACACCCTTCATTTTCTGAGTTGGAATTTTAGTTATTGAGTCTTATCGTGAAAGGGTGGAGTAATTACATATATAACAAAGAAACAACAGTTGAGCGCATTGATAAGGGCAGAATGGAAACTCTCATCAAGTCAATCTCATCCCAAACCCTACCAATATGAAATACATGAAGGCCTTTAACTATTTAAATTATAAGTTGCCCCATTACCTAGTAACTTTCCTGGATCAGTAGCATTGGATCGGGATTTTCAAAATCTTTAAGGAAGGGTGGAAAGAACACTAGTTTTTTGTGGTGGCCCTGATATTTTAAGAAACCCTTTAAGGTCTCAATTAGTCTTTCAAGTGGCTTGAACTGACGAATTATTGAAGTTATTGAACACTCTAATACTCACTGTTGTTGACAATATAATCACAATCAACAAAGAAACTCTTCAATATGTGAGAACTTGTTTACATGATTCACAAATCACGGTAGAACTTCTTCAGGCCCAATCACAACTCTATCATGATGAAATAAAATGAATGAATCAACATTCTGAACTAGAGTTGTTCAGAATAGTCGTCTTTTTGAATTCAATAATGATTCCTATAATCAATCATAACTTGATCAACTTAATGAAACAATGTCAGATGTAGAAGATGAAGCCTATCATGAACATGTTCAATTTAATCTTTCCAAATCCATCATCAAACATTGGGAATAAATCATAAACAACAAACACAAAACAAGTATTGGATATGAACTTGTGACCTTTTATAGCTGAGATTATTCTAGATCAATCCAATTTCAAATTTGTGGATTCCTTCAAAATATTCATATTCACCTATTCTAGTTCAACATCGTGTCCAATATTGTCATCAAATTGGCCACATGGAGGATCAATGTTTTGATCTCTATCATTGTCGACATTCCAAGAAGCATAATCATTCTTTAGATAGATGTTAAACACTTAAGAAAATTGCAAAATTAAATATTTTGCACTATGGGTGGAATAATACTTGGCAATGGTCATCAACAAACAAGAAAATATATCAATCATACAAAATAATTAAGTCTTGAGTAACGAAAATTTTTGGAGTAGAAATTCTTCATGCTTCTCACAATGTACCTGATAGGGGGGTTATCATGGATTGATAGTTAGGCTTCAAGTTTTAAAACCCTGTCAATCATACATACTACTTTGTAAGAAAACATCTACACTGTGGAAACAACCGGAGTTATAGCCAAAACCAAAGCCAGTATCAAGAGCCTCAAGCTAGAGAAAATTTGCGAGAGTTGGAGTTGTAATCAAGAGACAAAGATAGAACTATGTTCCATAGCATCCATTGGCTTGTGGTCATCCTAAAACCACCACTTAGTTTGTGGTCATCCTAAAACCTCCAATATTTAATAGAAGGCATCAACTTTTTCCAACCATAGTTTGGGGTCTTTCTCAACCACCATCTACCAGGTTTGTAGTCATCAAATAACTGCCATTTAGTACTAGCCATTGGTTTATGGTCATCCCAAAACCACCGATTCAAAGAGAGCTTGAATGATAGGTTCAACCATTGGTAGTTGTACACCTCCATATTTCAATTATCTTTCAGAGTGATTTTTGGAATACAAAACACTCCTTCGAATTAAGGGGAATGTTGGAAAACTAATCCTTTGAGTTTTGGAAAAAGTTATTGTATTATTAATATTATTATTATTATTATACATGCCAAGGCACTTATATAGCTATCGTTTAGTCAAACAATAGTTTTGACTTTAATTAATTTATATACCTTTTCAAAAGTTCTACATAACTTCAATAAAATTCATATATTAAATTAATATTTCAAAAATAAAATTATATTTTATTTTTATTTTTATTTTTTAAAATCTACTTTTTCATTTTATGATTGGTTATTTTTAATGATTTGACTAATTTCCTCTAGTGTGCAAATGAAATTGTTTAATATTAAAAAAATTTAAAAATATTAAAAATATATATATATAACAATGCCAAGTGTCTTGTTTATTAAAATAATAATAATAATAACATCACAATGATTGACTATAACTAAATCACTATATACAACTTTTATTTAAATATAATAAAAATTTATTAAATATATACATATCAATATATTATAATTTTTTTATTGTAAAAATTTAGAAATAAAATCTAATAATGTGAAGTGTCTTGTTTATTAAAATAGTCATAATGACTAATCTTGATAAATGTGACAATCACATCTCAATGAATGAATATAGCTATATCACTATATAAAACTTTTATTTAGATATAATATTTTTAAAAAATATATAAAAACTTTAACATATTAGAATATATTTTATAAAACTTTTATTTAGATATAATATTTTTAAAAAATATATAAAAACTTGAACATATTAAAATATATTTTATATAAATTTATAAAATAAAATTTTTAAACTAAAATTTTCAAATATTTATTTTGATATTCAATTAAGTTTTTTCACATTTCATAAACTAACATATTAATGAAACTAAAGATTGATTTTTTTTATATTTCCCAAAAAAGATTTATTGGTTTATTCAAACAAATATGATGATTAATATTTTAATTAGTGGACATTATACTATAGATTTACCAAAGTTTGATAATTTATTTAGTATTTTTATTGTTAATAGAAAAAAATGTATTTTATTTTGGTAAAATTTTGTTAGTGAAGAAATGCAAATTTTATAAAATATTTATACAATTTTGTTTTTTCTAAATGACAATGACATTTTCTTATGACTTCTTATTTATTATCCAATTATTTTCATGTCAAACTTTAACTTTGGCCTAGATATAACTATTAGATCAAAACATTTATAAATTATGAGATTAAATTTGGGTTATAAATAACTATTAAATTATAATGTTTTTAAATTATTAAATTAAACTTAGGTATGTAAAACTATTAAATTAAAACATTTTTAAATTATTAGATTAAACCATTTCTTAAGGCATGTATAAGCAACTTTGCCTAATTTCACTTATTATTATTATTCATGTGAAAAGTCATAGGTGCATATGAAGAGTCATTAGGAGTCCAAGAGACCTTTGGAATATGAAACCAAGGGTCACATCTAAATTTATTAATATATGTACATCAACTTAATGAAAAACATAAATCTCACACTTATCTCTATTTGGCCTTGTTATCTCCATTGTACTTAGTCGAATAGATGATAATCAAATAGTCTCCAATAACCATGAGTTTCTTGATTTGCCTTGTTTTGAGAATTTTTAACCCTTGGAATAGAGCGAAGGGGTTCACATGATTGTTGGTGGTTAATTCCACCCCCCCAAGCATAAGTCAATTCAAATTATACCTCGAGGTTGTAGACAATTCTCGCCCCCCACCCCTTACACCTTCCACCCTAGGGTTAACTTTAGAGGCTCCATAAAAAATAAAATTTTTTTTTTTCCTCGAGCTTGGTATTTTTGAAATTGATTAATTTCCATTTGAGTTTCCAAGGCTGGTCTATTTAAGGTATATTGAAGAGGAATCAAACTGAAGGTTTAAGTAGATCAAAAAATGGAAAGCTTAGGACATCGAAGGGTACCAAGTATAAGTCTTAAAATTTGGTGAGCCCATCCTCATCCCTCATATCCATAAGCTATTCAATTTAGTAGTTAAGTTAAAGGGTTTCCGTAAACCTTAGACATGAATCCTCATTGTTCCTATTTTTAAAAGTAGAGAAAAAATCTTTCTAATTATAATACCATTATGATCAATGCTATGTCCCCGTCCCAATAGGTCTACTAGTAGACAATGTTTCACCCACCTACTAGTTCCCTAGGTTGGGGGAAGAGACATTAAATATTTCAATAAGGGAGCTATGGGACCCAAGAGAACTTTAGTTTATCATTTACACATTTATTTGGGTCATACAAATAATAATTATGGAGAAGATAAAGTGGCATTGCTTTATAAGGAAATTTGGAGGTCCATGGAGGCCTTGGGTGACATGTCATGACTTAACCCAAAATTTGAAATTATGAGTGATGGAATGTTCTTGGAAGGTGAATATTTTTCAAATGGCATATCATGAGCCCAAGGATTCGAATGGGTGAGTAGGAGTAACTCCCCATAGAAGAGGAAGAGTCTAGGAAGAAACTAGGTGCCATGTGGAGCTAGATTCCCTATGTTTTATGACAACAATGATGGAAGATTCTATGAAAAGTCATACCTAATTGCAGACCTATGAAAATCTGACATGTCAAGGCTAAATTTATCCTCCAAGAGGGTGCACTTGGGACTAGGTGGCAGCCATTCGAATTTGGAGGAAGATGAAGGGTTGAGGAGAAGGCCAAGTGGCATGGAGGATATTAAACATCAAGGATGAGTTGGAGGAATCCTATGGGAGTGAATTCCACCTTGGATGACCTTTGGAGGATTATAAAATATATCACAAGGAATGGAAATGGCTTTTGATCCTTTGTGAAATTGTCTTTGGCATTTTGGAGAGCATTAGCTTGTCCACTACACGGTGAGTGCACACTTACCCTGCTAGTGAGCCAAGTTCAAGAGAGTGATATTATCATCTAAGTTGTACATGGGAGAGGCCACCATGAACTCTCATTTGGAGCTTCATGGATTTTTTTCTTCTTCTGTATATAGAAGGTTGCTACTGTTTGTGAATCATCTCTCCTCCCATTCTCTCAATTCCCACTTCCATATTTCCATATATTTCCATGAAGGCGCACTTGTGTGAATGGTGGTTGCACCCGATTGAGTTCAGTTGATTCCCAAGCATGGATGAATGATTCATGGATATGTAATATGTCTATCATATTCTATGTAAATCGAAATTAGAAGAAATACATGTGCAAATGTCCATATTTCCAATCTTTGTTGTGACTAGTTTTGATGTGATGATTTCCCACTTCAATGGAGTTGTATATCTGATGTATATTACGACTTGGATCAATGTTATATGTTGTTAGTGAGCTATTGGAATGATTTCAATGGTATATATTCATATTTCTTTGTTCTAAACCATTATATGCACCATTTATGAGTCGAAGTTGAGCTTTTCTATGTCATTTCCCTTAA
>LPNX010211607.1:22125-58034 GCA_001517045.1 Pseudotsuga menziesii | reverse complement strand
ATCAACCATTTTTGAAACAGGGGTAAAAATAGCTACTAAAATTAGGAGAGAGAAAAACGAGAACTGTGTCGAGTTCTCGTTTCATAGTATAAGTGGTTTTAAGCAAATATCACTCAAATTATGCATTTGAATATGAAGATTTAATCCTCTATTGAAGAAATATTAAACCCACCAAATGATAGAAAATTAAGTCTAATTACATTCCCCATAATTTGTTTGAAAATTTTGGAGGGTTGCATAGGAGTTGGAGAGCCATTTCTGCCCACACCCTAGGGGGAATTGCATCATAAATTGCTAGTAATTTTACCTTTTTTGTCATCATGCCAAAATCAAGTTGCAGATGTTTATGAACTGTCATAAAAATATTAGAGAGTGCATTAAAGAGTTATAAGACTCCCCACGTCAGTTTCTACCAAATTTGAGACCCTCTTGTGCCATTTGAATCCCCTAGAATCAAGAATAACTAAGACAATTTTTATAAAATTCTGCCTTTGTTGGGAATTTTCAAATTGGGACATTACAAGTGGTATCAGAGCTTGATACTGGCACCTAATAGCAATCTTTATTCATGTTTTCTGATTCCGACCTCCCTTAACAACTGGGACTGGAGACCTTAATAATGAAAAGGAAGGAAGTGGAGAAGTTAGTTCTTTTTACAAGAAGATAAAGGCAAAACTAGAACTGGGAGATATGGATGAAAACGAAAAAAATGAGCACCTTAAGTCATTCATTAAATCATATCTTGAAGGAATTACCAAGCATTTTATGCAAGGATTCAAATTATTGTCTAGTCAACTTGGGAGCAAGTCAACACCCGGGAGTAGTAGTAGTACACCCCATGCTGAGAGGAAGATCCATGGGGAAGAACCCATTTTTTCGAAGACTGGACCTCATAACCGATCCCATGGGTTCAGAAATCAGAGTGGACCTGCGATACCTATGTTTTTAGAGTCCAAAGAAGGTCCTTACACCACTTATGATTTTAGAGAAGCAACAAATGATTGGCAACAATTAAGTGATGAATGTAGGAAAGTACTACCTTTTGATCAGTTCATTAGAGCTTCTATTTAGTTCAAGCAAGGAGGAAATGGGAATAGGGCACCTCATATTAATCATGAATTAAAATACACCATGAGAAAAGTAACCATTCATTCCTTTGATGGTTCCTCACAAATGTCTGTTGGTGCTTGGTTGCAAAAATTAAGTGTATATTTTCAATTGAATCCTATGGTTGAAGAAGATGCATTGAAAATGGACAATATTCATCTTGAAGAGGAAGCTAGTGATTGGTGGTTCCATGGTATTAGAACCTTGGGACATGATCATATTTTATCTTATGAGGGATTCTTTAATGCATTGATGGAGAGATTTGAGAGGAAAGACCCTAAACTTCCTTTCAAATAACTAGCGCAATTGAAGCAAGTAGGAACTCCTGAAGCATATATGTTAGAATTTGAAAAGCCTCCAGTAATGATTTCTGATGTATCCATGGCTAGGTTGGTTTTATTGTTTACTGAAGGATTGATAGAACCTTTGAGAGGGCTAGTGAAATCCCACAAGCAAGCCACATTGAAGTATTCCATGAATTTGACAAGGGATTTGCAGATGTATTGCTAAGAACCAAATATCCTCCCAAGCCAAATTTCTCTTCCAATTTCAAGGAAGGTAAGAAACCATGGCAAAAGGACTCCTCTACCAAAGAAAATAAAGGAGTATCAAGCCAAGAATAACTTAGAAGAAATAAGCTATGTTTTACATGCCAACAACCGTGGGTTCCGGGACATAGATGTGCCAAGGGGAAGGCACACTACATTGAGGTTTTTAATGAAGATGATGAAGAGGTAGAGAAGAAGGAAGAAGCAAAACTTACATCCTGAGAGGAAGAGTATGAAACAACAGAAGAACATCCCACTCCTGATACAGGAAAAATTGCAGCACTCTCAGGTGTACCAAGATTCCACACCTTAAGATTCAAGGGCAACATACAAGGCCAAAAGGTCACGGTTCTAGTGGATGGTGGAGCCACTCACAACTTCATAAATGCAGCCTTGGTGGAGAGGAGAAAGTTACAAACTACAACTTTTGATGTTTTCACAATCATCATTCCAGGCAACAATTCTATGGACCGCACTAAATGGATTCCAAAGCTTCGAGTTACTCTAGGAAACCATACTATCATTGACAATTTTTATGTAGTGAATGTGGCTGATACAAATGTGGTTTTGGGAGTACAATGGCTATATTATTTAGGGGAACATACAGTGAACTATCAAGTCCGTGAAATAGGGTTCAAAAATTCAGAAGGGAAGCCCATCTTGTTGATGGGAATGCACACTTACCCAAGTCAAGTGGTGTCCTCTCACAACATGAGGTCTATCTTGAGGCATGGAGACATGAGGTCATAGTTACAACTCCTATTAAGTCTCCTCTAGAGATTGGCCACCTCTAGAGTGAATTAATTTAGCATATTATCATTTGGTCTGAAGTAATATAATATGATCACATCATGAGACAAATATTCTGAGTATAATCTGATATGATAGATAATTAATGTTAACACATATGGACCATGCAGTAAAGTTAAAAGATAAAGAGATAAGCATAGAGATTAAGATAATTTGAATTGTCGATGAAATAACTAAGTGAATTTGAATTGTTGAGCTTCAATTAAAGCCATATTGTATGCTTCAATTAATTAAAAGGACTCATAGGGATCACTACAAAGTAAATCAATCAGCATGATTCGGTTAATAACTAAGTGTTTATAAATAAGGACTAGTTAACTAAAGTGTTTACACTTTAGTTAAACTAAATATGACACTTAAGTTAATAAAAAGATGACACTTCAGTTGATAAAATATTTGCATGACGACACTTGAGTTAACACACTATGACACTTAAGTTAGCATCCTAACTAAGTGATCATACATTCATATAGATGGTGAGTTCACTATGGAGTTAGTTAAGCATCGGTTAATATAAAAAATGAAAGGTATGGAATATATGTTATGCATGATGAAGATTCCAATGTATAGGATTATTATCCATGAAGGCAATTCACAATTTTAGTGTATGTGGTGCACTATTCTCATGCAAGCATTCCCTATAGTTTGCATGGCAGTTATTTTAGCTTGTTATTAATGTGTTGGGCACATGGCAAGTTGATACAATTGATCTCTATTCTCCATTTCTTCGTATTCTCTCTTATCTAGCACCTAGGGTGCCAAAGACAATATGTTATTGTGTACAATGCATTCTCTACAATATATCTAATTATACTCTAAATATTTGTTGGGGTTTTTAATCCTCATATTTTTGAGGATTTTCCCCAAGGTACTACATCTTGTGGTGTGGATGAATGATTTATGTGATTGAATGGTTTATTGTTTTCAATATTAAGTATTTTTGGAATCAAAGTTTTAAAGTTCAAAGATCATCATATTTACTCAAAAATTAGCGTGACCAACCTTTCCATGCACAAACACATGTGCCCAAATTTTTGAAATTTGATTTGAATGCTCAATGGTGGTTTTAGGCCATGAGAGAAATTTTCCATGTTTCCTTGAATGGCCACAGGGGGGCACTTGCAAATGGACATAAATAAAAAAAATCATGCATTATATCAAAATATCATTGATCATGTTGGACTTTTGGCATCGTATTATAGGTAGGGGTGCCCAACTCTTACAAACCCATGGTTGGAGGCGCCTTTTATTCAGTTGGACAAGACACTAGTGTTTTTCTTAATGGAACACATGGCAATTCTTGCATTGGGGGGACAAAATCCAAACCAGTTGACATAATTAGGTTCCACCAACTCTCACTACTATTTTTGTCTATTGTGGATGTGCTCACACTGCCCATGGTCTCCTAGGAGATTTCAATTCAAAATTGATCCCCTTGTGCAAAATTGGCATTGGCCCTTACTGAGCAAAATATTGGTTCTGGATATGGTATAATGTGGCCATTTTTGGGAGATTGAATAATGATAGAGATGTTCCTATGGATGAAACCTAAAATCTTGAATCCATCATAGTCGATGATTTCATGATCTGAGTTACGGTTTATGTTCCATGGCAAATTCCAACTCACCCCTTGGGGCTATTCAAGAACAATTTGTGAATTTGATTTGGGGGCACTAAATCCAAAATGGGTAGCATAGTTGGGTTCTGTTAAATCCCATATATGTGTTTGGCCATTGTGGATGTGGTAATGCTACCCATGGTTTCCCAAGTGATTTCAGTTCAAAATTGGCCCCCTTGTGCAAAATTGACATGGGTCGATAGGAAAAGGATTTACACGTTCTCACCATCCTACTATCATTTGTATCCATTATTAGTGTATCCTTACCAAAACACATCAGTAGGAGGTGAAAAAACTTAGTTATGTTGTCTGGTTCAAATTTTATGCCACAGGCTCAAATCCACCTTTGTACCTAAAAGGCTTTAGGCTACGAGTTCCAACTAGGCATAGAATTATGATCATGGCTCCAATACTTGTCTTATTCGACGATTCCAAAAAGTAGGGTTTTTTTCCCTGTAAGAAGTAATGCAATTTCTACATTGAGGGGTCAACTTGAGAAATACCTCAACCATGAACTTGTGGATAGCATGGCCACATCGACCCTTCCCAAACACACTTGCAGGATCTCACAGATCTCATATCTACTGCCTAGTTTGAATCTTATTCCCACAGTAGGGATTCAACATGTGTCTGTGAAAGCCTCTAGGAGGTGAGCTGCAAGTGGCCATAAAATGATGACCATGGCTCGAATCAGTGGACCGTCAACTCCATTGGATTCATGGCATCAGAACAATTCTAAGGGTTCCTCTCCCCCGTGGATCATTTTCCCAAAATTTGTCTTATTCGACAGTTATAGGCACTAGGGTTTTGGTCAATAAGAGGTAATGCAATTTTCGCACTAAGGGGTCAACTTGGGAAAAAACCTTGACCATGAACTTGCAACTATAATTCCCACATAAATATTTCAAAAAAAACTTATAGGATCTCACAGAACTCATATTTGTTGCTTGGTTTGATTTCTATGTCCTCGGCAGGGATTCACCATGTGTCCTTGAAAGCCTCTACGAGGAAAACTGGAATTGGCCATAAAATGATTATCGTGGCTTCGATCATTGAACCATTGAATCCGTTGCATTTGTGACATTAGAATAGTGCTACAGGTTCCTCTCTCCTATGATTCCATGGCCTAAAGACTATGTTGTTCGACAATTTCCAAAACTAGGGTTTTCCTTTGTAAGAGACATTGCATTTTTTCATAAAGGGATCAACTTGGAAAATACCTTGACCATGATCTTATGGCTAGTGTTCCCACATCAACCCTATCAAAACACACTTACAAGATCTCATAGAACTCATATATGTTTCTTGATTCGAATCCTATGCCACCGACATGGATTCACCATGTGTCCCTGAAATCCTTTAGGAGGTGAGATGCAACTCGACATAAAATTATGACCATGGATCAAATCAATGAACCATTGACTCTACTGGAATCGTGAAATCGTAATAATGATAGGGGTGCCTCTCTCCTTTGGGTTCATGGCATGAAGATTGTCTTGTTTGGGAATTTTTTAATCTGGGGTTTCCCTCAGTAAGAGACATTATATTTTTTGCATTAATGGGTCAAAATGGGTGTTGGATCTACTCATCATATGACCACCATGGTTTTCATGAAACCATATCAAAGGATATGACTAGATGTGGGCACTCATGGGTATTTTTGGTCAAGTTAATATAAAGATTAAATGTACAATATACCTTTACGTTTATAAAATTAACTCATATTTTGAGTTGGTAAATGATTTACAACTTTAAATGATGGACTTATAATAACCTTGTCTCTTTCAATTTCTTATTTTGAGAAATATGATGTTGTGATGATAGCATTGGGACTTTGCTTCTCTTTTTTTAGATCATTTCTATTTGTTTTATTTTTTCCTTCATTTCATCTCTTTTGTTCATAATTCTTTTTTGTCAATTATTTATGGATTTGATGCAATCTAACTCAAAATAATTTGATGCAACCAAAATCAACAAAAGTCAACATAATTTGACCATGTGTCCTTGAGGTTCTTTACCTAAACACAACAAGGGGCAGAAAATGAAAAACTAAAAATCAAAAAGAAGTGTAGTGGTATGAAGAGATATGTGGCTAAGGTAAGTGTGTAGCAAAGCACATACCTAAATTGGAACAATGTTACTTTACAAATTATGTACTTTAATCAAAGAGTCTATGCTAAATTTTTCATAAAATACATGCACTAAATTTTCATGACACACTTGCAATAATGAGATGAAACAACATGTCCAAAATATTTAGATCCAAATTGGCAAATTTATGATAGAATTATTGAATCAAGGTTTCGTAAATGTTGAAAGACCAAGTACCATAGCTCAATAAATGCACGGTAAAAAAATTGATTATATATTTTTATTATCTCAAACATTTACAAACTATATAGATATGGATATATTACCATAGCTATCTCACTTGTTTTATAGCTTCCAATGTTGTGATATTCCCTACTTACCTTTTTAAAAACCTTTCTTCTTCACAAGTTATCATAATATAGAAATATAACATTAGGGTGGGACAACCACTTCAAGTAGATTTATTAAGAATTATTAGGGTGGGACAACTTCTATTAAAATAGATTTATGAATGTTTATGGGTGAACCTCACAGAGTTATGAATATTTATTGACTTGAACAAATTATACAAATAATTTATCTTGGACTTCTGTCATGTCGCATACCCACTTCATGCTCTTTTTCACAAAATTGTTTAGAATATAACATTCCAATAGTATTTAGTGCAACAACAAATATAGACCAATGCTTTGTATATGAACTCATATTTGTCTTCTTCAACACAAAATCATATTGCATATTAGTATTTTTAGTCCTTCATTTGCCATTAAGAATTACTCAATGTTATCTAACCGATATCTCCATGCAATCGTCCAAGATATCAAACAATGGAAACTAATCATATAGAAACATTATTGGTCACACATGTATGATCACATTGAATATTTTTGTGAAGATGCCAAGAAAAAAAATGAAATAAATAATATCAAGCAAGTTATAATTCAATAATACAAGTTTATAATAAAAGATATGACAAAGTAGATGGCCCTTAAATAAACTGTCAATGTACATGTATCAAAAAGTACAATGATGAACTACACATGCATCCCAAAGTACATCTACTCTAGACTACACATCAAAATTCAATCTTTCTCTAGAGTTTGCAAATCAAAGATCAAATTTAAAGCTCAACTAACTTCACTAATACATTAGCACTAACAAACTTAAAAATTAAATTACAACTCAATTACTTCTAACGAGCACTCACTGAATCCATTCGAGGTATCAATGCTTGTGGTGTCCTCCTCTCCGAAAAACTCTTTGTAATTGTGATCTGTAAATAAAAGATCATATCTCCATTACTTCAAAAATTATCAACATGTGCATGTAAAAGTATTAAAACACTTTGAAATGAATGAACATCTCATAAAAAAAAAGGCATTGGGACAGGAGACTCAATTTCTTATGTATCAAGTGGATCCATAGGTTGAACATCAAGCTCGACCACATCCACAACTGGACTGGGGGGGCTAGGCACTACTTTTTCCATTGCCTACAGTCACCAAATGTTGAAATAGTTAGAAATGCATGAATAAACAATCTAACGTGAATAAATTATGTACACATATTGAAATAGATACCTCTATGTGACTTCTTTCCATCGTCGATACAACAATAACTGGTGCATCAACAACCCCACTTAGGTCTAGCATTGAGGAATCTTTAACATGATGTTGTAGACATGCTAAATAATGCGAAAAACAAGTTCTGCATGGAATTGAAAGTTAATCAACAATTATAAACATAGGTTATACATTATCATGGAATCAGTAGGTCCATGATCATGAACACACACCCTCTTTCTGGAATAGGACCATATGATAAAGACACAACCCTTTGCAACATTTGGACTTCATGGAGAGGCAAATAAAAGAGGTGGTGCTCATATTTCAGTTGATGCCTATAGTCACAAAGTGTTTTCATAGGTAGACATGCACACGTGAATCAATGATATAACATGTATTAAAAAACTAACACGTTGAAATAGTTACCTCAATGTGAGTTGTTTCTCTACCAAGGGGGGATTCACTAGTGCCAAAACAAGTTTGAACGTGATTACTTTTAAAAGCATATACTTACCTCATTAAAAAAACTACTAAGGGTTACATATGGGATATCACTAGACTCAATGTTTTGCCCAGGCTGTTGAGGATCTAGCCACTACAAGTTTAAAAATAGTAAATATTAGATCATCTAGCATTAATTATCTATCATGTATCAACGAAATAACATGTATTAACAAACTAATATGTTGAAATAGTTAACTCTATGTGAGTTGTTGCCACCAAAGATATGACAACACTTGGCATAGACCACTTATAGATTCTTGTACACTAGTATCTACACTCTTGATGCCAACACTTTGCCCTGTTGTAGTGTTATATAGCATCTGCAAGTTTAAAAAATTTAAAAATCAGCAATCTATGTATGTGTATAGTAAGGAAAAAAAGTTTGGAAAATATTATTATTAACGATATACTTACATGCCTAAATAACCTTGAAAACTCAATATCTGATGGTGCACGACCATAGCAAGCATGGACACATTTTATGCATGCGTGAGGATCAGTGGCAGTCCCTTGATGTGTCGATCCACCCCCACTACTAAATGGTCCTACACCATGGGGAGGTGATGGCTATGCACCAACATGGAGAGATCGCCTTACTTTTCCCATATAATTAATGACGATGCTATGGAAGACAACCACCTGAGTTACACTAAATAATGCATCTCATGTTTTTGTTATCATATCATGTGAAGGGGGGACATCTAGCCTAGGAATTTTCCTGCGAGGTGGAGGCACTTGGCGATTGGCATCTCAAAGCATGGCATTGGGACGGTTTTGAGGCATCCCGTGACCAACGCCTTGGAATTCCAACATGTCAAAATAATTGACATGTTTTTCTAGCACACACTCAACATACATCTTTATAAGGAAATACAAGGGAATTTCCCTATTGCTATGAGGTGGCACATAAAAAACCATATACCACTGATCCGACCAATTATCTTGGAATGGTGGATATATGCACCACTCAATAGAGATGCGGGGTCTGTTTGTGTTTGGAATTTTCCCATTTCATGGCTCTCTAAATAAGGAAAATATATGCTCTTTGGTAATCTTTAGTTTTTTATGTCATTGTAATTGAACCCATCTGCATATTGTTTCCTTTTTCATTCTCTATAGGATGCAATGGAATATAGGGCACCATTTAATCAGGTAATGGTGTTTATGATGTCATCTAGCGAATCTCCAAGGGAGCGATGGAACTAGTCTCCATTCCTCCATTGCCCCCCTCCAATCTCTTTAAGCCTCACTATTTCTCTCAGTATCTCTGCATCGAGGTCCATGCTAGCCACTGCAATCATAAATACAAAAAAAGAACATTAGAAACATATACATGGTATAATACCACCTCTTAGAAATTAAAAAATATACAACATACGTTACAAATAATGACATGAGTATTTATTATTTAAAATTTACAATTGAACAATATCACTAGAGAATCAACATAAAAAATTGCCATGTTATTTTTTTCTTTTTAAGTGGGTTATGAACATGCATACCTAAACACTAAGATGTTCCTCAAATATGAATAATTGCTATTACTATTGCAAACTAAGCCTTGTGACTCTAACCTAGAAGGTCTTTATATGCTTGTAGCTATGTGGAAAAAGGCTTTGAGTTAATCACATTGATACATGGTGAAGAAGGTAATCCTGGAAGAGAATATAAAATGCTTGTGTTTTACTATTAAGTTACATTATAAAATACATGATCAAGATTATTATTGTCTCATTGAAAGTGGTCCCAAACCACTTTGGCTACTTGTTTGTCTTTGAGTGTGTTATGTTGGTTGAGTTAACACCACTTCATGTAAGGCATTATTGATAACCAAGTACACTTTTTAGTTAGCGTGTCTTCTATGTGATCCATCTTGGTTACAGGTTGGTGTTAACACATTCCATATTTTTTACTATCCATATTATGTAAAAAATACTTGGCCTAACCAACATAGGTCTATCACCAATAAGCTTTGGTGCATAACTAAAAATGGAACTTGGTGCAAACAACAACAAAAGAAAAACTAGACTTTGTTGGTTGTAGAAGGATATCATATTATGGACAAGAACTTAGACATTGAAAACAAGGTGTCCTATATCTCATTCCAAATATAGATAGATTTGAGCACCATTAATCCAAATGAAGAAAGATAAATGATTGGATTATTTAATTTCTTTGATCCTTTATCATAGTTAAATTTTATTTCAGCCCATTTAATTGAGTAGCTCGGTTAGAGGTGCATGACCATCCTCAACCATAAAAATTGGGTTGGGTGAGACTATATATGGAGTTTGATAGTCACAAAGTAGTGAAAATTTATATTTATTATTAGTACAATCTCCATTAATGAGGTAGAAGCATGTGCCATTTCATTGGATGTCTATGGAGTAATCTTGGGGAGTCCTTATCTCTAAGTTGGGGTTGCCATATTTAAAGGAAGAACTAAACAATAAAAACTTGTGAGGGATGGGAAGACTTATTTTGTGCATGCAGATAAAAGAAAATCAAATATTCCATTGATAAGTACATGCCATTTTTTTCTTTGAATGTGAAATTGCTTTGTTGGTTTGGGATTTTGTGACAATTTAAAGTTCATTGTAGGGTTTTTCTTTTATTGTGTTTTTAGCATAAAAAATGAATGAAATTAGAATGTGGGCATAATAACTACTTGTGGGGGGAGAAGAAAATCATTGAGGATGCCTCTACAAACCGAAATCATGCCCAATTTTCCTTTGGTCGCCGTTTGGAACAAAAATGAATAGAAAGTTGAGAATGGGGTCATGGGATGATTTTGGGGGAATAAATCAACTTTCACAAAAAACACATGTGTATTTGTTTTACAAAATGCACACGTATTTTGGAGAGCAAAAACATGTACGTGTTTTCTTCTCCTCTCTTGCATGACATCCCAAGTGGCTGTCTTGGGCATGTCCTTTCCTAAAGCTACAAAACACATACTCGTTTTCAAATTTTATAACAAATGCATGTTTTTTAAAACATGACTTTCATCTAAAAGATTCCTCATCTTCTCGCATTCACCTGGTAGTTGAGACCTAGGTGGAAGAATGAGTGCATTAAAGAAGTAGCTGATAAAGCATTCAAACACCAAGGTGTAAACTTGGAAAATCCAAGACAAAGGGGAAAAGTTCACCATGTCTTGGCATGAGATAACTAAGAAGGAGGTAGCTTGTTCCTTGGATGAACTTGGGCATGCAAACTATCAAGGAAACTCGAAGATCAGAAGACTCTTGGTTGAAGGTGGAGGTGAGATCGATGCAAACATACCACTGCTAATGCATTTAAGTAAGAGTTATTGAGGTTTTAAAGATCATGAATTATTTAGCGTAGGTATTTTTGGAGAATTTGAGAGAGAATTCCAAGAAGGGATGACCTCTAGTAGTGTTATTGTGGGTAGTGGCACTATTATCCACTTTCCGACCTCTTTTTAGTAACAAAAGTTGTAAGACAACTCACTACTTAAGGAAAGTAGTGGAGCCAAGGAACTCATAGGTACCCACTTTGGTGTGGAGTTTTTTGTAACTACAAGAGGTATTTAGGTTTGTCCAAAAATAACACATCTAGAGAAGTGCATAATATATTTAGGAGCAAGAGTGTTTAATTTTGTGACATGTGATTGTGCACTTTTCATGAGTTTTGGGCATAATAAGTTGGACTAGCTACCTAACTTTTCAAAATAATGAAGGCACAAAATTGTGTTGAGGCATGTGTTGGTTAAATCAAAGACATGTGCAAGTAGAGATGGAAATACAAAGTAGTTGAAGGGAGTTTGAATTTCAAATGGATGGTGAGTCTAAGTAGAAGACAAGTCAACATGAATAAGAAGACATTATTACGGTAGGAACAAAGGGGGAGGAATGTGAGAATTTTTGTTATCCAATGGAAGACTTTGGCACCTTACCTTATTTTGGTATCCATGATGATGGAAAAGAATGACAAAGTCATCCTCTACTTGGTCTCTAAACACACTTAGCCACATAGACTAGTTGAGATGCAGTGCAACTGTGAGGCACCACCTTGAGTGGAATGAGTGGTGTCGAAAGATGTTTATTGTAAGTTCAACAAACCACTAGAGTTGTGATGAAAGAGTGCCAAAGCCTTGGTGAAGGGCATGCCAAAGTTAGATGGATATGACCTCAGAAGCCAAAGATGAGTGGCGGGTTATATCCAATGAAAAAGTGGTGGGTCATAACCAATGAAATTTCTCTCTCAAAATTTTTGTAATTAATAGTGGATGACTCTTAGATATATATGTTGTGACTTTATTATTCCATTTTAGAGAGTTATCCATAATTTGAAAATTTTGAAAACCCTACTATATTTTATATATAAGTGAATTATTAAGCTTTCAAAATTAAATGCAACATTTTGGTATCAGAAATAAGAAGCAAAGACATACATTAAATCTTTAAAACTCCAATTAAAACAAAAATATATCATTAAAAAATGATATATACCATATTATTTTGAACCATACTTATAAAAACCATGCAAAACTTCCCCTGGCTAATTGTAAAGTAAATAAAAATACATTTAGAATAATAAGTATATTTAACTACATAAATGAAAATGTTGCACGCATAATTGTTATTTACAAAATTAGTTTTTACTTTAAATTTGCAATAACTAAGGATGAATTGGTTGTAGTAGGGAATATTGTGAAGAAAAACTCTCAATCGGCTCCGTGGAGTAGTTTTATGACTTGTCTTCCTATTATTGATAATGACATAAGGATGAATTGGTTGTAGTAGGGAATATTGTGAAGAAAAACTCTCAATCGGCTCCGTGGAGTAGTTTTATGACTTGTCTTCCTATTATTGATAATGACATAAGTTGGACAGGGGAATCCAAATTTATTTGGGGATTGATCCAATATGTGGTATGGAAGGTGACTCACAAGTTGTCTTAAGAGCTTGTGTTGGATTTTCATCGTAAAAATATCATTGTTTTAAAGAATATTCATTTGGGTGTTTTGAATAATAGATGGGCTCGATTGTCATATTTGGGTCTGGTTGGAAACTTTGACGAGGAATGGGATTTGTATGTTTCCAATATCTATTAAGGAAATATTACTTTGTGCGCTAAACCTAATAAGTTGGTTTTGGATTTTAATGCTAAGGAGAGATTGGTTACTGCTATGTTGGCTTATCGTTCTCTTGTCATAGACGATACTATCATTGGTTCTAATTGGTGGACTAAATGGTTGTGGAGAGGTTCTGCCCCTTTAAAACTCAAGTTATTTATTTGGTTATGTCTGAAAAACAAGATATTGACTTGGGATGTTTTGTAGAGAAGGGGGTTTGTTGGACCTGGGGGATGCACTATGTGTAAATTGAAGGCTGAATATGCTAGCCATTTATTTGGTGAGTGTGATTTCTTTAAAGAAGTTTGGTTTTTATTAATGAATCACTTTATGTTGGATCATGGGTAGGATGGAGAATCCGGGGGGGAAGGGATTTATAGCAGTGGTATGAAAGGATAAATATTTTTAGTTACCTCCCACTTTTTGTGCTATGGGAAGTTTGGAAATCCTAAAATAAAACCATTTTTTCAATCAGCTTTAGAAGACAGATGTCATTTACTTGAAGATTATTCTTTCTTTTCTGAATGGAACAAAGAAACTTCTATTGGGAAGCTTAATATTTGCTCTTTTCCTTCTATTTTGTTGGAGCATCCTGTTGGCTTTTTCGACTAGGCAACTTTGAATGGTGTATGTGGTGCTGGGTTGGTTTTAAAGATTGGAAGGGATACCATTTTTAAGGGATGGTTGAACGCTGGTAGAGGCATGAACACTAGAGCTGAATTGGTGGCGTTGTGGGGCTTACAATTTTGTGTAAAAGTGTGGGGTCTTCCCTCATTGCAGATTCTGGGGGATTATCAAGTCATTGTTAATTGAGCTAAGGGGCTAGCTCAAGTGAAGTCTCTGGTTCTTCATCATTAGATGAAAAGTCTTAGGGCTTTGATGAAATATTTTTCCTTTTTTACCTTTCTAACATATTTATAAAGAGTAGTCTAAAGCTTCGAGGATTTCTCCCAGCGTTAGACTACTCTGTCCACCCGCATCGTTAACCTCTGGCCCCGTCCGTCCCGTCTAGGCGAGCGTTCTTCACCGGGTCCCACAGATCCCTGCAGATCCGTCGTCGCTTCGACGTCAATCCCTGCAGATCCATGTAGAATGTATGAATCACGCAGATCCTCGCAGAATGTATGAATCGACCTCATCCCTACAGAATGTATGAATCACAACTATCGGTGTTGTTATTAAGACTATTAGTGTTATATTTCTTTTGTGTGTTTGCTAGATATGGCATATAACATTAGGAATCTGCGCAGGGAAGGAATGTGAATTTCCTACATCCCAACATTGTTTCCTTGCATAAAATGAATCAAGTATTGAAGTATTGCAGAAAATGAATAGAGTGCATCCATGCCAGCCGAGTAGGCTTATTCATACACTCTATGAATCCTTTATCTCGGCTCTGCTAGACGGCATATTTCATGCCCATGTTGAGAGGGCGTTGATGCGAATTTGAGTTTGATATATATATATAGTAGCTCCATCTCTTAACATAGTCCTATTTTCATTGGCGATTTGTTGTTGTTCTCTGTTTTCATTTAATGATGGGACTTCTTTCTCTTGTAACTGGGAAGGTTGGTTCCAATGGGTTTGGATCAGCCTCCACTGCTGAAGAAGTTGCTCAAGGAATCGATGCTTCCAACCTCACAACAATTGTCACCAGTACAAAAGCTTTCTTGATTCTTTTGTCAGTTATAATTTCGTGATTATGCAAATCCAGTGAATGTCACTGGTTTCTTTATTATGGTGTTTTAATCAAACATTATCTGCACCATTCATATCACTATGATCTCCAACGGGTTTCAAGCAGAGAGTAAACTGAATGAAGTTTCTTTTGTTGTATTGTTGGTGTTAAACTTGGTAGTGTCATGATTTATGCTTTTGTTTCTACCTTTCCTGGTTATTTGTGTCTGGCAGCTTGTTTCAATGTTGTAATGAATGCCCAATGCATTAAGTCTATTAGCTATCATATAGGAAATTGAGTTATTTTGATATGTACACTGTTGAAACACTGTGGCAATAAAGATAGCCATTAAATTGCAAAGAAGATTCGATAAACTGTATTTTAATGTCTAAGTTGTTGAAACACTTTGGCAACAAAGATGACCATGAAATTGTAAAGAAGATTAGGTGGACTGTACCAAAAATTTATCGAGGAGAAGGCTTTTAAGAAAATTAGAATCGTATATCTTCGTGCTTTTTATCCCCATTTATGGCAATTAAGAGAATTTCACTTCACCCTAGCTGCAAATTACCTTGTTAATCTATGCGCAATCAGAATAAAAAATTATCTAGATTCTGGTGCCAAGTCCATACAGAGATGGTCTTGGTATTACGGTTTGGAGATTATAAGACGGTGATTATATCGGATCTCCATGTGAGAAGGAAAAACAATAAATATTCTATTCAAAGAAATATAACCATGTTTTTTTCACCTAACTGTAACCTTACTATGATTTAAGGATTTGCTCTCTTTCACAGAAACAAACCGACAACAACAGTAAAAGGTTTTTGAGCTTCAAGAGGAGGTCGAGGTTCTCAAAGGGCAGGGATCGTTGGTTTACCAGGTGCAGAGTGTTCGTGGTGTTGGCAAAGTGTTCTACAGGTGCTGGAGAGTGTGGGGGTGAAGACTTTCAAAAAAAATGCATTTGACGATTGGAGAGGATGGACGAGTAAATGCGAGTGGAGGACGTCGAGGCGACGACCGGACGACGGATCTGGACAGATAGCGTGGGACCCGGTGAAAGAGGCTCCGGGCCGGAGGCATTGAGGGCTAATGACGCTAAGAATCTAACGCAGACAGTGGACGGAGTAGTCTAACGTCCGGCGAAATCGTCGAAGCGTTAGACTACTCCTATTTATAGGGATCTAAATGTGGAAGTTGATAGTCTCTCGAAAAACGAGTTGGGTCCTATGGATGGAAAAATCATGTTCAGGCATTTCTTTATGGGAAAACTATGCACGGCTGGAAGTTTGGATTTCTTCTAATTTTGGTTGCTTAAAGCTTTTATCAGTGCAAGGTGTCTTGATGTTGAAGGGATTTTTTGGTTTGATGTGGTTCTTGGATCTAGCTTTTGGAAAGCTTATTTGATTTGTATAGTAAAAAAGTAAGTGTTTTTGCTAATGGATCTATTATAGTTTTTTTTTTTTGAGAAGTTGTGAATATATTTTTATGGAATTTTTGTAATTGTGAACACGACTTTTAGTAATAAAAAGTCATTTTTTTTCATGCTTACAAAAATGAATTAAAGTAAATATTTTAAGAAATATTAAAGTTGAAACCATCATTATTTTTTGAAAGTGAATGGTGTGATTTAACTTTAAATGATGATTAATTGAGGATAGGTTGAATTAGATATTTTGAGAAAGATTAAAGCTAGAAGCAACCATTGTTTTAGAAGTGAATGATGTGATTTTTTAAATGATGATGGCAGATTAATACTTATTTATAAAAAAATAAAAAAATAAAAATTATTTGACCATGAGAATTCTTTTGATCTTCTAAATCAACACTCGGTTAGTGCTTGCTCATTTTATATATAAAACAATACCTAAATAAGTAGGAAGACAGGTGATGCTTGTAGACCGTACAAAAAATACTTGGTCAAAGTTCTCTTCCGTACTGGAAACACAATCCCACGATGTTCCAATAGAAATTATTTGTCCCATAGTGAAAGTCTCTATCTCTAACCAATATGGGAATGGTAGGGACTCAATGTTGGGTAAGTTGTTTAATCCCCTGCCGAAGATATTATCTCAATCTACCAAAGAGATCACCTTTGTTTGATACCTAATAACGTCTTTTCACATCATGAATTCCCGGGTTTAAAAGTTTGTTGTTATTATTATTAATAATTTTTGAAAAAAAATATATTCCATAAAGAAATGTGATTATTTATTTATTTAAATAAATTTAAAGTAACATCATTATTTATTTAATTAAATAATATTAATATATATCATTAAAATTATTATTATTATTTTTGTTTGTTATAATTTTTTTGATTGGCAAGAGTTATCTTTGGTTTAAGAAATTATGACCCAAGGGTATTTAAAGTGTAAAATCACTCGGGTATTGTATTTGGACTAGGCCACACCAACATTTAACCAATTGGATTTTAGGTGTCTCCTCCCAACTAGCTTACCTTTAGGGAAATTGAATCTCGGTTGCACTATTGACGAGACCCACCTTACCTAAATAAACAAGCTGAAATTGACAAAAGCAGTTTTTCTTTAATGCTTCAATCTTGCTTGCTCTCTCAAAAAATCAAACATTAAGCGGGTGACCTAACACATCACAGTTTGCACCATTAAAATAATATTCCATTGCATATCACTAAAATTATATTATAATGTAAAGCTATTTTTATCCTATAAAGTAACACACTACCTACTTATCCAAATAAATTTAGAGTAACATCATTACCTACTATTCAAATAAATTTAATGTACGTCACTAAATATAAAGCTAATTTTATTTTAACAAAGTATCACTACCTACTTATCCAAATAAATTTAAAGTAATATCATTACCTACTTATTCAAATAAATTTAATGTAAGTCACTAAAGTTATAATGCAAAGCTAATTTTATTTTAACACAGCAGTACTATTGGTTTAGATGAGTTGTAAAGATGATTTAGATATTTCTCTTGAGTATGAATGAAGTCATTTATACAATTTAGATAATATTGATGATATAAATTTGTTATTTATTTATATAAATAATCTAAAATGAAAAGAGAGATAAATTTGAATTTTTGCACTTTGTAAATAGACAAGTGAGAAAGACATCACCTTAAATAAATAAATATGTTTGAGTAATTTTTTTTTATATATATATATGAAAGCTCTCCATGATTGAGCCAAGTTTCGAAAATGGGAACACTTAGAAACATGACCCCACAAACTGGTACATTGGGAAACTATATATATGTATAATAATGTTCTCCAAATGAATAAGTTGAAATGTGGGGATTCACACCAATGCACCCTGAGTTGTATCATACCACGTTTATGAACAGTGAACCATCGTACGTTATGGCTCATGGTGTTTTCAAGGCACTTTGTACATGTTTCAACATTTCAACACGTTTCGAGTAGTGGTACATAGTGTGTTGGGTGTTTCTTCCATCTTAGTATTCAAGAAATGTTTTGATATCCATCTTTAAAATCTCTATGTGATTGTGTTCTAAATGTTTCTCACTACAAATACACTCATCTCTCTCACTCAAGCCAGCCATTGCCCAAACTCTTGTACTCTGGATTTCAAGGAGAAGTGGTAAAGGTACCATCTTAGACATGTTTGAAGTTATGTACATGTCTGAGGGTATATGTACCACCTTAAACATCGATATATTTTCATTACATGCCCTGGGGTAGTGTTATTTAAAAAAAGTTCGATATCCATACGAAAGGACATCATAATCATTGTTTGTAAGTTGCTTACTAGAATTATATCCTTCTTCATTTCTTGATCTATATTGAATTTTTGCACTTTGATAGTGGAGAAGGAATGGTGATGATACCTAAAACACACTTAGAGGTCCATCATGTGGTTGTCTTAAAAAAGTCTTTATATATTCGTCTCAAGGGTTTTTATGATTGTGCTCCTAAGCTACCTCCTATAATGACATGCCTATCTACTAGCATAGATCCATCTAAAAGGGGATCTACCAAGTACAAAGAGGGATCAAATCTCTCAATGTGCAAAACTTTTTTAGAGTGGAATGTGTAATCATATTTTTATGGTTTTAGTTGATCTAATTTATGTTGTTTTATATATACTCAATTCTAAATAATTTAAATTTAATTTAAGTCAACAAGTTATTTTTAATAATATTTTATTAATTTTTATATAAGACAGGTATCAACTTTATGATGAATACAAAAAAAATTAGACATCTCTCTCGAGAATTGTACAATGCACCTCTTGAAGACAACAACTTAAACCGTCACCGTGAATTCTAACAATTTGAAAATGAACATATAACAAAAAAAACAATCTTTCAAATTTATAAAAACCTATAAAAAAATAAACAATATAATCTTTTCTTCCAAAACTTTTTATAATATTTATATATATCAAAACCATTTTTGAAAAATCATAATAAGTTATACATTACATATACTCAAACCACACCCAATTAATCATTATAATAATAATAAAATGATTATTTAAATATATACACCTTTTAATATGCAGCATTTACAATTTTCAATTTTTTTTTTCACACAGGGCCTTGTACTTTTGTCGAGGGTTGACGGAAACCATTCGTCCCGACCGACCATTACACCGTCCCCGTCCCCATCGGGACTCATACTCCACAGCACTTCGAGAAATTTTTTTTTTTCACACAGGGCCTTCTACTTTTGTCGAGGGTTGACGGAAACCATTCGTCCCGACCGACCATTACACCGTCCCCGTCCCCATCGGGACTCATACTCCACAACACTTCGAGAAAAATAAATACACAATCAATAATCTTATTACCACAGCGCTGTAAACATTTATAAAGATTCGTACGAATCATAAAATATTGACACTTGTGAAAAGAACACTGACCAGAAGGGTGGAATGGCAAACCAACAACCCAATAACTTTTCTACTTTGCAAGTTTTGGTTGAAATTGACCATTTCAAATGAGCTTTATGGGATCGAAGAACAGTGTAGAAAGACGCAATCTCAGTTATTATATGTATTTTATATCTTATTCATGCAAGACATCAGTCCTGAATTTATCAGAACCCATCATCTTCCATCCTGCACTTAGCATTCTCGTTTCTGTGACGTATAAGCTTTTCAATATTTTTAAACCGACCTCTCTCATCCTTGCACGTCATTATGTTTATTACATTTCACGAAGCCCAACGGCCTATAAAGCTCCAATGTCCATTGCAACACTCAATACATATTACAGCAGGCGGATTCCATACTAGTCATATCCTTTATATGAACTGTTTATATTATTTGAGTGATGTCTGCAGTAAATTCACCAGCCAAGGTAGCCCCATGGTTGGGCTTTGCAGCTGCTGTTTGGATTCAGATAGCCTCTGGCAATGCATACAACTTTCCCCTGTATTCACACAAGATGAAAGTCGTTTTAAAATACAGCCAGGGGCGATTGAACAACCTGGGCGTGGCTAATGACGTTGGAGAAAATGTGGGTCTTCTGGCGGGGTTCATATGCAACAAGATACCGCCATGGGGTATTCTTATGATTGGCTCTGCTACTAGTTTCTTTGGTTATGGCCTCATCTGGCTTGTCCTGAGCGAGAGAATCAGTCCTCTGCCATATTGGGTGGTAAGGATTTGAGTTATTAGTGCAGTAAATCTTATTCGTTGATTGTCTATTTTCTAGATTGAATGATGCTATATGCTGTTTGAGTGTATTGACTATGGGTATCACCATAAAAACCCATATGAACCTGGGTTTGACATGCACCTCAAGGTTGCAAAGTTTCAGGTTGTATATAGCTGCCATTTGTGTGAACTTGAGGTATGCAATATGGAGCTTCACAACCTTGATGTGCATATCATTGTACCAAGAAAAGCTTGGGGCGTTCTACAGTTTGAGTGGGAGTGGGGGGTAATCCATCAAATCCTTGTGTGTATATCGGTATGTGTAACTGTGCATTGAATCCATATGGTATCCATTTAAAATAGAGTCCAATAAACGGCTTGACTTGGGAGGTTTCAGGTTGCATATTGTTGCCATCTCTGAGCTTGAGATATGCAATCTGGAGCATTCTGGCCTTGAGGTGCATTGATATATCATTGCACCAAGAGAAGCGAAATGTATTCTACAGCCTAGTGCGAGTGGAGGTGATCCATCAACTCTTACTCTTCATGAGATATGCAATCTGAAGGTTCACAACCTTTAGGTGCATATCATTGCACTAAGAGAAGCAAGTCACATTCTACAGCTGGGGTGGGAGTGGGGGTGATCCATCAACTCTCTGTGTGTAATGGTGCATCGAATCCACATGGTACCCATCTAAACCAGGGTCTGATATGCATATCGATGTTGTGAAGTTTCAGGTTGCATGTCTTTGCCATCTTTATGAACTCAATCTATGCAATTTTGAGTTCCACAACCTTGAGGTGCATATCAGACCTGGGTTTACATGAGTTTGTGCTCAATGTAATAGCTTGCTATCTGCCATGACTGGTTTGGCTTGAGATGGCTTAGGTTTTCTATAGAGACAATGATATGTCTTCATTAATTTTCTTTCCAGAAAGTGAACTGCATCTTAAGCTTATTATGGTGGGAAACGGGGTTTGTTTTACCTCTGTGTTGCATTCAACATCTTAGCTGCATCTGGTTCTTTAATGCTTCCCTTCATGGCCTACATTCCACTTCCCTGGTTTTTGGAAAATGCATCTTATATTTCATTACCAATCAATAAGTACACCAGAAATTATACATCATGGATCCAAAATGTGAACAGGTGGGTTTCCCCTCACTACATAGGCAAGGAGAACTAGCATGTCATCTATTGCTCAGATCTGAAGAGAGTTTGAATAGAGAAACCATGCGACAGATCATAGAGCTACTGTTGTTTTGCGTTTTTTTTTGCTATTTTAGGAGTTAGTTCTGTACACTAATTCAGGATATACGGGGGAAAGAGTGAAGTTTTTCTTCTGTACACTGAAAATGTAGTGTTACTAGTCAATTTTTAGTGTTTTGGTAGCATGGGCTAGTACTAGTAGCTAAGTCACCTGACACGAAGACACGGGACACGGAGGACACGGAAAAACGAGTATCCAACACGGACACGGCGACCCCCGGAATCAGGACACGGAGGACACGTTATATTAATATATATATATATATATATTACACAANAAAATACATTTTGTGACAACTCTTGTATTAAATGTTTGATTGCAAATTGGGACAGTCATTCCATTGTTTATTTTGCTGGGAATTACATTGCCTACGGCTACCAGTCACCTCTTGCTCACCAATCCAAAGCTGGAAGTTACATATCTGTTGAAAACTTGAATAACATTTATGATTTATCATTTGAGTCTAGACTCTACATGCACAGTCACGTTATGAGTCGCGTTATGCCATACCCCTAAACAGCGAAGATTTAAACAGCGAAAAAACAGCGAAAAAACCCCTAATTTCATCACTTTTCACAGGACACGTTACAAAAGAGTGTCGGACACGCGTTGACCAAGTGTCCCAGGGATAAGACACGTTACAAAAGAGTGTCGGACACGCGTTGACCACGTGTCCCAGGGATAAGACACGTTTTGACCACGTGTCGGACACGTACCGTAGCGTGTCTTCACGTGGACACCGCGGGTACGGACACGTGGGCCAGTATGGACGTGTCAGGTAACTTAGACTAGTAGTAATAAGGTGTAGTAATAAGGTGTGTTAAGCTGTACAATCTACCTTTGGGACTGTTATTGACAAAAAATGTTGCTTGAAAGAATTCCCAAGGGAGATCGAAGGACCACATAAAAAAAGCGGACTGTCACGTACACCCTCCTCTTGCTTTTAGGTTAGTGCTTTACTGACCTTAGTCGGGCTGTTGTAGAAATTTTGTGAAAAAGCAATCCTCACCAAGAAATCTGCACTTTACCCAATTGAGCAATGTCATCTCACTTCAATGAGTTCATGGACTTATCACATGGAACTTTCAGCGATAGGGCTGAATTGAAATATTCAGAAATACACCTGCAAATATCTCAAAATTGTCCACCACTAGTCTAGGTAACTTCAAGTAGATTAAAACCACAAAATAATTCAACACTAGATCAACACAATCTTTAGGGCATGATCTAATTAAGTATGCAGATCTGAAAATTGCGTTCATTAACAGGGGAAATATAACAGCATATTTCAGATTTGAAGCTTCATCTAAGACATTCTAAATTATGCAACATTTCAGCCTTGCTGTTCCAATAAATTAATCAAGATTTGCAACAGCCATGAAATTTGCTCAAAATACATGCAAACAAGATCTGAAAATAATGTCAGCAATAAGAGATTTAAGGAGAACAATGGTGCAACTCCTTATTATCACAATAAGAAGAGAGTACAAAATGTCAGCTTTGCCAAAGCTTGGTACACCGAGTCCTTCCGCTTTATCCCAAGAAAGGACTTTTTCAAAGCTTTCCAAACCCTATCTAGGGCATCCACAATTATTGCAAACCCTAACCGATAAGAACAAGCCAAGTATGGCATCCCACCAAGCTATACTAGCCTCTCCAAGGATATCAAGAACAACCAAGGATATCAAGAACAACTAGCATCATACCAACTATCCAACCCCAAGCACTAGCATCACACTCTTCATTTGCATCTCACAAGATAAGGAACCCTACCAGATGCATACCACAAGCATTATCCTTGTTACGAGAGTAAATGCATGTTTTTCCAAGATCCTTCACATAGCTAGCATCACACAAACTAACAATTTCTAAGCGATGCTCTCTAAGAGCGATTCATTACAAAGACACTCTCCTTCCTTTATAGAATAGGTGAGGTAGGCTACAATAATAATGGATCAAGTCCACATGTAAACCTTAGGCTAATCAATGAAAATTCCCCGAGTGGAGAGTGACACTAAGCATGATTGCCACTTGGCACCGTTGCCACCTTTTATGCACTTGGAGAAAACGCAGCAGGAATCTTCAAGCTGCTAAGTGTGTCCTTGGGGGCAAGTCTCGAGTCAGGTATTGTCGCTTGATCTTGACTCCTCCGTTTAGGCTTAACTCCTAACGAAGCCAAGGGGGGTAGTCCCTATAGAGTGTTTCTAAGGCTCCTAAGTGTTTTAAGTGTTACATGGTGTTGTTTTAGGAGTTTAAAGATGAGTAAGTTGCTAACAAGACTCTTTGCAAAATTAAAGAGCTTAATTCAACAACATAACAAGATGTATCAATAATCACAATATGACTAAAAGCAAATAGAACTGCAAGAATTCAACCAGTGCCAACATGCAGTCACAAAACAATAATTGCTGCTGAAAATGGGAAAATGTTTTGCCATGTACTGGTCAATTTTAATTATTTAAAATGATGAGTGATTAAAGGGAAAGGGATTCCTAATATACCTAATGGTACAGGGAATATGTCTGGATTTTGAGAAAAGTGGCTCTGCACAGGAAAATGTGGGCTAGATGGAGCTGTAGGGGTGAGTCCAACACTACACCAATAAGGATGTAGTGTTCCCGTGGGGCCCGACGGGGCCCCACGGTCACTGTCTAGTTGTTCCCTCTTTCCTTGAAGAATTTGCCCACTATTTACCAAAATCGTTTTACGTCGGATTTTCTTAATGTTTGGGGGATGTTGATTTTATTAATGTTAGTTGATTAATTAAATGTGAGAAATTAAGAAATGCACACTCTCGCTTTTGGATATCCCCAAGCTCAGATAAGCCTGCGAGGGGTAGAGCATACACGGAGGAGGCAAATGTTTGTTCCAATTTGTAAAAGTAGAGTACGAAAAGATACAACCCGTTAGGGTAGATTGTGTGTTTGTGTTAAGAAGTAAAACAAAGAAATTGTGAGACTAATTACTACAACAATGCAATGTCGGGTTAGTATTTGATTACTTTGAAAAAGATTGTAAAATTTTAAAATTTGATTGATCTAGAACTATTGCAATAAGTAAATCCAATCTAAGAAATCAAACCACCCAAGGACAGATACAGGCCTTTCCCAAATGGGGAAGGAGGGTGTGGGAGTTGTAATCCCACTTGCTCTTTTATTAATTATTACAATGTTGATTCTATAAGGGGTTGTCTTTTGACCTTGAAAATTGATAAAAAACTTAAAAGTCTTACAATAACTTGCTGAAAGAAGGGGGATGAAGAAGGGGAATGAGGAGGTGCTTTGAGAGGCTAAAAAATTCAAAATTTCGTCGGCACTTCCGCTTGTCCTGTTAGCAAAATGCAAAAACCAACAAGCTATAACCTTATAAATTAGTGGATTAGTCCAAAATTACAATAAAAATTTTACAGCTTGCTTGCGAAAGATAGAGAAATTATGCTACTTCAAGTACTTAAGAAAATAAACTAGATTTAAGCTTATGATTGCAAGTTTAGAGCACTTTTAGATCTAGCAAAATGAACAAGCTAAGAATTGTATGATAAACTTTTAAAAGAAATTTGAGCTTGCTTTTAAAGGTAACCAAAAAGAGAGATTAATTTTAAAGGGAAGAAGAAAGGTTCTCAAGCTCCAGCTTGAATCTCTGTGAGGAGGTGGAAATTCTTGAAAACACCAGGACTAGTGGGAATTCTCCAAAACACCAGGTTTAAGAACTAAGAAAACTAGAGGTCACCAGTGTACACGACCATCTACTACTAGTTCATCGCAAGAGCTGGTGGGAATACTCCAAAACACTAGATTGAGAATCAAAACGTATAGTGGTCACCAGTGCATTCAACCATCTAATACCTGCTTGTCTCACAATGCTGATGGGAATTCTTCCCATGCCAGGCTGAGATTTAGAACGAGTAGTGGCACCAGTGTGAAAGCAGCGTAAATGTCTCTCTCAACTTTCCCTCTCCACGAGGGATGCATTTTCTTCTACTCCAAGTCTTCCTCGAAAGTGTTCAAACTTTGTCCTCAGAAGAGGCTTGGTAAGAACATCTGTAGTTTGGTCATCTGTCGGAACATACTGTCACTCGACCGCACCTTTTTGGACCATATCACGAATGTAGTGATATCGAATCTCTATATACTTCATCTTGTCATGAAACATGGGATTCATTGACATCTGTATACAACTCTGGTTGTCACAGTGAATCACAGTTGGTCCTCGAATTTGACCAAATAATCTAGCAAGGAGTTTTTGAAGCCATACTGCTTCTCGGGCTGCTATACTAGCAACCATACACTCAGCCTTTGCGGTGCTAAGTGCTACTGAGGTCAGCTTTCTGCTACACCAGGAAATCACTGCAGAGCCCAAAATGAAGCAACATTCGGAAGTACTCTTCCCGTCTGCAACACACTTGACCCAATCTGAGTTAGAAAATCCTTGCAATGTCATATCACATCCTGAAGCATATCTTAGTCCATATCCCATAGTGCCACGTAAGTATCTAAGAACATGTTTTTCAAAATCCCAGTGAATTTGCCTTGCATCACTCATAAACTGGCTGAGAGTATTTACAACAAAACATATACCTGGTCTGGTGTTTGTCAGATACATTAGAGGGCCAATCAACTGGTTATACATGGTGGGATCAATCATATCCGAATTTGAGGTAGATTCCTTCAGCTTCTTGAAATTTGCATCCATTGGAGTAGCCATGGACTTGCAGTCCAACATCTTGAATCTCTTCAAAATATCAATGGTGTATTTTCCTTGACTTAGGAAAATTTCCTTTTGCCTCTGCCATACTTCTAATCCCAAGAAGTAATGCATCAATATGAGGTCCTTCATTTCAAACTCAGAGGCAAGCTTCTTCTTACACCATCCAATTAGTTTCTCATTTCCTGTGAGAAACAAGTCATCCACACACAGGACCAAAATCACTGGCTCATCATCCATAATCTTGTAGTAAAGATTGGGGTCTGCATCACTCTTGGTGAATCCCAAGTTTACCAGGTATCCGTCTATCCGTCCAGACCAAGCACGAGGTGCTTGCTTGAGTCCATATAATAATGCCTTTTTCAGTTTACATACGTGAGAATTTTTCCCATGGACAAGAAACCCTTCTGGTTGTTCAATGTAAACTTCTTCCTCAATAATACCATTTAGGAAAGCGGTCTTTACATCCATATGATGCAGTTTCCATCCCATAGTTGAAGCAATAGAAATGATGGTTCTGATGAAAGTATATCGAGCCACAGGAGCAAATGTTTTATCATAGTTAATTCCCTCTTTTTGAGGGACTCCTTTGGCAACAAATCTAGCCTTGTGTTTTTCCACGCTACCATCTGCTCTGTGTTTAATCTTGAAAATCCATTTGAAGGTCACTACTGACTTCCCATCAGGTCTCGGTACAACCTCCCATACGTCATTCTTCATGATGGACTAGAACTTCGTCATGGCATCCTTCTAAACTTGGTGTTTGGATGCTTCTTTGTATGTGGTAGGCTCTGATTCAATGATGTGACTCATCAATGCTACATAACTCGAGAACCTCTGAGGTCTTTTGCTTTCTCGATGGGTCCCGTGTGGGGCTTCGTGTTCCTCTGCATCCTGCAATGTCCGTTGTGCCCATTTAGGCCTTTTCCGGCTTACTGCCATAATTGTGGGAGCATCAACTGGTTCAACTGGATCAATGAGATCGATCGGTTCATTATTTTCTTCAGACTCCCTCTTAATTTTTGGAGGGGGAGATGATCTCATTTGTTCATCATCATCGATCTCCATATCAGATCCTCTTTCTTTTCGGGTAGCAATCTCTTCTTCAAAGGTCACATCCTTGTTGACTTCGAACTGCCTCAATCCTGGGATGTATATTTTGTAACCCTTCGCAGACTCGCTGTATCCCACAAATGTTCCCTTCTTGCTTGAAGATTCTAGCTTTGGCCTTTTATTCTTGGGCACATGAATGTAAATTGGGTAGCCAAAGATATGAAGGTGGCCCACTTCTGGCCTCACTCCTGTGAAGGCTTCTTTTAGAGTCACGTTCTTCAAGATTTTATGAGGGCATCTGTTTTGTACATAAACAACTATTGTGGATGCTTCTTCCCATAAGAACATCAGTAGACTCTGGTCATGTATCATGGCTTTGGCTACCTCCACAATTGTTTGGTTCTTCCTTTTTGCAACCCCATTTTTTAAGGGTTGTAGGGAGCTGTGAGCTCCCTCTTAATTCCTGCTTCCTTGCAGAAATCATTGAATTTTGTAGAGGTATATTCTCCATCATTGTTTGATCTCAGTATCTTAATCCTACTTCCTAACAGATTCTCAACTTGTGCTTTGAATTCTTTGAATTTGCTAAGTACTTCCTCGGATTCCTTGATCTTGAGAACGTATATCCATGTCTTTCGTGAGTGGTCATCAATAAATGTTACATAGTAGTTGTAACCACCCAATGAAGGAATAGTCATGGGTTCGCACAAGTCCTAGTGGACTAGATCCATTATTCCCTTGGATCTGCTTTCACTTTTCGAAAGGAACCCTTAGTATTCTTACCAAGTGCACATCCTCTACATATACCATCATGGTCTACATGAAGCATTGATAGACCTGTCACCATTTTCCTTAATGCTGGGAGAGCTTGATAGTTTAGATGAGCTAGTCTTATGTGCCATAGCTCATTGATGTTAGTGGAATCATGGACTAAAGCTTGAGCTGGTAGAGTCCTTAGACGATACAAGCTTTCCTCCCTTACACAAATCACTTTTGTTTTGTTCATGCTAGAATTCTTGTGCCATACAAGCACATTTCCATCTACAAATGTAACTCTATATTCCTTGTCTTCTAAGGCGGAGATGGAGACAAGGTTTCTTTTCATACCAAGTACATACAACACATCATTCAGATGTAGTAAGTCATTTAATTCCAACTGAAGAGAGGTAGATCCAAATCCTTTCACAGTATAGTTGGCATCATCTCCAAGTACAACACGAAGATGGGATTCTTTCTCAAAAACTTCTAAAAGGTTTTCTTTTTAACTCTTCATATGCTTAGAAATTTAGAAGCACCACTATCTATAAGCCATGTATCACTAGTGGTGGGAATAGTACTTGATAATGTTGATATGAAGAAGAATTTTGTACAATCTTCATTTCTTTGTTTCTTGTGATGATGACCTTCTTCCGCATCAGCTGTTGAAGCTTCATGCTTCTTCTTGTTTGCACTAAAGAACTTGTTTGCATAGTGACCATATTTCTTGCACTTATGGCATTGTACGTGTGATAAATCCTTCTTTTCCTTCCGATCTGGAGAAGAGCTTGGTCTCCTAGCTTGGTGCTTATATTTGTAAAACTTCCTTCCTTTTGCCCTGCCTTTATTGGCATGAGTAATGAAGGCTCGATTCTCCTCAACTTGAGGACCATGGAGTCTGTAGTGGGGATTTCTCCCCTACTACGTGGAAAAGCACTTACCCTAGATCATCCAGATCATAGGGTAGAGTTCAATAATGGTAATGGGAAACAAAAAGAACAGTAATAACAATATTTTTATATTTTTTCAGATATATACTACTAACTAACAAAAATAAAAGCATTCATACCTTTTCTGTAATGTGGGCCACAGTAGCCATTCAAGGAAATGGTCTCGCAGCTCCACGGTTTGGGTCTCCAGTCTTCTCCACGAGTGGTTGTCAAATGGGCGAATGGATCCAAATGGGTACGGAGTGAAATCAACGTACACCGTGGGAATGGTATGGCTAGAACATAAGAACAATGGCAAGTGATGAAAAGTAATGATATGTGATGTGACCAAAAATGTGGCTAAAAGTGTTTTGGGGGAGACGTTCACAATGTATTTATAGGATGACCCAAGGTTTTTTGACCCATGGTATTTTATTGTGCATGGTATTTGTCCATGGTTTTTGACCCATTTTCATTTTAGGGTTTAGTGGTCCTTTTTGGAGAGAGTCGGGATAAGTCACAATAAATGCTCAACTTTCCTTCATTTATGGGGGAAGGATTAATAATGTTTTGGACCATATTTGGTGGATTTTAGTTGTGAAGGTCAAAATGGAGGAAATAGTGGCGGGAATATGATGTATGATTATGGTTTAGACCATGGAGAGCTAGGTGAACATTTTTGGGTGTTAACAGATTGCCCCTTAATGTGTGAGGGCAGGAGCTCATCGTATGGCTAATAGACATCATACGATCAAGGGAAAATGGTGACAACGGTTGAGAGACTGGAGAGAACTGCGAAGGAGTGGAGTCTCCTCGTTTGAACTACGATGGCGTTTGGTTTGTATTTCTTCTAAAAAATGGATGAGGTACATATAATCTCAGACATGTATATGGACGAGGCAAGAATACCCATGTTCGTAACAATGTCTCAAAAATAAGAATGGGGATCAAGGCTCAAATAATGGGAGTCGATCAATACATATATACAACTGGTAGTACATCATAGATGCCTCAATGGGAGGCTGAATACATAAACTGATATGAAGAACTGGTACATAGGAACAATGGCATTCTCATGGAATGCAATATAATGATAACTGGCGCTTTGCTGAATCTGGGTGTGTACATAACTGGATGGACTCAATGACTGAGAGTCAGAATCTTTGTGGTACAATATATAGCATCAAGTACTAGAGTACACGGAAGCATGACACTGAGGAGCTTCCGAACACTGTTGCCAACACATCCTGGAAATCACAAGGGACATAAGACTGTATGGGTCCCAAAAATAGACTCACCAATGTGCTAGAGTTAGGTGACAACCGGGGTCTTCGACCAAATAATGAACGGACCATTACCCTGTACGATTCTCAACGGTGCGATAGTGTAGTTGAAGTTGAGTACGTGAGACACAACCAACCCGAAAGGCACTAAAGACTCCTTTCAAGTGGTCCAAGGAACTCATCAATGAGGTGGATGAAACTAGGATACAGGGACCTCTGGGTCTATCCTCTGGAATAGATGTGTTGACGTCGACAAACGGAGACCTGCAACTCTTAAGGCAATAAGGTTTCCTTGATAGAAGCGTGAGGGGGACAACCAAAGATATGGAATATTACTGGGAGTGAGGCACTGACTGGGGAACAGGGCCAAGGGAGTACAGGGGACTCAAACTTCCTTTGTTCAGAGTATGACGGTAGGGCTGACCTAGCAGCAGATGATAATAACTCATGGGGAGGTGACCAGAGCTGGGAAACCGGGAAAAAGACTGCAATGGGAGATACTGGGGGAAGTAACTGGACTAATGATATCCAGGGGGTCCAAGGGAGACTCATTGTAGAGTACTCTGAACAAAGATGACCCAATGGGGGGAAGCTGCCATAATGTGAGACCATATGTAATATGTGATGGTGCCTAGAGACACTGTTGTGGGCCTTCTTTATAGTTTAAGGAGCACGAAGAAGGGATAGAAGTATGCTCAATATGATACTATCTTGTGGATTTTTGTCGAGCCCGAGACGGTAAATGCTCGATGGTGTTTTCATGTTTAGAGCATAGTTACATCTATCGTCGATATATCGCGAGTCGAAAGGGTCGGCGATATATCGCCACGAAAAAATTGCGATATTTGCCGACATTTTAAAATGTCGTGACACATTAAAAAATCACGATATTTTCAGTATATATCGCGAGTCGATGGTATCTGTCGGCCTGCTGGAAAAAAAAGCCGATTTTTTTCCATAAAGAGGCTGTGAACGGGTTTTTTGGGTTCATTTGCACTTTGTAGTGTTGAGGAAGTGGTCCACTCATGTTTTGGGCGATTTTCTACGAGAGAGCAAGGAGGAAAACGATCTTTCCATTGCCACTGAAGATTGTTGTGAAGTGGGGTTCCATCTACTAAATCTATTCAGGTATGTATTATTTCATTCTTTTTCTTTTTGCTTGAGATTTGTTGGTTAATGTAGATTTAGTGTAGGGTTTAGGTTTAGATTTAGTGTAGGGTGTATATTTTCCATTACAATCATAGGGTTTTAGCCTTTTAGGCAGGCCACCCTCCATTCCTTTGAATGTTTTCACAATTTCATTGTTTTCAAAATTTTAAAGAAGATTCCAAACATCCATTAAATATTTTAAAATTTATTCATTTTTGTTTTTTGTTGTGGCATAGATTTCATCTCCGTTATCCACTTCAAGTTTCAAGTTTTAACTAAATAGTGACACAATGCCAAAGCCATTGGATCCAATGTGGGAGTATGGGCAACCAATTGACCCTAATAATCGACAAAGGTTGAATTGCAAACTATGTGGGAAGGATATTTGTGGTGGAATTAGCCGCTTGAAATATCACCTTGCCAAAGTTGTTGGGCATGAAGTGGATGTTTGTCCTGCTGTTACCCCATAAGTGATGCATATTGCAAACCAATCCCTTCTTGACATGGCTAAGAAGAGGGACGTGAAGGAGGAATTCAAAAATGAACTTGCATCTAGAACACAATCACAAACCATGGGAGCCACAAGTGACATGCATTCCTTCTCCTCATCTTCAGGACCCCCACGTCCCACTATGCCTTCTTCAACCTCACCTTTCGTGGCATCGAGGCAACCTTCTGTTTGAACCATGCTCACAAAAAAGGGAGAAGGAAGAGGAGGATAGAGTTGTGACAAATTTTTTTCTATGGGGTGACGTGCCTTTCAACATCGCCAAAAAAACCCCTACTATCATGCGATGTTTCAAGCTGTTGGCATTGTTGGTCCAGATTATAGGGGGCCTTCCTATAATGATTTGAGAGGGAGAGTCCTTGATGAGGAGAAGGTTGATTGTACCTAGAGATTAGATGAGCTTAGACAGTCATGGGAGGCCACCGGTTGCAGTGTTATGTCAGATGGATGGACTGATGGGAAGGGCAAATCCATTATCAATTTCTTGGTTAATTGTCCCAGGGGGCAATTTTTATCAAATCCGTCGATGCATCTCCCTATGTTAAAGATGCACACTTATTATGTGATTTGTTGGATAAGTTTATCCAAGAGATAGGTCCACAATATGTTGTCCAAGTCATTACGGACAACGCTGCCAATTATGTTGCTGTTGGGAGGATGCACACTTATTATGTGATTTGTTGGATAAGTTTATCCAAGAGATAGGTCCATAATATGTTGTCCAAGTCATTACGGACAATGTTGCCAATTATGTTGTTGTTGGGAGGATGCTTATGGAGAGGTATGCAAGCTTGTATTGGACTCCATGTGCCGCCCATTGCATTGATTTGATGCTAGAGGACATGGGCAAACTTCCTTGGATCAAGGAAGTCATTGATTCAGCGCGGAGTGTGACAAAATATATATACAATCATACATATGTTCTTTCACTCATGAGACGCTTCACAGGGAACAAGGAGTTAATGTGGCTTGCAATCACACGATTTGCCACTTCCTTCATTTCTCTTCAGTCTATGCATAAGGTTATGATGGAGTTGCAGCAGATGTTTCTTTTTGATGAGTGGGCTTCTTGTGTCTATAGCACCAAACAAGATGGGAAAGCCATTGCTCGAATGGTGCAATTTGATTTGACTTTTTGGTCAAGATTGGAGGAGGTATGTGCCATCAGTGAACCTTTGGTAAAGATTTTTCGTTTGGTTGATGGTGAAAAGGCCGCAATGGGCTACTTGTATGAGGCCATGGATAGAGCCAAGGAAGTTGTCCATCGCTACTGTGAGGACAAGGGGGAGGTGGGACTCACAAGATGAGCTGAACTGTGGAGTGTGATTGATGAACAATGGAATAATACTCTCCATCATCCCATTCATGCAGCAGGGCTCTACCTCAACCCTGCTTTCTCTTATGCACATGGATTTCAGTTTGATGCTGAGGCCATGGGTGGCTTTCTCCAGTGTGTTCAGAGGATGGTGTTAACTCCCTCTGAGCGCGTAGAGATTTCTAGACAGATGGAGATCTATAGGATGTCAGGTGGCACTTTTGGCTATGACATGGTTGTCTAGGATAGAACCACAAAGATGCCAGGTACAATTTGTTTAAAACTTTCAAATTTGATCTCTTAGATTCTTAATTAATTACCCTTTCATTTCTATTTTTTCTACTTGGTAGAAATTTAATACATTGTAATTTGTAATTTGTCTTTCCTTCCTTGTTTTCTTTGTAGATGTGTGGTGGAATGACTATGGTCGCAGAGTCCTAGAGTTGCAAAAACTTGCCATTAGAGTGCTAAGTCAAACTTGCAGCTCATCAGGGTGTGAGTGCAATTGGAGTGTATTTGAGAAGATACACTCCAAGAAGCGTAAAAGGTTAGAATTTAGAAATGTGAAAGTTTAAAGTTTAAATTTAAATTTATAATCTTTGCTTCTTTATAATTTTATTAATTTTAAATATAATTTATTACAATTTTGAATTTGAATTTATCATCATTTATCACCCCCTAACCATGGATCTCATACTAATGCAGGTTACTTTCTCAGCGCCTTAATGACATGGTTTATGTCTACTACAATCTAGGGTTGCAGGTGAAACAAATTGAGAAAGTACCCAATTCAGATGCCATTTCATTGGATGACATTGACACTACCAGCAAATGGAGGGTGGAGACGGAGGATCTTGTGATGGACGAGGCATTTGAATGTTTGGAGGAAGAGGAGGATGATAATGCATATTTGTCAGAGGGGGAGGGGGCAGAGGAAGATGTTGATGTTCCACTTCCAGAGAACGACTATGAGGACATTGAGGAGGAGGTTGATATTCAGGTGCACCGTCGACCAATTCCAATGCCACCACCTCCACAGAGTCGTACAGTTGAGATTGGGAGGAGACAACTCACATTCGCCTCCCCCTCATCCACATTATCTACTCAAGGAGTTGGAGGTTCTGGTTCCACCCCAGGCTCATTTGGACCACCTCCACGACCACCTATTGCTTCTAGAGGAAGAGTGGTGCCCTTTACCCATAAAAGGGGTAGATTGATTAGAGGATTATCCTTAGGGAGTCGATGATTTGATTCCTATTATTTATCATTGTACTATCATACTATGTTGGTGTCCTATGTCTAGACTCTATACACTATCTACATGCCTCATGAGTCATGATGATTCATCTCTTGAGAGACATTTATTTTGATCATTTGATGTGATTTTCTATCATTCCATCAAGAACACATTTCAGTATTTTCAGTTTATAGTCGATATTTGATCATGATCCACCATTTGACATATTATGCATCTTATATATGAGTTGTATTTTAATATTTATGTGGAAATGTGTTTATTTGATATTGTTGTTGCTTTAGATGTTAAAAAAATTGAAAAAATGTTTATTTTTGCATTTTTTAATGCAATACGACATTTGCTGATATTTTTCGATATTTTCGCTGTTGCTGCCGATAAGTTTTATTATGGACCCCCGGCGATATATTCGCCGACACGATATATGTAACTATGGTTTAGAGCAATGTTTTAAAACTCGGACTCGGCCGAGGGTCAACTCGGACTCGGACTCGGCCTCGGCAATGACTCGGCAATGACTCGGGCGGTTTGATTTTAATGACTCGGTTTATTAAAAAACATATAAAATATTTAAATTTTAAAGAAAAAATATATTTTAAAGATTATAATCCATCATTCCAAAGCATTAGAGACAAAACATCCAAAGTATGATCATATATATACCATATAAGGGTTATGGATAGATGTTTCTGCTCCTTCGTCTACATCCACCTCTATATTTGATGAGGTGTAGTGGCTCTCTTTGTCTTTTCTAGGGTTTACCCTCTTGGTACATGCTTTCTACTCTCTTTTATACTAATTTCACTTGTCTCTCTTTATCTTTTAACTTTCCAGAGTAGCCTTGGAAGTTGTTACTTCCACATTGTGTTTATGACTGGTTTTATTTTCTAGTCCGATTTGACCTATTAGGGGACAATGGACATTAATAAAATTATTTCATCTCCAAATTTTACCAAGTTAAATGAGGTTTATTATCACCAAAGTGATTCTTTGAGAAATCTGCTCAAAAGGCTTCAAATGGACTACAAGGGACACTGCAGCTATCGCT
>LPNX010211607.1:0-21905 GCA_001517045.1 Pseudotsuga menziesii | reverse complement strand
AGTGCTTAGGTTTTCACTCCTTCCAACCTTGGCTTCTTCTGATTCATGGCTCAAATACCATATCAAGTTTACAAACATAGAAGAATTGATAGGAGAAAACTAGAGGAATTTTTAATTTTTAATTTAAAAAAAAAATTTCAAATCAGAGAAAAATCGCCGAGTTGGGCTTATGACTCGGCCGGTCTGACCGGTTCGGTACCGAACCGGCCACCCGAGCCGGTTTAGAGGCCGGTTCGACTCGGTGCCTGTTTGACTCGGTCGACTTGGGCCGAGTCCGAGCTGACTCGGCCGAGTTTTAAAACACTGGTTTAGAGAGTCTGAAAATAGGAAGAAGACTCTAGTGTGGTCTCTTTTTCGTACAATAGTCTCCTAAGTCCGAAAAAGGATAAAAGTGTACAAAGGAGAGCACTCCCAACCGAAAGGGGTAGAGAGACTTCTTTACCATAGGTAGTCCAACCAGGCCGGAAAATGTTAAACCTGTATTGATTGAACGGTCATTCAAATACTTTTACGAGCTTGAACAAAACCAAGTTTGCTTGGCAATCTTTTCTTGATGAGAGGGCTGGAAAAGAGCTTAAAGACAACCCATAATGAGCTTTTTCGTAAGTTACGGTCCCAATGTCCGACAAAGCTTCTCTCGTATAGCATTTAATCCTCCATAAGTGTTGTTTAATTGTCAAGTTGTTTCATTGGGTACATTTAATGTTGCAATATTTCTACCTTTTGCTTTTTAATTTTTTTTTTTTGAAAGCTCTTTAAATGCTATCCGTCGAAAAAGTATGGATGTTGGTAGTGCAGCACCAAATTTGAAAGCTGAGCTAGCTTACTAATTGGAAAACAAAATCAGTGGCTTGTCCATTACATATTCAGCTATGTATATGGTAGCATCATACATGAAGGCTGAAGCCTGAAAGTGTTCATCAGAAGTTACTGCCTGCTAGTTTGTTTGTATGCTTACATCGATTATCATCTTTTGGTGTATATACCCAGCAATTGTCTTCTATCTATGGTAGTATGAAACTATGAATGTTTTCTCTGTTCTTGAATAAGGTCCTCATGGGTTGTATGAATAGATGAATGTGGGTTCAGCCGGAGTTCATAACTTCATTCTATCATGATTCATGCAACAAGTGTTTCCAGCTCCAGGTGCTGGAATTCTTTGCGTTTGTTGTTTGTTCACTGACAAGATAATATATTTATAGGGTCAGTGGATAGTTTAGCCTTATGGTCTAGCTTTTTCATTCTCTATCATTTCTTCAGGATATCTTGAACCCATCAAGGTAAGCTTCTCTGCATAGAATTAAATTAATCATTTTACTATCTGTAGAAGTATTTAGAGTAATTAGATGGCAGCTTTACCAACTTTTCTGTGTGCTCGAGAAAAGATACTTTTGATTCTTATAAACCACTGTTCTGCATTGCTGTTATCCTGGCCTAACAGATTAGGGTTGCTACTTGCTATCAACACGGAGTGCATGTTAAAGTAAAAATAGCATGACATAGTGACAGTTATGCCATTTGCAGAGAATGAACATAAAAAGGAAAATTCAACTTGATTAAATTCCCTGCTGGAAGTGGCCCTTATTCTAGTGTGCTTTATTGAACTAAAGTTCTTTGGGCTTTGAATCTATTTGGAGTATCACATCTGCATCACCAAAGAAGATTCCGAACCATTTAAGATAACATTCTCCATACATAAGGAATTCGTTGTATAGATATTGGTATAAACGTGGTCAATATTAAATAGTTAGCAGCTCTCTCCTCCTTTGTGCCAGATATGAACCTGACATGTCTTTTTCTCTAGTGATTTTTTCTCTAGGCACATCCATCCTAGATCACCAGCTTACTATAGTCTGCTATATTTAACCAATGAGTTTTCTTCCAGGACTCTAATCTAGTTTTAAAAAGTTTGTTGCGTTTACCCAGTCCCAACCATTAACTTGCAAAGAAAAATAAAAAGCACCACAGTTGAAGAGCAGAGTAGAAATGGAATGCTACTTCTTGATTCAATTTGTTAATATTAGCCCTTTATTTGTTGTCGTTACAGATGTGGCTTGCTCTATGCCTGGGTGCAAACAGTGCAACATGGTTCAACACAGCTGTCCTTGTCACCAATATGCGAAATTTCCCTCAAAGCAGAGGCACAGTTGCTGGCATCCTCAAGGGTTTTGTTGGACTTAGCGCTGCAGTATTTACTGAGGCTTTCACTGGGTTTCTTAATAAGAGTTCCACAAATCTGTTGCTTTTCCTGGCAGTGGGTCCTCTTGTAGTCTGCTTGATTGTGATGTATTTTATCAAGCCTTGCACACCAGCTTCTGGAGAAGATACAGAAGAGCATGGGTACTTTGTTTTTATCCAAGCAATTAGCATTACTTTAGCTCTGTATCTTCTTTCAATTTCTATAGCGAATTATCTTTTATCTTTAGAAAGGTATCCTATCTCGAAGTTATTTCTAGTGGTAATGCTGCTGTTTCTCTTGTCACCAACCTTAATTCCTCTGAAATTGACATTACGTGCACTCAAGGAAGACAGTGAAGATGTGCATAAGTTTCCTGGCTTGGAGATAGCCCCTTGTAGAGAACCACTTCTTGGTAAAGAAGAAAAAGGCCCAGACTTGAAGCCTGCAGATGAGAAGACTGCTGAATCCCTCTATATTAATACCACTGTGTCAAACATGTCAAAGGACAATAGTAGTGAATTGCAGAGACGATTAGAAGGCTCACCTGCATCAAGATTCTCTTCCATTACAAAGCCTATAGCATTTCCTGAATTTGAAGACATAAACCTGGATATTCTATTAGCTGAAGGAGAAGGAGCGGTCAGGAAAAAGAGAAAACCAAGGCGAGGAGAAGATTTCAAACTTCGCCAAGCTTTGGTAAAAGCTGACTTCTGGCTGCTTTTTGTAGTCTTCTTCTGTGGGGTTGGTTCTGGGGTTACAGTTCTCAATAATTTGGCACAAATAGGACTGGCTGAAGGCTATCAGGATGTCACAATCCTGTTAACATTAATTGGTGTTTGCAACTTCATTGGGCGTCTTGGTGGAGGGGTTCTCTCAGAACATTATGTCAGGTTTGCTGTTTACAGATTCTCATTTTGTTTTCTTCTTGGGAAACTTTTATTCAATGTGATAGGCATGACATTTTTCTTGCAGTAATAAAGGACTGTTTCATGTGATCACTTTTAACTTTTCTTTCTTATGAAAATAGTAAATGCTAAATATGCAGGCAAAAAGCCATTCCCCGGACAGTTTGGATGACAGCTACACAGGCTCTTATGATAGGGGCTTATCTCTTCTTTGCCTCAGCTCTTCCTGGATCGGTTCATATCTCTTCTTCCTTACTAGGAATTTGTTATGGAGTACAGTTCTCTGTTATGGTTCCCACTGCTTCTGAGCTCTTCGGGTTGAAGCACTTCGGCATAATTTACAATTTTCTAACAATAGGGAATCCACTAGGAGCTTTCCTCTTTTCTGGTCTCCTTGCTGGGTACATATATGACGAAGAAGCTCAAAGGCAGGCTGGACATTCCTATCCAACAACCATGGGTGACACCAATGTTGACTGTTTAGGACCTAACTGCTTCAGGCTTACCTTTCTTATCATGGCAGGGGTGTGTGCTTTTGGGGTTCTGATGAGCATTATTCTTACAATCCGGATACGGCCAGTTTATGAGACACTGTATGGCAGGGGTTCCTTCTGCATTCAAAAAACAAGGGTTACAGAAGAATTAATCTTGGAGAAGGGATCAAAAGCTTAAACATGGGAAGACCCTTTTAAATTCTTATCATGACAGTTATGTTATCAAGCAGATAATTTATTGAAGTGAGGTTATTATGCCTGCTTAGGTAGCTGTTTAAAGTCTAGTAAGTTTTCAAAAGCCCTATGGCTGTTCTTGATTTCAATTTTCAATGTAGGTCACTTTACTATTCTTGATTTCAATGTAACTCATTTGATTAGTGACTGTAAATATATCTTTGAGGGTGGGGTGGAGAATGAAGTTTGTATAATTATTAATATATCATGATTGGAAGAAAGGATTAGGGTTTTTATTGGCCCAAGGGATCTAGTGCCTTCAAGGTTGACTTTGGCAAAATTGCAACAGCCAGTTCCTGCTTACTTGGCAAAATTGCAACAGCCAATTTCTGCTTACTTGTAAATTTTTATGGGTTCCTGTTCATATTGACGCCACAGTTTCAAGGCACAAAATTGAATTTCCACTGTTCAAAGCACGATTAGTTGCTCTCCAAGTTTTATAAATTGCCCTCTAAAGAATGCCACTTCACAGAGACATTATGATAACTTGAAGCAAAAAACCAAAGGCATTTACGGTCAACCATTTAAAATTATGTTTAATTTTCTTGGATTAAGCATCATGTAATTACATTGGGACTGTAATATACCTTACACGATGATAAAAGAAGTTAACAAGCAACTAGAAAGAAAACTGAATATTACTTTGTACCTTGCCAAGGCCTCGTTTTGATCTTTCGGTTAAGATGCCATATCCATATGTAGGAGTGTTTGAATTCAACTTTGATTGCTCTGCTAAATATTTCAGTACCAAAAATACATTAAAAATAGTACAATGCTATTTTAATAGAAGGATGTAGCTATAAAAGTCCTTTAAAATAGAGTAGCAAGATTCGACCAGTGTATATTTATTTTTTATAAATAAATATAAAATTCAAACGACATAAAAAAATGATTTTCCAAAACAAAGTAAAGTAAAATTTGGACTTATAAAAGTTCACGATTACTTAATTAACATTAAAAAATGTACATCAAGGTTATAAGCTTTTATTTATTACTGAATCAATATTAAAAAAATGCATCCAATAAGGTTATAAGCCATTCTTAGCTATTAAGCTCTATTTTATTTTAAGATTGTTATATCATATGTTATGTTTCAATTTGAGATATGTTGCACGCTATTTATAATGAAAAATTACTGTGAATTCAAATTTTTGAATGGTTATGTATATTTTATATTGCCACTATGCTTTAAATAAAGGTCTTTATAGTTTTGTATAGTATCATTGACAAGTAAGGTAGACACTCTAATATATTTTTGGGTTATAGCGGCGACCACCGGATTTGATCTTAGGACTTACAATAATATTGATGATTCTCATGGTTCAAAAATAAGCCTTTGCCAATGCTCATTGATATGTAGTTTGTTTTCTAAACTAGAATCTATACTATAAATGAATTCTATTTTTATAAATAGAATAAAGAAATTCTATGTAGAAAAATATAGTTAATATGAACCATGCAGATGCTGGTCCAACCTTGTAGCGATTAAGGCCATTACTACCATCTTTTTATTGCCATATAGAATTAATCATCATATTTAAAAACAAAGGTATCTCCTCACTCATAATTAGCTCTATATCTACACAATTTATGAAGTAAAGCTAGATGATAAAGCATGGACATTCTAATTTGCAAAGATGGTTTTTAAAGTTTTATCATAACCATTTCCTTTGTGATATCTTTCGATTCATCTAATTTTGTTGACGGTTCTCCTTGTTCTACCTTCACATGGGTCCTCCTAATTATCCGTTGACTCACTTGAGACATTATTACCGCTTAGAGACACCATTTGATTGGAGCCTTATCTGAAATGAGAAAAGAGAAATGGAACATAAATGAGGTTGGGTTTTGAGGATAAGAAATTAAATAGTTTAGTAACTTACTTAGTAATTTTTTATTTATTAATTAACGACTTGATGGGTCACATAATTAATGGTGACCCTTGATTTGTATAAATAAAATATATCTTTTGGAATTTCCATTCCAAGTTGGTATCAGAACCCAACAATCTGCATCTTAACGTTATTCATTCTCCACACTTGCCCATTCACTTCTCTCCCATCTCTTCTGTGCGTCCACTCCTCTCTTGCTTTTGCCGCATCCCTCTTCACTCCCTCTTCACTCTAGAAGATATATAATATTAAATAATAATAGTACTAATAATATTATTTATTATTATTATTATTTTAATATTAAATATATATTTTTAAATTTTTTTTTAAGAACTATCAAAGTTATTTTTTTTTGCATATAATAGTATTATTAATAATAATTATTATTGTAATTAAATATTTAATAGTTAATCTATCCCCAATTCAAAATTAGTAACATGAATACAAGAAATACGAAGAGAAACCCTCCAAAGAACAATGATGCATCCATAAAGTCAGAAGATGGTCCAGTTCAAAAGATACTGGCAAAGCCTGAGCAAAAAGATGAGGACATTCGCAACCTAAAGCTTGAAATTCTCTCATTGAGAGACTAAGTTAAAGGAGGCAATAACTTACATACATGCCTAACCCACAACATTGTTCACAAGGTCAAGATCGATTGACCAAGGTTAGATGGCGAAAATAATCTAGACGGGATTTGATGGATCAACAAAATTGAAAAATATTTTGAAATTTACAATATCTATGGCGACGACAACAAATAGAATGTTGCAACAATGTACATGGATAAAATTGCTTGTGATTGGTTCTTATTGTGGGACTCAACAATGAAGGGAGGAAGACTAGTTAAAGAGTGGGACGCATTCAAGAAAAAATTATTTAAACGTTTTCAAGACATGGAAAAAGCCGAAATCTACAACAAGCTCACTCGTTTACAACAAGAAGGAACCGTGGATGAATATTTTAGCAATTTATTGGTCTTGGCCACTTGTGTCCAAGATATACTTGAAGAATGACTCCTGCAAATTGCCATTGGTGGGATAAAATAGAGTATTCAAAGCGAGATAAAATTATTAGATGTCAAAGACATGGAACAAACCCACAAAAAAACAAGATTAATTAAAGAAAATCTAAAATCACAAGAGTCGTTGGTTTATATACCACCCCACCTAAGAGCAAATGGGAAAAATGACGATGATCCATGTCGTAAGTGTAATGCCCCTAATTGGCTTCCACTAACATAAGTGTAAAAATAAGAATCTATTTTCGTGCGAAAAAGTAATACATGTGACGATATTGATGAAGAATCAAGCAATGCACCTTCCTCCGACATAGAGTCAAATAACGATGAGACTGGCAAAGAGGAGACTAACATCACACCAACACTCTCATTGGCTGCAATGACAGGTATTTCTCAACCCCAAACCTCAAATTGTTTGGCCATATAAAAACCACTAAGGTGACGGTGTTGGTTGATAGTGGGACTACACACAACTTCATAGACTTTAGGGTAGCAAAACAATTAAACATATTGATCTACCCTACCGTGTGCTTCCAATTATCGATACTAGGTAACAAAACCACACCATGCAACGGTAAATGCCATAAAGTAGAACTAGCTATAAAAGACTACAAGCTAAGATCGCTAATGTGTGCTATGGTAATCAGAGGGGTTGACATTGTTTTAGGTGCACAATGGCTGGAAACGCTGGGGGCAATTGAATTAAACTTACAAGAACAATTTATAAGGTTCTATGAAAATGGGAGGAAGTATAAGCTTACAGTATTAATTTCCCCCCTCCCTAATTTGTTTGATTCAATAAAATGGGAAAGATGATAAAAAGGGGAGCTCAAGCCTTCTTCTTACATTGCTATGCTATGGAAAGAACAACTAGCAAAAGACAAAATACCGACCCACGTGAATTAGAACAACCCCTGGGGAACATAGTGACATCTTCCAAAACCCTCCTCATGGTCTCCTGCCCCTACGTTCTAGGGATCACATCATCGAGTTGATGCCAAGATCAACTCCAATTAGAAAAAAGTCATACAAACAATCTCACAGGAACAAATTAGAGATCAAACGTTTGGTGTAGGAACTATTAGATGCTGGAATAATCACACGTAGTAAGAGTCATTTCTCTGCACCAATCATACTTGTTAGGAAAAAAGATGGACCGTATAGACTTTCCATTGATTATCGAGCATTAAACAAAGTCACCATAAAAGATAAATTCCCCATTCCCTTCGTTGATGAACTACTCGATGAGCTACATGGTGCAAAATATTTTTCTAAACTAGACTTAAAATCAGGATATTGCCATATCTGTATTAAAGAAGAAGATGTCTCCAAAACAACTTTTTGCACCCATGAAGGTTTATATGAATTGTGAGTAATGTCATTTGGATTATCCAACGCTCCAACAACATTTCAAGCAATAATGAATGACTTGTTTCACTCTTACCTAAGGAAGTCTGTGCTAGTATTTTTTGATGATATCCTCATTTATAGTAAAAATTGGAACTCATGCCTCAAGCATGTAGAAACAATATTGAAGCTTCTAGAAGAAAACAAATTTTATGCTAACAAATCAAAATGTAGTTTCAGGCAAAAACAAAAAGAATTTTTGGGGCGATCACAGAGTGGTCATCCCCCAAGCCAATTACATCGTTAAGAGGATTTACGGGTCTAACAGGTTATTATAGAAGATTTGTTCGCAACTACGCCCAAATTGTAGCACTCCTAACATCACTATTAAAAAGGGATGCTTTCAGAGGTGATAAGGATGCATAAACTTGTTTTGAACAATTGAAAATCCTAATGAAATCCACACCAGTGGTAGTAGCTCTTGATTTTACAGAGAAATTCATCCTTGAATGTAACATTTCAAGGACATGCTTAGGAGTTGTTCCCATGCAAGATAAACATCCCATTGCTTTCGAAGGTCGAAAGTTAAAACCAAGCGAGCAACCAAAATCCACATACGATAAGGAAATGTTGGCAATAATGCATGCCCTTGTTAAATGGAAGCAATATTTGTTTGGGACAAAATTTCTTGTTAAAACAAATCACACCAACCTAGAATATTTTCAAACTCAAAAAAATCTCTCTCCCCAACAACATAAATGGGTAAGCAAAATCCAAGTCTTTGATTTTGACATTTTGTATAAAAAGGTAAGGAGAATAGGGTTGCAGATAGCTTATCAAGAAAACATGAGAGTGATGTCTCACTATGTGCCATATCCATAGTTGTTCCTGAATGGATTTCAGAAGTCCAAAGCGAGTATGTGAAAGACCCAGAGACACGGAAGCTAATTGAAGAAGTTGAAAACAACAAGGCAACAAACTCCAAATATTCATGGGAAAAAAATATTTTGGTACAAACAAAGAATATATTTACTCAGTTCATCAAAATTCAAAACTCAAGTCTTAAAAGAGAACCATGACTCCCCAACAACGGGCCATGTTGGTTTCTTTAAAACATACCACAATACCTGAAAATCCTTCTTTTGAAAAGGAATGAAGACTGATATCCAAAAATATGTGGTTGGATGTGATACTTGTCTTTTTTTTTTTTTTACTAAAACGGTTAAGGGGATTTTATATTAACATCTGGTTAAAGGCTGCCAACAACATTACAATCTGTAGTTCTGATCCAGTAGATACATTTTGTCCAAAGATATAGGGGCATAGTCAGACTGACAGTTCCCTTTACAAAATTTCTGGATTTTACTAGACATAGACAGGAAATTCCATAATACCACATACATAATGTAGAGAAACAGTAGGATAGGGGAAAACTGAGTCGAAAGGAGAGAGTTCGACTGCATTTGGCTATTGGCCTGCCTTAGCGTTCTGTCTTCGGTGTCTTGCCATGTTCCTTCAGCAATTCCTCTACCTTATTCTCTAGTTTTGCCAGCCGGTACCCTATTCCTCCTGAGATGTTGGCAAGGTCCTTCATATTTGTCAAGTTGTCCTCGAAGATTTCCGCACGGAGTTCTTTGAGCTCCTGGTTCATCGCTTCCCAGCGGCTTGTTCCAGTTTTCTACATCCTTATCTGCTTGACCTCCATTCTGTTCACTGCGTTCTTCACTTCGTCCAGTTCGAGTTGCATCTGAGTGAGTCTTGCCTCGATTTGCATTGAGGACGAGCTTGCAGCCATCTTGACCAGCGCGGCCTTCAATCCAACAAGAACTTTACGCGTCCTCTGTGAGACTCCGGGCGTTTCCTTCTTCAAACGACAGAGCAGTTTTCTTTGAGCACAAAGCTGCATATGGCTTCTTGAAATAGGCTCGGGCCTGCCTTCCCCTCAATTCGTTGATCAGATTCTCTCCGATTTCCTTAGATTGCCCGAACTAGGTACTTGTCTTCCTGGAGGTCGCAGATTGGAGGCTCTTCCCCATGCTCGCAGAGCCTATACTAGGTGTGCAAGAGCCATGTGACTGACCTGCAAGCTCTGTCCTTCTTTTGGCTTGACGCTGAACATGACTTTTCTCAGTTACCTCAATCCTGTACTCCTTTGCTTTGGAGTTCTCTTTGTCTTCATTCGAGCTGATCTCATTTCTGGCGTGAGACTTCCTTTCGTCCCACTCTCCACTAACGTTAAGGGATGGGCTCATGCTTCTCGGTTCTAGTGACTAGGAGAACTCCCTTGCTTAGGGAGGCGCCTTTATTGGCTTCGTGGTCCGCCATCTGATTGAGACTTCTGAGGACGTGATAGCACTGAATTTATTTAAATTCTTTCAGCTGGACTGTAACCTTCCTATGGTAGTGAGCTAGGCCCATGTTGTTAGGGGCCTTATTCAGATTGAGAGCTTGGATAATGATTCTAGAATCCCCTATGACAATCAATTTCTTGATGGAGAGACTTCTGGCCTGAGCCAGTCCTTGCCAGATGGCTAAAATTTCGGCTATGTTGTTGGTGCTCTGACCCAACCCCCAGGAGAAATTGAGGACCATTTTCCCAGAGCTGTCGATCAAAACTCCTCCACTTCCCGCTGGCCCGGGATTCCCTTTCGAGGCCCCATCCACATGAAGAATATGCTTCTCCAGAGAATATCTCCACTTTAAGAACTCTTGCTCCTCTAATCTTATTTCCCAAGGGGAGTGGTGCTCGAAGCTATTCTTGGTTCTGGCAAGGAGGGAGGGGTCTAGATCATGGAACCAACTGTACTCATCTTTGTCTGGGGTTACCTCATTGGTGATTTTAGAGTTAGAAGCTACCAGCTCTCCCAAAAGCGCTTTCACTTTGAGAGCAACTTGGGCCGGCGTCACCGCCATATCCCTGAAGATCCTGTTATTATGTTCCAGCCACAATTTCCAGCAGAGGATTTTTGGCATCCACATCCAGCACTACTTTAGCAACTTCAACTTGGAGAAGGAGAAGGGGGCTAACTCGGGCCAATAGGCAAACAAACAGGTAATAGAAGGAGGGAGGGTCAAATTCAACTGACCAAGCAAGATATTTCAAAGATCTAAAGTAAAGGGGCACAGTAGAAAGATATGAACAGAGGTTTCCTCATGGCAGGCACAGAGAGGGCATCGTGAGGGCCCTTCCCAGCCTCTTTTTATTAGGTTGTCCCATGTAAGGATACTGTCATGCAGAAGGGACCAGCAGAAAAGATCAATTTTGGGAAGGGAGGGATGAAGCCAGAGATTTTTCCAAACTGTGGGGTCAAGGGCAGCCCAAGGGATAGCTTGCAGGGCTGCATAGCCAGCAGAGGTTGAGTATAAGCCAGGCAACGAGCCCCATCCTCTTTTATCCTTCTTTTTGGCCGATGAGGGGGTAAGCCCTTGAAGAGCATCCAGCAGGGAGCGAGCTTCATTTTCTAGATGCTGCGGAAATTCCCCCAAGTCCCACTTTTGCCAAGAGTCATCCTGATTCTAGGCAGATAAGTCCCAAAGGGTAACTTTGCTATTGGTGTGGAGCCACGTTTTGATGTTATCCATCCCCTCCAAGAGTTTTAAGGGGGCCTGTCCTAAAATGGAGTCCTCCCAGAACTTGATTTTATTACCATTTCTCAGGATCCAAGTGAGTTTGGAAGTAATGAGATCAAGGGATTTTAGGCAGAGAGAAAGAATGGGGGAGCCTTTCCTAGTCCAGGGGGGACGATCAAGACACCTTTCTTTGTGACCATAGAAGTATTTAGTCCTGAGGGTTTTGGAGCTCCAAGTGGATTTGTTGTTTATCATTTTCCAAAGGATCTTGCCTCCCATTGCCAGATTCTGAGTGGCCACATCTCTGATTTGCAGACCTCTTTCCCACTTTGGGGCTTTGACCTTATCCCAGCTGATTAAGTGCATTTTTCTCCCTTCATTTCTTCCCCCTTCCCAAAGGAATTTTCTCAAGAGGCTATCGATGTCTTTCACTATTCCTTTCGGGGCTAGAAGGATCGAAGCCTAATAGACAGGAAGGGAGGTAAGAACAGAATTAATAAGGATTGTTTTTCCTGCTTTGTTTAGCTAGGTTGCTCCCCAGGCCATAATCTTGGCCTTTAGCTTGTCCAGCAGAGGCATCCAAAGGCTTTTTTTGGGAGCAGCTTTGACTAGCGGAATTCCAAGGTATTTAATGGACTCCCACATAGAAGTTCCTTCCATTTCCAGTGCCCTGGATATGTCAATCATTTCTATGGGAGGGCAGTTCCAACCATAAATTTTGCTTTTCCTCAGGCTGATTTCACTGCCTGAAATTTCAGTGTAGGCATCTAGCTCTTTCTTGAAGGATCTTGCCATGAAAAGATTGGCCTGGCCCAGGTGGAGAGTGTCATCAGCAAACTGAGCATGGTTAATTCTCTTAACTCTAGGAGAGATTGAGAGACCGATTAGAGAGCGCTGCTGCAGGCTCTTGTCCAGTTGGAAGCTTAGCACCGACGCTTGGATGACATAAAGTAGGGGGGATAGGGGGCAGCCCTGCCTGAGGCCCCTAGAAGCCTGGAAGAAGTCAACAGGTCTCCCGTTAACCAGGGGGGTGATTTAAGGCCCCGAAATACAGGCTCTAACCCAGCGAATCAACTGGGGGTGAAACCCCAACTTGAGCATCACAACAAAAAGGAAATCCAACCTAAATCTATCAAAGGCGTTTGCAAGATCCAATTTAACTATCATACCTTTCTCCTTCCTTCGGCAGCTTGAATGAATTGCCTCTTGAACAAGAATAATATTGTCCTGAATTTGTCTTCCCTGGATAAAGCCCCCCTGGTTCTCTGGGATGATCCTGGGGAGGGATTTTTTAATTCTGTTTGCTATAACTTTGGTGATGATTTTGTACCCCGTATTGCACAGCGAGATAGGGCGGAATCTAGAGAAGCTTTGAGCACCTTTCTCTTCGGGAATTAAAGCAAGGAAGGAGGAGTTGGTGCTCCCTCCTATTTTGCTGCAGTTTTGGGATTTCCTTACCATTTTAACTAGATATTTTTGGATGATATCCCAACAAGCTATGTAGAATCTGGCCGTGAATCCGTCAAGCCCGGGGGCTTTATCAGGGTTCATTCCTTGGAGAGCTTTGTTGATCTCCTCAGGAATTATGGGGGCTGTCATCCTTCGAATGTCATTCTCATTAATTAGCGTGGGAACCACAGAAAGTGGGTAGTGGTATGGTCTAGGAGGAGCCACCATCTCTTCCGTAAATAGATTTTTGTAGAACAAGTGGGCTGCATGCTTGATCTCATCAAAATTTTTAAAGGTTTTCCCCTGAAACTGGATCTCTCTGATGGTGTTGTGATTCTTTCTTGATTCAGCTTGCTTGTGGAAGAAAGAGGTATTTTTATCACCTTCTTGGAGCCAAAGGCATCGCGCCTTTACTCGCCAGTATTCTTCTTCTCTTCTAAGGGCTTTATGAAGAGCCTTTTGCAACTCAAGCTCGGCATTCAGCAGATCCGAGGTGACCAGAACGGACTCCATTTGTAACTGGTGGTTTCCCAAAGCTCTTTGGACTTTCTTCCTTTCAACGATTGGGGAGGGCAGATATTTTGCCCAATTTTTGAGTTCAGCTTTGAGCCTTCTCAACTTTTCTTCCCATATGAAGAAGGGAGAACCCGATACACTCTTCTTCCAGGTCTTCGATACAAGTTCGTAGAAACCATCCATGGAGACCCAAAGCGGGTTGAAACGGAAGGGGATCGGGCCTAAATTTTCTCCAGGGGACAAGGAGAGGGATATGGGCTTATGGTCTGAGGCGCAAGCTTGAAGAATTCCAGAGGTGGCGAAGAGGCCAAGGGTCAAGAATGAGGAGTGAACAAGTAACCAGTCCAAGCGAGCAGCAATGTGCCCCGGTCCCACTCTTTTATTGGTCTAGGTAAATTTGCCTTTGCTGGGTTTGATATCCTCCAAGTCCCAATCCAACATTATGTCTTCTACCCATTCCCTTGTCGGGTCTCTAACTGGGGAGCCTCCTTTTTTTTCCGAGAGGGAAAGAGTGACATTCAAGTCTCCGGCGAGGACAAGATTCTCATGAAGGTTAGTAGACAAAAAAGAATTCAGAGAATCCCAACATTATTTTTTTTTCCGATAGGAGAACAGGGGCATAAATGTTAAATAGGCTGACCTGGTTTCCTGAATCTCGATGTAGCAGCTTCGTGAATAACCAGTGGGTAGTACTGTAATCCTCGATCAGATCTAGCGATGAGGAGTTCCAGAAGGTGGCTAGACCTCCTGAGGCTCCCCTAGCGCTTACGGCTCTACCTTCTCCTTTTTTCCAGAAATTTTTGCTAGCCTGGATGGTCTCAGGCTCTTCCATTTTCGTCTCCTGGATCAGAAGTACATCCGGGGTAGTCATTCTTACTAGATCTCTGATTGCTTCTTCTTTAGACTTACTTCCCAGCCCTCTGCAATTCCAGGAGACAGTTGGATGTGATACTTGTCAAACGCAAAAGTTCGAAACAATGGCTCCTCTTGGTCTCCTACAACCCCTTCATATTCCATCCCAGAAGGATTTGACCACCGACCTTCCTACATCAGAAGAAATGATACTATATTTGTAGTAGTTGGAAGATTAACCAAATATGCTCATTAATTTCATTAATATTTCATCCAAATCAAAAGCAAGCCAAGGTGGAGATAGTTATGTAAAGAATATATTTAAGCTCAATGGGTTTTCCAAGGGTATTGTTAGTGACAGGGACCCCAGATTTACCAACAACTTCTGGAAAGAATTGTTCCACCAATTTGGGACTTATATAATTATTTGTTTTATATGTTAAAAAATATTTATGTTGTGAAGATTGTTTTTTTATTTTAAGTTAAAGTTTAGGCGATTTACACTTATTATTTGGCGTTTTTTTGGGTCAAAATATGGTGGAAATTGTTGAAATAGTAGTTTTCAATTCTTGGAATTTAATAATCGGGGTGCCCCAGGAGTAATTGAGGGTGTTGAATCCATTTCTGCAATCAAAATTGCAATTTCAGCAACAAATCGTGTTGTCAGATTCCAACCAACTCACCGGAGAAGGTGCAAATCGTCTAGACTTTAGCTCACTCCTATCTGATAATCCTACAATAAGCGACGGGCATGATGGGGATTATTAACACATAATAACTTCTATGAGGGTCAACGATTAAGAATGTTCATCATTCATGATTTTTTTGTTGTTGGTTAAGTGCCTTGTGATTTGTTGGGCAAACCTTTGGTCTGAGAAACCATGATCCAAGGGCATCTAAGCCGTCAAAATCACCCGGGGATCGCACCTAGCCTGGCCGCACCAACCCTTATCATGATTGGATTTAAATGTCGCCTTCCAGGAACAACGTGTTTTGATCCTGTGCTGGCAAGAAAACGAAACCCCTCTCAACCGTTTTCTCTATCGGAATTTGACTGAAGGTGGGGGTTCGTATCCCCGTTTCATGCTTCTACAATGAATTGCACCCTAAACATGCCCATTCACCGAACCACACTCCCATTCAAGTGAGAAATTCCTTCTAGACAATTGAACACGGGTCACACCGTCATACAAAAGCGACTTACCATTCGGCTACTTACTCCACCTTCATCATTGATGATTAAGAATGTTCATCATACTGTATACCATCCATGTACACTGGTAAACATCATTTCATTGCTTTGAATTTTTCGATATTTAAAAACAATCAAAACTAAGACTAATACAATTAATATAAAACCCTTCCAACACAAAAAATAAAATATTACTAAACTACATTTCTCGTCTTTCAATTTTGAACCAAATCTATGCCTTATCTCCCTCCAAGGCTATGCACTATAGAATACTACCTAATAGTGGTAGTCCATACACACCCTCAGCGGAGCGAACACCCTAGGCAGAATCAAAACCCTTCACGGAAAGAAAACAATGAAGGAACCATAAAAGAATGCTTTAGAATTTAAGACCCACCCTACAAATTAAATGCTCTTGGCCTCCTGTTTTTTCTATTTAAATAGACCCAAAACTTAACCCAAAACCTAAATGGTATTTGTGACTTATTCTCCATGTGTTATCCATGTCTCAACTACTTGTTATCACCCACTTTCTTCTAGTTAAATCGATTGATTGTGTGCCACAAATTTTCCATTGTCCAAGCATCAACTACAAGTTATCCTACCTATCGCCACCCTTCTTCCATCATCTATGAGTTATCCATGCTCAGCTACCAGTTATATATATAATTGTTTATTTCGAATTTGGAACAGTACCATAAAATCAATTTTGAGAGTACACTTGTCTCATCCTTGTGCAATCTATGAAAAACATAGATGTTAATCCACACCAAATTCAAAAATATAAACGCTTATCAATTATATCATAAAATGCCTATCAATTATATCATCAATGTCCACTGCACGAGGTCTTCACTTAGTGAAACCATGTCATAGTGCCTTCATTCATGGGGTATTAAAGAACACCCATAATTTCACTAGATATTGATAATTACTTACAAAAATCCTTTTGTTGAGCCTCCCTCCCAATACATATTTCCAATTAAAAAAACCTTACTTTTATGATATATTCCTTATTTTTAATAGGAACCATGTTTTATACTCTCCAATACCTATAAATCCCCCATACCCTATCCACCCCCAATACCTACAATATGTTGACCTTATTTTTCACAATTAAAAATCTCCCTTTATGAATGAACGTGATAAGATATTGCTCAACAAGGTGAATCCCCTGTGGTTGTTACACAGTATTCGAGTGTAATAAGCTAGCCCGTATCCGGGTTAAGGAAGAAGATGTTCAATCTTCGAAGTAATAATATATAAAAATACAATAATTGAAAGGATGATAAAATACAATGGATATGGATGCCTTAAATATGGCTTGGCCATCAAATATTGAAGAGACATTTCCTTTCATAACAATATTTAATATTAATTACTATTGCTAATAGTTATAACCTATTTATTTACTATTTTATTGTTGTAACATTACCTTTGCCCTACAAAAGCTTTATCCTCAAAGCTTAGTTGCTCAAGTCGTTTTTTATTTTGGCTCTGTGTCGAATTGATGACTTGAGCCATGCGATTTTGATTACGACCATTGCTTCATTTTGATTCTTTTGTCTTGGCATTGGCATTAATTATGAATTTGGCGAATTTTTGTTTACGCTTTTTCCACTTGTGTGATTGTTTCTTTTAACGATTTGTGTCATCAACTGAACAGACTTGACATACATTATGGCATTAACTATTTTCATGTTGTCATTCCAAACATATTTTGTATCATTTTGCTTGAATGGGTTCTTTGTGCTTATAATGCTCACAAGAACACCAGTCTTATCATTGTGTTTGATAGATATTATAGTTGTTTTCATTGATATTCATTATAGCAGTCCTTGTGATGACATATGTCCTTCATGTGTTTGTTATTGTGATATTATTGTGAATGCATTAATCATCATTATTGTTAACAACATCGGCTTGTCTCTTATCACAATCTTGGTCATGATCAAATATTTGGTTGTCATTTTCTTCATTACTAGGGTATGTTATATCTTTGTCTTGCATATTATCTTGATTGACGCCATTACTCTCATCACTGATGACACAATGATCTACTGTATCTTCATCTTTTACATCAGCTCGGTTGACTTGTTCTATGCTATTTTCACATCTATCTTCATTTTCTTTAAATGTTTCTTCAATATATTTTTTTATTTCATCTATGTCTTTAAAGATTTTCTGGAGAAGATTCATGAATTATTTACTATAAGATGCTATGAATGTTGTACAAAGGTTTTTTTTGCCTTCCAAGGTAAAAAGGTGATTTTTATATTTAATAATAATAATTTTTTATTATGATATTATAATTTTTAATAATGTGATATTATCGATAATATAATTTATTTATTGCAAAATTGAATGGTATATAATATATTATAATAATAATTAATATTATTTTTGTAATATATTAAATATACATGGAATTTAGGGTTTGAGGTGTTGAAGCAATCGTGAGGAGGAGGCGTTGGGTGGTGGCTGGAAGGAGGGCGACAGTGTGGAAGGAGGGGAAACAATGTCAGAAGAGTGCAGGAAACAACTAAGGCAAATGATGGTGTCGGTGGCGAGTGGAAATGGAGTGTTAGCACAGATGGAGTGTGGAGAGCGTCCTGGAGTTAGGGGTGTTGGCGTAGATGGAGTGTAAAGCAGGTGGAGAGTGGTGGGAGGAGCAACGCGCGGTGATGACGGAGCAGTGATGAGCGTAGGAGTGGGAGTGGGTGTATGCAGGCGTGGTGAATATGAGGGACGTGAGAAGATGTATGCAGGCGTGAAGGGAGACTGTGAGCAGGTGATTTCTATGGTGGAGAGAGAGCAACAAGAGAGAGGAGCAACGTGTTGGCAAGAGGATGAAACATGAAGGAAGAAACGCGTGGAGGGAACAGAGCAGCACCTGGAGAAATGGGGGATGGTCGGAGATGGGCTCAGAGGAGACTGCGATTGGGCAGGAGAGGAACATCGTGCTATGGTGTGAGGAGGGAGTAGCGAGGACGTGGAGGAGTAGAGGATGAGAGTGGAGCAGTGTGGGCACAGGGAATATAAGGTGGACAGCAACGTGGAGGAGCGTGCACGCTGGGAATGGGAAAGAGAAAGTGTGGAGGGAAGGGCGATGGTACTAGGAGTGCAGCGAAAAAAGATAGGAGGATAGGTGGGCCGAAACTGAGCTCAACAGTGGGAGGAGTCGAATCCGAACTTAGGGGTACACTGCCATCATCAAGACTTTAATCTCCTTGGTTGTAAGAGTCTCTAAAACTTTCTTTGCTTTTTGGTAACTGCTAAGATGAGACGCTTTTTGGTAACTGCTAAGATGAGACACCCTAATTGTGGCCTAGGACTAAATTAGTCACTCCTTTGTTCTTGTCACTTCATCCTTAATAAAATTGTCTTAACTTTTTCCATAAAAACATCATCATTCAAAATAGAAAGCTCATAGGGAACCCTGTAAATATGGGGTAACACATTCTCAGCCATCGTTAAGGAAGACTCACATAGTAGAACCAAAACAGAAAAAACAAAAGTAGCAGAAGCGAAGAGAAGGTATGAAGAAGAGAGACCTCAAAATATTATGGAACTCACTTTTCAACTAATTGTAGCAAAGAGAATAACACTAGCAGAGGAAACAAGGGTACGATGAATTAATATAAACCAAATAAAATTCATTCAAAATAGACATTTTCTTGGCTAGGATCTTTGAAAAAATCCAAATCTTGAATCAAATATGTGGAAAAAGTTATTTCAAGGAATTTGATGACCATTATGAAATCAAGATTGCATAAGGATTTCCAAGCATATTCAAAGAATCCAAATCTTGAATCAAATACGTGGAAAAAAATTATTTCAAGGCATTTGATAACCACTATGAAATCAAGATTGCATAAGGATTTCCAAGTAGACTCAAAGAAACCATACATGAAACCCAATCAAATTCCAAATTTCTTTGCTAGGAAAATGGAAAAACTATCTCTAGGCATTTGATAACCACTATGAAGCTAAGATTGCATAAGGAATTCTAAGTAGACTCAAGCAAAAACCACATAAGCCATCATTTATCTATTGAAAGGAATAAAGAACTTGACAAAGTTGCAAACAAGAACACTTGCGAGACTTGTTATTCACAATTCTAAATCCTAAACCAAGTGGGTTTGGAACACTTTAAGTAGTGTGGGTTGTGTTTTATGATTTTGTGGAAAGATGTAATGCTAAATCAACATACAATTGTTAGTGCAAAAGCTATGACAATGGAACGAGTTGCTACAACCAACAAAATGTGCATAAGCAATCAGGAATAGTGGAAGAAGTCATTTTGGAGAAGGGATTACACTTAGCATAGAAAGCTCTTCAAAATATACATTACTACAAGCTTGCAAAATATGCATAAGTAGTCAATACCATAATGAACTAAGACAAAATTGAGAAAGAGACTAAGACAAAATTGAGAAAGAAAGATTTACAAATGGAAAAACAAGGCCTTTCAAAGAATGATAGCAAAATTTTCTTAATGTTCAAAAGAGACTAAGATAGGCCAATAGGATTATAAAATACAAGCCACGGTCTTTGTCACCAAGTTCCCTGTATTTGAAGCTTGAAATTCAAATTTGGGTGAATCTAAAATCCAAGCATAAAATTCACCGAATTATATACAAGGTTGGCATATGATCAAGGATTAACAAAAGAGGAACCTGCCACTCATTGTCTGTTGTGAATATTTAAATGATATTATTAATTATAAATAAATAAAATATTAGATTACTAAGGTGAAACTGTACATGCTCAAGTCTTATAAAGGCTAGCCTCATAGTAATATTTTATCATCATCTACCAATATATTATTATTATTTATTCTCAATCATGGAAGTGAGACTCGCTTATTAACTATCCAACTAGATACGGTTCTGCCATTTGGTATTAGAGCGGGTTCCCTTCTCCTACACTGAGCTCGGATTCGACTCCTCCAATCACACTTCCTCTTCCTCTCACAGTCACCTTCCTCCACACTGCTCCCATTCATATCCACCCTCCACGCTGCATCACACCCTCTCCACTTTATTCCAGGCACCCTCACCCTAGTAGCACCCTCACGTTGCTCCCCAAATCCTTCATTTCATGCTAACATCCCCCCGCCCACTTCCTGCCCCAACTCTCGCACGTCCTTCCCTCCATCCAGCCTGCCCCATGCGCAAACTCTTCCATTCCCATCCTTCCCTCTTCCCCGCGACCACCACAAACCTGCATCCCTCTGTTCCATCTCCCACCTGCTCCATCACCTTAGTCCATCTCCCACCTGCTCTCGCTGCGTCCCACCCTTTCGCCTCTGCTCTCTATGTCGACCTCCTCGCTCGCTGATCGCCCACACAAACATCCACACACATCTCCAAGCCCTCTCGCTGATCCATTCACGCTGGGCTCCTTCACGCTCTTCATATTCACACTCCCTCTCCACGTGCCTCCATTCTCTTCACGCCCAGTCCCTCCTTCCACCCATTTTCCTTCCTTCCTCTACAGCCATCTTCCTCCGCTCCAGCCCGCGTGTCTCCCCGCCTCTCACAAACTCCTTTGCTACTCCATCACAACCGCTCCACGTTACTGCTGTCACTCCACGAAAAAAAAAAATAATACAAAAACAAATATTAGAATGAAATTGTTATTATTACATAATATCAAATTTGTAATAATTAATTTTGTTAAAAAATAAATTTGTTTTTTATTAAAATTTTATATTATTCAAGTTTATAATAAAATAAAAAGTATATAATATCATAATAATAGTGATATTATTATTATATACATTTTATTTTTATTATTTTATCTGTATAGAGTCAAAATAACGTCCAAAAGCATATAAGGACCCAGACCATGGTTAAATTAAAAGACCAAATCGAGAAATTGGAGAAGGACATCAAGGCCCTCATCATTAACCAAAAGAGATTGAAGGAAGAAATGGAAAATAACAATAAAATGCTTAAGAAAGAAATCAAAGATGAAGTTGTTTTTGGTACTAGAAAGAAGGCTAGATGAAAAATTGGACATCATAAACAAGAAACAAAAAGACTTGGATGAAAAAATGAGTACCATGACTCAAGACATAAATACCATAACACAGAACTTGAGCACCATGACGTAGAACCATAATGGGTGTGTGCAAGAAGATGAAGGACCTTTTTGTGCACGTTAGATGCAATAGAAACCTGAAAAATCAAGCATCCCTCAACTTACTTGGATTTTTTGAGATACTTATGCAAAATATCTTGCATTGA
>LPNX010211603.1:211316-234792 GCA_001517045.1 Pseudotsuga menziesii | reverse complement strand
AAAAGAATGATTTATTTTTGCATATCAGCATTGAAGGGCTCACTATCTACTAACCCTTCAAAGCGAAATGGGCTTATAAATATTTAATATATTTTTTTTTAAAAAAAAATTCACTGCCGTCGCTTAAGCGACAGCGATCTCTGTCGTTTTTGCGACGCCTTCCCATGCTATCTGTCGCAAATGCGACAGTTTTTGGTGATATGTGGCAATCCAAAATTAAACATAGGTGTCACATATCTGACACCTCGTCTTCATCCCTGTCGCTTAAGCGATAGAAATCTCTGTCGTTTTTGCAACGCCTTCCCATGCTATCTGTCGCAAATGCGACGGTTTTTTGTGATACGTGGCACTCCAAATTTAGTCATAGGTGTCACAAATGCAACGCCTCGTCTTCATCTCCGTCGCTTAAGCGACACATATAGATGTCGTTTTTGCGACGGTCGGTGATGATATCTGTCGCAAATGCGACGGTTATTGGTAACACCCAGGTGCTTAAAAATCAGATCTATCTGTCGCACATGCGACGACTCTTCTCCATATCCGTCGCTTAAGAGACAACTCTATCTATTGTTTTTGCGACGCTTACTCCCTAAAGCAATGGTTTAAGCGACAGTTATACCTGTCGCTTATCCGACGGTTAGTTAAGTGTCGCTTAACCGACGGTTAGTTAAGTGTCGGATAGCCGACGCCACGTGTCCGACGCTTAAGAAAAAATCAAAGTGTCGTACATGCGACAGGAAAGTGTTGAAAATCCGACATGACGGCCGTCGGATTTTGGGTCGAAATGTAGTAGTGGGTCTAGTTCCGATGAGGCTTTGACATCTATGAGGTCGATGTATTTTCGCATGAGTCATATGGAAGATCCTTGGATTCTTCCTACACCGAGTACTTCGAGTGAGCCCATCGTGACGGACATGCCATTGCCTGCAACTATGGTAGCTTATCAAGCTAATCTTGAGTGTGTTGTAGAGCCCAGTCCTTCCTCTTCACAGACGGAGGAGGAGGACCCTTATGTGCTGCCTGCATGGGTAGTATAGTCTTCTCATGCACACGACTACCTTAATAGTTTTTTCCCTTCAGATGAAGCGATTATTGAGGCCATGTCGGGAGTTGAGCCACCATGGGAAGAACTCCATCATAGATATTACTTCCTTCCCGAGCTTGACCACTTGGAGCGTGAGGACTTTAGGGAGGTTCTTAGTGAGAGAATTGGTAGTACTATGGTTCCATTAAGCTCTCTTGGTCCGATGGCTGATGGAAACATGGAAAATATATCTCCAACGATTCCTATAGATATCTCTCGCAATCCTGGAAGGATAGAGAATGTCTATATTGGGGTAGAATGTTCCCATGCTGAGATTCAAGAATACACTGAGCTGTTTAAAGAATTCTGTGATATCTTTGCTTGGTATTACGATGAAATGCTAGGTATTGACCCTCGCATTGTCGAACATGAGATTAATACTTATCCCAATGCTAAGCCTGTTCGGAAACGCTTGCATGCGGTGAATCCTAGGAAAGCACCCGCAATTAAGGCAGATATAGAGAAACTGTTGAAAGCTGGTTTTATCTAACCCATTCCCTTAACGGAGTGGGTTTCAAACCCCGTTCTGGTTGATAAGAAGCAGTGAGTGATCTGCATATGTACTGATTTCCATGATTTGAATCGTGCCTATCCTAAGGACAATTTCCCCACACCATTTATTGATCAGATTTTGGATGAGTGTGCGGGTAGCGAGGTTTTTTCCTTCATGGACGGATTTTCTGGATATAATTAGATACAAATTAAGCCCGACGACCAACATAAGATTGCATTTATTTGTCCTTGGGGAACTTTTGCATATCGAAATATGCCTTTTGGCCTTAAGAACGCCGGAGCTATTTTTCAGTGGGCCATGACCTTGATCTTCCACAATCTCAAATCGATTATCGAAGTATTTTTGGATGACCTTGCTACTCATTCTTGTATGAGAATGCATCATTCTTATCATTTGAGATTGGTATTCGAAATATGCTGCCATTATTTGGTCAGGTAAATCCTCACAAGTGCATCTTTTGTGTGAAGTCAGGTCACTTGTTAAGATTCATCGTGTCTAAAGAGGGTATAAGAGTCGACCCTTTGAAGGTAGAGGCAATACTTCAGTTGTCTCCCCCGAAAAATATTCGTCATCTTCAATGTTTGCAAGGAATGGAAAACTTCTTACGGAGATTCGTTGTGAATTTTTCCAATTTGACTAGAGGCTTCATGCGTCTTTTGAAGAAGGACACCACCTTTTGTTGGGATGAGTGAGCCCAGGAGTCCTTTGATGCACTCAAGCAAGCCCTAGCATCGGCCCCAATGATTAGTCCCCCAGACTATAGCCGTGATTTCCTACTTTATGTGGCCGCATCCATGGAGATGTTTGGTATGGTTTTGGTTCAAGAGGATGAAGAGCTCCAAGAGCATGTCATATACTATTTGAGCTAGAATTTTATTGACGCAGAGATTCGTTATTCTCATGTTGAGAAGCTTGCTTTAGCTACCGTACATGCGGTTCAACGGTTGAGACATTATATTCTCCTTCGCCAGACCTTGGTTGTAGCCCATGTCAATCCGTTTCAATTCGTCCTCACTCGAAGGATGATTGGGGGAAAATATAATAAATGGATTGTCATCCTGCAAGAATTTGATCTCGAGTTTGTTTCGGCCAAGTCGAAGAAATCGTTAATTTTTGCAGAGCTTATATCAGATTTCCCAAGCGAGGCGGAGGAGTTGGTTTGTGAAGATACGTTTGTCGATGAACACGTCTTCTTAATCTCAAATTTAGACCCATGGTATGGGGATATCATTATATATTTACAAACATTGAAGGTCCCTACTCACCTCTCACGGGATGAACAACGACGATTATGTCATGTGTCTAAGAATTACCTCATAGTGGATAACACTTTGTAAAGCCATGGGGTAGATTCCATTTTAGGACGCTGTTTAATTCATGAGGAGGCTAAGATAGTGCTGAATGATTGCCACAGAGGGGCGTGTGGTGGTCATTTATCTGGGCTTTCGACAGCCCAAAAAATCTTAAGAGCAGGTTATTTCTGGTCGTCGATCTTTAAGGATTGTATGGATGCGGTCAAAAGGCGCCACCCTTACCAGGTGATTGCACGTAATATGCACTCGAAACCTGCCCTGTTACATCCCATCATCATCGTCGGTTCCTTCACTAAGTGGGGGATTGACTTTATGGATTGCAACCCAGATTTAGCTGGGGGGCATCATCATATCATAGTGGCCGTTGATTACTTCACTAAATGGGCTGAGGTTATGCCTACAGTTAAATCTAACGGTGAGATAGCCGCGCACTTCGTATTCAACCAGATTATTACTCGGTTCAGGATTCTGAAAGAGCTTGTCACTGACCATGGCTCACACTTTCAGAATCATATGATGGAAGAGTTGGCATCAAAGTTAGGGTAAAAGCAAGAGCATTCCTCCTCTTACTACCCTCAAGCGGATGGACAGGTAGAAGCAGTGAATAAATCACTCAAATCCATTCTCCAACGAACCATCGCACAAAGCAAGAATAATTGGCACATCATGTTATATCCTGCTTTGTGGGTATATAGAACCGCTGTTAAGACTACCACAGGTTTTTCTCCATATCAACTTGTACATGGAGTGGAGTCGGTATTGCCGGTTGAATGCGAGATTCCTTCTTTGAAACTAGCTATAGAACTCTTACCAGACACTTCCCCATTGGAGGAGCGTTTGGTCCACCTTGAGAAACTTGATGAGCAGCGTCGAGATGCCTTAGTAGCTCTAGAAGTAAATAAACGTCGCGTAAAGGTCCAGTACAATAAGTCTGTCCGTCCAAGGAGGTTTAGTGAGGGAGACTTGGTCCTTTTGTGGGATCAACCGAAAGAACCCTTGGGGGTAGGAAAGTTTAACCCCATGTGGCATGGTCCTTACGTCATCAAACGTGTGTTAGACAAGGGCGCTTATGAGTTAGTGGATTATGAGGGAACGGCCTTGGTGGAGCCTAGAAATGGGCTCTATCTCAAAAAATACTATGCATAATTTTCAGCCAAGGCTGGTTATTGTATATTATTGTATAGTTTTGCATAGGTAGGTATTTTTCTTATAGTGATTGGGTTTGTGATTAGTTTTTGTTTCTTTTGGCAGATGTCAATGGAATCTTCCACCTACGTAGGATTCACGGATGGTGTGAGCTGTCACACTCAAAACTCAGCCTCTGCTGCTTGGGTGATTTATACTCCTATGGGTTAAGTACTGTCTTCAGGAGGCATATGTTTATGGCCATCTTCAAATAATGTTGCTGAATATAGTGCCATTATTGAGCTTCTACGGGATGTCATTTTACATGGCGTTCTCTCTCTTGAGGTATGTCTTGATTCGGAGTTAGTAGTGTCATAGCTTAATGGTTTGTACCATGTTAGAGATCCGACGTTGTTAAGAAGATTCTTACGTGTGAGATTATTAGAACGACAATTTGACAATATAACATACATACATATTCCAAGAATTAATAATCAAGTTGTTGAATCATATGCTAACTACGTGTTAGATTGGCATTTGTTTCATACACAATAAATTAATCACAAACACAAATTTTTACACGTGTAAATAAATAAACCGATCATCATAATTTTTTTTATAAACATCCAAAATGTGGTAATACGTAGTGTCATGATACAAAAATGGGGCTCTCGAGCCACCAAAATATAATACACGGTAATACAAAACTCCCAGGTATCTAAGCCTGTGGAGGAGGAGGGGGGTTGTGATCATGGAAGGTCACTACGGCTCTAGCTAGCCGTCAGAATAATCGCACCCATGCTCATGGTACACCCACCACCTGGCGCTACATAGCCTCATAAAAGTCCTCGACTTGCGCCATGGGAACTCTGTGTGTCAGCCTCACAAATTTGGTATGAATGCTCTGGAGTGTCCGCTCTGCATCCACACCCGTGATATCATCTCCTCTTCCCCTCCGTCTATGACAAGGAAATCCTTCAGGCCGCCGTAGTCCCACATCTGCATGCATATGGTAGATGTCACTATGTATTGTCACCCAAAAACATGTCTTTTGATTCCATATAATCAGAAAACACAAAAAAATTAAATAACTCAAAAATTTAAAGAGAGGGTCGAGATTCGTTACCTATGTCACCGTATGCCGATCCTGGTGGTAGCGGCATGTCCGAACCCCCCGAAAATCTATCCCCGCATAGGGGTAGTCATCAATGGCAACTATCTGTCGTCGCCACCACAAAAATAACTCAGCTGGATAGGGGTTGGACACCCTAACTCCACCCAGTCTACGCATCGCATCCACCCAACGCCGTTGGGCCGAATATTGAACCCCGTGTAGAGGAACGTCAACTCTGGGGCTCAATCCTAGAACACGCTCGAAGAAAAATGTGCTCAGTATGCTGCTAAAACTGAAGTTTTTCACTCTTCCCATCTTACACTCACTGAGCTGGTGTTTCATGTTGCTCAGTAGTGTAGTGCTCCAGTCATATATCGTGGGTCTCATGCACTCCATTGCATAGAACATCAGAGGCCGGGAGGCCTGGTGGAGTGAAGCCAAGCCTGCTATCCTGCCCAGTGTCAGTAGGATGGCCTTTAGGCCCAGCACCTGTATAGAGTTGGTTGGGATCTGACTCCCCACCTTTTTCGTGTCCGGGTAGCAGTACACCACAATGTACTCATCTATAGTTGGGCCACCTTCAGGCCCGCGATAATATAAGTTCACTACTTCCCCCCGTCAGGAAATTCCAGTAATAAAGTATATGTCATCCACCTCTATGGTGAGGGAAATCCCATCTATCTGGAATGACTCAGAGTCTGGATCCCAGTAATCCACCAGCATCTGCAATAGTCTTGGTTTGGCCCTTAAGCCACCAAGACACCAAAATTTGTAGAGCCCACATGCACATAGCGCTTGTTGAGCCATTAGATTGGCCCTTACTTCCTCTTCTACATCACCATGTTCACGTTTTCTCCATTCTAGGACCATCCTGCACAAAAAATTGCAAGTTTACCAATTAGAATACTTAAAAAACCTCATGCGCGGATGCATACGTGACTGTTTTCCAAACAGCCGCGTATGTATGTGACTATGAGGGCATTTTCCGCATATATCCAGCCCTATACGCAGAAAAACCCTCGATTTTCATGTGGGCTACAGCGCCTATTTTGGATTGGCCTAGACATCCCAAATAACCATGGAATTTGATAAAAATTGCATCAAAATGGAAGAGAAGAGTATGGGTAAGTACCTGGAAGAAACGGTAGTGGATTCTGCCAGCTGGATCTCTTGGAATTCGCTGTTGAAAATTTGAGCTCAAATGGGTAAAAATTTCAAGTGTTTTATAATGTTTTGAATTTTTTACTATTTATAGAATTTTTTCAAATTTTTGAAAATTTTTACCCCCTTTCCTATAGTTTGGACCATTTCTAATCATTTTGGACCGTTTTTGACCTAATTTATGATGTAGGAGACCTTTTTTAGTGTTGTTTCAGCCGTTGGATTGACCCGTTCATGCCGATCTCAGGTATCATGTCTAAACTGGCATATAGGTTAGGTTTCATAACCATTTGCATTTTGCATAACCTTATGACCATTTCATCATAGCCTTAGGTATGAACCCACTCTATTATGTCACAGAACCCTCTTGTTGTTTTAGAAGTGGCATGATATGAGTGGTAGAGCTTGACCATACATGGGTACCCTAGTTAGCGCCGTATTTGTATTTGGTTCCCATGCTGACATTTTGTCCCTTAGGGTGTGGGAGTCCGTTGTATAGTATTGCCATGACATTTCGCAAGAGCCTCATACTCCTCTTGATCTTTTGCTGGCCTATTTCCCTTAGGACTCCCTTATGTCAAGTTGTAATTGCATTATCATGAGATTTTCCTACCTTATTAAGCTTTATGATGGCTTCCCTGACATTGCATTTCAGCCATATAGCCCGAGCTTGTCTCATGTCTAGACATGCAGAGCCATTTTATATATCCTTTGCAAAGCTTGTCTCATGTCTAGCCATGCAGAGCCATTTTCCCCTGAGTGTCGCTATCCTACACATGTATCCTTGCATTGAGCATAGGTATGTTCCACTGCTTGGAACTAGTTTGTTTGCCCCTATGACACTCGTCTCCTCCTAGTCTGTAACTATAAAGCAGTTTTATTCTTTTTCAAGCTTTTTAAATATTTGAAAACATCCAAAAAAATCAAAAAACCAAAAAGTAGGACAAGGAAAGATGTTATATTTGGAAGCTGTCGAGTTGTGTCTCCTTCAAACAGAGCACTGTATATCACATCCGTTGGTTGGGTTTATATTTTTACTTTAGGAGTTGTACTCGTTTATCTGAGTTTATCTACACCAACTGGTTAAGCTTCCAGTCCCCATGGAGCCTCTATCGATGCCTCCTGTGTCGCAGAGATGTCCCAGTTTTGTATATCGAGTCTATGTTGCCTTTATTCAGTCACCATACGCCATTTTTTATTTTGTTTGAAGGAAGTTGAAACCTGAGTCGGCCATCCCTCAGTTATCTTGACTTTGCATGTCGGCCATTCCCGGTATAGTTACTAGTTCGTGCACCTTATGATCGAGTCCTTCCACATCATACAGCTTCACTGAGTACCTCGTGTTGGATGATGGGGGATGCCTTAATGCCCTCCTTCCAGCGGATTTCATCCCATTGACTTCAGATCATTTATTCTGGGATTGGAATCCAGAGTCATTTTTGAGTGCCTTGAGACTTGCAGTCATCAGTGGCAGGTTCTCTCGCCATCGACAGTCTTTGGGAATACATCAATGTCCCCTGATCAATGGATCCTCTCAAGTGTTCAACCTCAAAACATTTATTCACACTTGTTAGTTTTCACTCTAGTACCTTGATTCCCATTTTCATTATCTGTGGGTGATCTCGCGTCTGTTAACGGTATACATCAATGACCGGTAATGAGATGATGGACTACTATGTTCGACCTTGACACCTCTATTCGCATAGTAGGACATGTACTCATAGCAGTTTGTGTAGAAGACCTTCCAGATTGGTGGCATCTCTTATATGCTACCTCCTTGATCGTGACAGTGTTCATGAGATTTCAGCTCTCGTGACTTGATTCCAGTATATGTCAGACATTTTCAGTCATTATGGAGATCTTGATCCATTATATATCTTCAGCCAGTATGGAGATCATGGTCCTTTGTATATCTTCATCATGGAGATTCTGATCTATGTATATTGTACGTGGTGATGACCACTTATGTGATGTCTTGTATCATGCCTATTCATGGCTATTTTACTCTTATGCATTCGGGACTGCTATATGTATTTGTAGTATGTGCAGAGTTGTATCATTGTACTATGCTGTTTGGGTGGCTGGTCTTCCATTTGGGATCCTTCATCACTCCACTTCTGGGATGGACTTATAATGTATTTCGGCCATTGTATGACCCCTCTGACCTCACACATTAGGGGGCATTTGTTATAGCTGATTTTACCACACTAGGTGAATCACGCTTGTATGGCCTTCCCCTATCCCTCTGCAGACTCCTTAGACCCCTTGGACCATTTTTTGTCCTTTGATGTTTCCTTGACCATCCCTAAAAACATGTGAAAATTAATACACGTGACTTTTAAACCTATAATCACGTATATATGCGGGTTTGACCCCTAAAACCATGTACATTAGGATGTGTGCATAATCCAAATCCTTTTGGAGTTTTCCTTGACATGGATCTGACTCACTTGACTCCTGGCCTTCCCTATGCCTTGAGATCGCTCGGATTCGACCTTTCATTACCCCTTTGAAAAGCCATATAAGGAACTCTTTGGTACATTGAAGGCATAAGAAAGAATTGAGAGCAAAGAAACTATAGTCCATTGTTGCTGGAACTTGTGCTTGAGTCTGCATCCCTTTGTCCCTTGGAGCACTTTTGTGTTCTTCCCAAGATTTCCTTTTGCTTGTGAGCTTGCTATCGAGAGATGGAGGATTGAGGTGGTGGAGGCCCAAGTGGGGGATTCAGTTTCTCCGATTTGCAGACGTGCCAACAGAGGTTGTATCCATTGTAATCTCTGATTTTATATTAATATAAATATCTTTTCCTGTCCAATAATGTATGTTTGAATGAATATTTTATCCATGGATGATTTAAAATGCTTATATATTGTTGATTATATATTCTAGAATAGATCTAACACCAATATATATAGTATGTTTGTCTTGTTTACTTGTTGTTGAGGAAGTGATTTATCAATTCAAGCTGAAGTTGGAAATCTCAACGGGGATCTACTTCAACCGTCTGGAATAAGGTACGAGGTCTGATCCTTTAGTGTTAGATATTTAATTTCTATTGCATATTGGAAAGGATTGATTTCTGGAGTCAAGCTGTCTGTTGTGGTACCCCAAGCTATAGGAATTTCTCTCCATAACAGACACTAAGTATATTTGAAGCCAGAGATGGTACATACAAAACATTTGAAAAATAGCCATTCTCAAGATCAACCATACCTTGTCCTTCTGAAATGATGGTGGATTCATCTCCCATGTGAATGGGGATGGATTTTCCAGTCTCCAAGGATGAAAATGAGTCTCTTTCATCCATCATGTGGTTCGAAGCTCCAGAATCAATCAAGAGTGCTTTGGACTTTGAAGTGCTTTCCATGAGGGCATGAACTTTTTCATGCTGTGGTTCCTGATCTTGCTGATCTCTCCTCCGAAAGATTTCTGGAAGATTGATATGACTTCTCTTAAGGAGAGAGGTAGCTTCATCAAGCTTCTTCTTCATGCATGCATGTTTAGGGTGAAAGCCCTTCCTGCAGTATGAACACTTGACTTTTTTCCTTTCCATGATGCCCTTTCCCTTTGTTCTTTTTTGAGCTTGAAGACTCATCATGCTACTGGTTTTCAACTTTAGTCTTAGGAGCTTTGAATTTAGTTTTCGGGTTCTTATGCTGCTTTCCTTTACCCTTTAGATCTTTGGGCCCCGAGACATGGAGGGCTTGATCACCGGAGGATCTGATGATCCCCATTTGGACAAGCTTATCATGTTCGCTTGTTAGGGACTCAATGAAGGCATTGAGTGTAGGCATATTCCATCCAGGGGTTGTGAGCTTCCCCGCATGGAATGTAGAGGCAAAAACTGAATAATGAGCTCCATGTTTGGAGAGTATGGCAAGGATGAGCTGATCATCCTCCTTCTCCACTTTGCATTCCTTCAACAATAAGACAATGTGCTTGAACTTTGTGAAAAAGTCATTCAAGGTCTCAAAAATGGAGGGATGGAAAGATATCAATTCATTTTCAAGCTGGTACACTCTCAAATCATCCTGATTTCCATACAGGGCTTCCAATTTGTCCCAAATTTCCTTTGGAGTCTTCAATCCCAAAAGATGGAAAAGAAGATCTCGGGAAACAGAGAGGCACAAGAATCCAAATGCTTCATCCTTCTTGTTCAAGAATCAAGATTTGTCTATTGCAAAACCAGGCTCTTCTTCACTTTCCATCGTGACCCTATAGAGTCCTCTAGAGTGTAGCTAGATCTCCATGTCTCCTTTCCATGAGTGGAAATTGAATGAATTCAAAAGATCTACAGAAGAATGCATTTGAATCTGCTGGAGGGAATGCTTTCACCTGCCAAAAACCTGAAAATCACAACAAAAAGGGCAATGTAAGGTCGGACAGCCTGCACATTTTAGGCTTTCATCACACCCATCATAGTTAATTAAGCAAGCTTAATCAACAAGTTCTTTACTTGGGGTATTAAGTGGTAAGCCTTGGCTTTTGGTGCAGTGCTGGATTTTTGAGCTATTGCTCAATTTTCATGCAAGATCTGTTAAAAACCTTGTTTTTGAGAGATCTGAGCTTCGTCCCACTGTGAGCTCTGATACCATATTAATCTGTCATAGTAATCTAGGGACTAAACACAAGTCTCATCAAAGATTAATAACAATAAGTCATGAAAATGGTGTAATTGTGCTACAAAATGAGTATCCGCTCTGTATATTCACACAAAGAATGAGTAATACAATACAAGATCATGCTACAAGCATGAATGACAAAGCAATTTGAATTCCCAAGGAGGTCATTCGAATTGAATGAGTGAGTCTAGCTTAACTGAATGTAAGCCATAGTCCACACTCAAGTTAACCACTGATCAAAACCCTAATTGACTCAACTGAGCCCTAACTGAAGTTGGAGTGCAATAAATGAATGAGTCTAACTCAAAGTAGGTCAGACACATGTCACAGCAAGCCAACCATCAAGTGGTAGCGCATCAATGACTCCAATGAACCTCGATGAGGTTAACTGAAGTGTAACTGAACATCAGAAGTGGTTGGAGGCACCTCTATTGACTCTAGTTCATTAAATAATCAATAAATAATCAATTTAATGATGGAGGGCACCTTCATTGCTCTATTTAACTAATTGTAACCATTCGTTAGCAATATGGGGCATTAATGACACTCAGATCACCCCCAGAGTGCTCTAGTTAGCCTCCCCGAATGTAGGAGAAGGCTAAGTTAGCCTCCTTGACTGAAGGTAGGCGTGGGTGTGATCTAGATGATGTCATATAGTGCTCCTCTGATGTCAATTAAGTCAATAATACTTAGGATAGTGGTTTAACTAGGCCAAATTGACCAAAATGAGTGTGCAAGGTGGTAAATGTCTCCAACAGACTAGGTGGGGATGAGGTTGACTTCCCATAGTAGGAATAGTTAGAATGGATATGGAAGGGTCACTACCTCCAGGTATAAAGGGTGGTACGGTAGGAACCATGGTGGTTGGTATGGGACCACCACTAGTGGGTAGCATAGCAGCAGTGTGTGCAGTGTAAATGGGACCACTAGAACCCGAACCTGTTGGTCCGGTAGAAGGGACATCCGTGATGATGGGTAGAAATGACACAATACAACCACCAACTATCCCTTCGTAGAAGGGATCTGGATGTACACTAGCCATGGGGCTAGATGGGGAAGTGAAAAAGGTGGGTTTGGATTGATATAAATCCAAATCAGACTCAGAGGCCATGTGTGGCTTTAAAGGTGGTGAGTGACGTCAAAGATGGCTCCGACGGTGACTGTTCAAAGAACCGAACAGGGGGGTGTGCCCCCTAATCCTATGCGAGTAGCGTGGTGGAGCTATTATGACTATATGAAGTGTTTTTTGATGAATGTAAACTCGAGAGAATCAATCACAGGCTCAAAAACCCAATTACAACCGAGTGTGTAGAAGGAGAGTGTATGAAATGCCAGCTCACAGGCCAACAAAAAGGCGAGTCTACAACAAAGGGCTAGAAATCCAACAAGCAGAACTACCTATCAAATTAAAATGACCCACTAACCTATGGGGTATGGGGGCAAGCAAGCCCCTAACTAAAAGCTGGAAGCCCCTCACAAATCGTATCCTCAGCAGGGTGATGAAATCCCAGTCAGAAAATTTGAAATGGAATAACCATACATGCTAAGAGAATCCCACTATCGAGAAGGACCTCTGGGTAAAAAATCCCTAGAATATTGGCCACTAGGATACCTCATTCATGACACATCCGTTCACTTTACTGATGCTCAAGACCTTTTTCCCTTGACACCCAGTATACGTTGGCATGCACGAGGATGAATATGATGGTTTAGCCTTCGGTGCAAGATGGAGTGCATTATTCCACCATGAATTCTGAAACCCCTTCGTTGTTCCTTACTCCTGCTGAGCAGTGGGCCTCCCGAAAAACTGGCTCTGACTGTGTTAATAAATACAAGAGGGTTTTGGTTTCCTACTAGACAACAACTATGTCTCAGAATGTGAATGACAGAGGGGTGTTGTTTGGATGCCTATCTCAAAAGTCCTAACTTAAATACAATATTGTTTTATCCTCAAGCAAGGTTACAATGTTGATTTGTATTTAAGTTAATTTTAAGGCTCTTCTCAGGGTCATGAACTGAGCGTTTCACTTAGTGGTGTGAATTATGTGCAACTGTATGTCAAACGCAGAAATCCATGAAGAACATGTTCCAATATCACTGCTAGGATGCAAATATAATGCAGTAAATAACAGTAATGAACAGTAACGCTGCAAAATAAAAAATATCTTCCGTTAATGAAATTATGCTTGAAACAAATGAGTAGTAAAGGAACTTTTAATCAAACACAGGAAACAAACTTGGGGTTTCAACAATGGATCTCAACTATGGAAACTCAAAAACCAAGCAGGGGAGATCTCAAATACACCAAGGGTAAAATATCAAATATGGAAACAAAAATAGGTCGAGATAGGGTTTGGGACAAATAGGGGTTTGAAACAGGCACAAGAAACAGACTAAAAACTGTTGATTGCACCTGTCAGCAGAAAAAATGTGATATGGGTCACATGGAATAGAGGGACAGTTGTGATCTAGGTAGAAAACAATCAAGTTGCACACAATAGAGGGTAAGACGCAACTAGGTCACTTGAAATTGAGTCACAGGAGTGACTGGAGTCGCACCATAAGATGGAACAGGAGCGATTTTGGGAAAAAATAGACAAGTCGCGCAAAAAATAAGGTTAAGCACGTCTAGGTCGCTCAAATTCGAGTCGCAGGAGCGACTGGGGTCACTCCAGAAGCTGGGATAGGAGCGATCTAGTTTTTTACACCAGGTCACTCTTATCGGGGCTGTAGGCGCGACCTAGGTTGCGTTTATCATGCGAAAAGGAGTGACTGGGTTGCAGCGTTCAGCTAGATAAGAGCGACTCAGCCTGAACTAGGGAAAATTAAAAAGTAGAGCCAACAAGGGCCAGGGGAGCAGGAAATGACGCAACATGGGTTCAGATCGGTCGCGAGGGGGTCCAATTTGTGACGGATGGTGGCAGAAAATTAGAACAAACCAATGGAAACCCACAAAAAACTGAGATCTAAAAGGATCGACCAAGTGGAGTCATGAAAAAATGTAGTGGGGATTTCTCCCCGGCTACGTGCAGAAGCACCAACTTTAGATCGTTGTGATCATAAGGAAGAATTCAATGGAAAATAGAAAATCAAGCTAAACTAATAATGGAAAGCAAATATTTTTATCAATTTTAACATATATATCGGCTAAACTAATGAAATAAATAAAAAAAGTAAACACACCTTTCTCCTGTAAAGTGGGCCACCGTAGCCATCCTTGGAACTGGTTCCACAACTCCATGTGTTGGGTCTCTAGTTGTTTCCATGGACAATTGTCAAATGAGGAATGGATCCAAGATGGGTATGGAAGATGTCTCAACATACACCATGGAAATGGTATGACAATGAGAATGGTGGCATGGGAGTATGTGAATACCTGAGAGCCAAAGTGTCACGACGTACCCACAAATGAAAATAAGAAAAAAAGGTATGAGTAATTGTTTTGGGGGATCCCTTCACAATGTATTTATAGTATGGTCCTAGGGTTTTTTTACCCAAGGTGGTGACCCATGGTATCTTCCTGTGGTTTTCTAACCCTTTCTCTTTTTTAGGGTTTTTGAACCCTTTTTTGGGAGAGAGTGAGGGTAAAACATAGTAAATAATGATGTTTTGGACCATTTTTGGTTGAAATGCAATTGTTAAGGTCAAACATAAGGGAAATATGGTAGGAATATGATGTATGTATATGGTGTAGATCATGTAGATCTAGGTGAACAATTTTTAATGTTAACAACAGGAGGCATCAATAGAGGGTACATAAGGACTGGAAGCATAACCAGTCAGTGGGGAAAACTCAGAGTAGCGAGTACAACTCCTAAAGTCATACTAACAACCCAACCAATGGATGTGATGTACAGTGCTTTGTTCGAAGGATACATGACTCGACAGCTGCCAAAATTAATATCATTTCCCATCTAGATTTTTATTTTTTTAGACTTTTTCAGATTTGAAAACTTGAAAAAGAATACAAGTGCTTATCGTATAAAACTAGGAGGATATGAGTGCCGCATGAAAGAAAACTAGTTCCAAGCAATGGAACATACCTATGCTCAATGCAAGGAAACATGTGTAGGATGAAGACACTCGGGGGAAGGTCTCCTCCCAGTAAGGGATGATTAAGCTGCAAAGCCTTATGTAAAAGGCTCTGCTTGGCTAGGATTGAGACAAGATGTGGCTACATGGCTTATAGCACTAAAGCAAGGAGCCGACATAAATCTCAATAAGGAAATCAAAACACATGAAATGCAATTACAACTTGATATACAAGGGAGTCCCTATGGGAGATGGCCAACATAAATTTCAAGAGGGATATGAAGCTCTTGCTCAAGGACATGGAAGGATTATAAGGGACTCCCATACCGAAGGGAGGACTCACATCAGGGGTACCAAATGTCAAAGAAGGATCTAACTAGGGCACCCATGAATAGGAAGGCTCTACCACTTACATAATGTCACTTCTAATAGCAGTATGAAGGTTCTTTGACATTAGAAAGTGGTTTCGTACCTATAGTCAAGGAGAAATGGTCATAAAGCGGTGGATAACGCAAGTGGAAATGTAGTCCTAACCTATATGCCGGTTCAAAATTATACTTGTCATGGGCACAAATGGGTCAAATCCCCAGCAGAGTCGCCAATTTTGTTACAGAGAGAAACTTCCTATGTCTTGGGGTATACCACAACAGATTGAATGACACCAGAAGTCAATCCATTCAAATATGCAAGAGAAATAAAGACATATAACACTAAGGGATATGAAGTGTACCTTATTCCAGATGGTTAATGTAGATCCCTATTGAGCTTTTCCAACACACTTGTAGTCACAATGCGCTCTCAACAACAACAAACAAGACAAGCATGCTATATATAAAATTGTTAGGCCTACTCTATCACATATAAACCATCATGTATAATAAAAATAACTTCAGCCATGGATATAATATTCATAGCTATGCACATGTATTGGACAGGAAATGGATATTTCTATTAATAAAACAAAGATAGAACAGTGACAAACTCTGTGGGCACTTCTTCAAACCGGAGAAACCAAGTCCTCCACCTGGGCCTCCACCACTTCAATCCTCCATCACAATGGAAAGAATACAAATCAAATGCAAGCTTGGTAAGAGCAGCACTATGTGCTCCAAAGGGGCAAAGGGATCCAGACTCAAGCATAAAAAAGTGAGGCAACAATGACCTATAGTTTCCTTGCTCTCGAAATTCTCCTCCTTCAATGCATCTAAGAGGTTCAATATATAGCCCTCCAAATGGGAAATGGAGGGTCGAGTTCGAGCATTCTCAAGGCATATGGAAGGCCAAGAGTCAACTTGTTCAGGACTCTATGAGGAAATCTCCAAAAAATTTTGCTTCATGCACATTTCCCAATGTATGCAGGTATTGGCTCAAAAGATGCATGTACACGCAGATATTGCTTTAAAAGTCACGTATACACGTAAACGTGTGTTTTTTGGGGACTTTGTTGGGACATCAAAGCATAATTTGAGAAAAGGGGGTCCAAGGAGTTTGCAGAGGAACATGGAAGGCCAAAAATATGTGACCTACCAAGTGTGGTAAAATCAGCTATAACATCGGGTGAGACCTTACTATGCTTGCAGGGTATTGAAAATCCCAGCACTTGTAGGGTTTTTTTCGTAGCATAAATTGAACCTTAGATCTAACAAACTACAACCAACAATTGTGTGTGTGTGTGTGTGAGAGAGAGAGAGAGAGAGCCAAGGGGTGAGGGAGGGGGGTGTAGGTGATTAGAGATAGAGGGGAGGAGGTTTTTAGGGGAAAGAAAGAGATAGAGATCGTAGTAGGGGTGAGGGGTTTAGGGAGGATTAGGGAATTTAGAGAGAAGGGGAGTGTAGGGTGCAAATAAAGAGAGAGATAAATATGGGGGGTGGTAAGTGGTAAGGGGTGATATTAGGGAAGGAGGTGTAGAGAGAGAGAGTGGGGGTAGGGGAGTAGGATAGAGAGATAAAGAGAGGGAAAGAGGGTGTGGTTATGGGTAGGGATAGTATGAGGGTAGTTAGGGAGAGAAAGAGAGGGGTCAAGGGTAGTCAAAATGTGAGAGGGAGAGTGGGGTGTTAGAGGGTTGAGGAGAGAGAGAGAGAGAGAGAGAGAGAGAGAGAGAGAGAGACCAAGACAGAGAGAGAGATGTAGGGACCGAGGGATGGAAATGTAGGGGTATATAAAATGTATTATAAAACATGTGCACATTTTGTAACTAAAATATGCATGTGTGTTTCTGTTTACCCAGCCTACATATCAACTGACCTATTAATATTGGGATCCTCTAGTGCTAGCATCAAGGTACACAAGCATTTTTTTTTGAAAAGTGAAAGCATGTTTAACAAAACTACGGTTGCATCTAAAAGGTCCCTCAACTTCATGACAGTGTAAATAACATATTATACACTTTAAAAAATAGAAAATAGAAAATCGTGGATTTATTTGTTGGTCAAATTACTTCATGATAAACAATTTGGACGTCAAATTCCATCAATGAAATAGGATATGAATCTCTAGATTATACTATTGTTTTTCTCATTCAATTTGTCACACTTTATTGTGACCCTTTGTCAATATCCCTTGAATTATTATGAAATGATTACTGTTTCAGTGTGGAAGAAAAGCTTTGAAAGCCTGTTTTGACAAAGCTAAAAAATTTAACCCATAAATTAATGGTACAGAAGGAGAAGCATCCATATCATAAGAAGAAACTATTTAAAGGAATTTAATGAGTTGTACTTCCAAATTATGACAGAAGAATGTGAGATCATGGTGCAGTTCCAAATGCATTTAATTAATTCTCACAATGACCTTCGTTAGGAAAAGGGGAAGAACAATTTGTTTTTATCTTTTTAGTCCTTGCTACTTTCGTAAGATAGAGGGGAAGAAACTATTCTTTTTGTCTTTTTAGTTCGAATCTCGGAGTCAATATGGGGGACTAGAATTAAATCAACACATTTACCATGCATTATATAATAAGTATTTTTAAGTAAATTTGTGATAGGACAAATTTTGATCTTTGAGACCTTATTTGGCATATTTTCAAAGTGAGCATATTTTTTTAAATGCATTATTCTCTAAGTCTCGACCACCACATGCATACTATCCTCGTTTCTTGCCACTTCTATGCATGCATTGTCCTTTTCACCTTTGGTGATGTTGACATGACACTGCCATGCACTTTTCCATGAAAATACCATGCACGAAGATGCCTTTGGTATTTTAACAAATTCTTCCTTCATTGGTTGAGTTGTGTGGTATATTTCATGCAAGAAGTCAACCCTATAGCCCTATCTTGAACCGTATAGATTCATTTAATGTTCTCTTCTTCATTGCCTTGGATTCCTTTGCTCATTTATTTCCCTTATGTTGGACGAACAAGATAACAATCAGGTGAGCGAATTAGGAATTTGGATCTCAATTAAAAATATATGTAGCTACATGTAAATTTATATTATCATATGAAACAAATATCAGTAGAACATTTTCGATTTTATGTAATTGAACTTTCGAAAATTCGAGGTCTTACTTCCAAGGTGTCTACATTAAAACTTAAGCCTCATATGTTCATACTTTGAACTAATGGCAGGTAAAGGGAATTGCTTCAGATGATGTAGTTTATGTGGATATTGTGGATGCAAATGCCCAGTGGCTAAGAGAGATATGTCGTGCCAGTATTCCCTAATGGACCAGACTGTTGTGGCCCTCAAATATCAGGAAAGCTTGAATTTTTTTTTGTTTGCTTACATATTCTCTTTTGAAATTTAGATTTCATACTCATTTCATTCCTAGGTAAAGCATATTTTATTTCCATGGTTTTCTTTATATGGATTCTAGATTAATCCAAACCTTAAAAAATTTCAACTAATTCTTACATAAAATATTCATATCATACATATAGTGAATTTGGTTGGACATGGATTGAATGAAGCTCTTGTAACTCAATAAGAGGCCAAAATTGGAGTAATTGTTGACACCATGGCAATTATGAGCATTACTAACAAGGCCATGGAATTCAAAGGCCATTGAGAACATAATTTGGGAAAGGAGGAGGATTTAAAGCATGATGATGAAGAGGTGGTTTCCAAATAGTTGTTAGAACTACATCAAATAAATAGAAATAAAAGTAGTGACAATAGTAATAGTCACAAGGTCTATTATACCAGTCTCTTTCATGCATCGAGAGTTTCTCATACTGTTGCATATATTTCTCTTATATTTTAGTCAATGTCAAACTCTAAAATTGATCGTAAAAACCTGGTATGCCTACTATGAGTTCTTACAACATGAATTCATTTATTGGATATTAAGTGAATCATTTGGGCCCCAATATTTTGCATAACAGGGACACATATATTTTAAGAATTCTTGAATAAAACAAGCCCCTTTTTACAACTGAAATATTTTGGCTTATTTTGTTTTCATTGATTTGAAAGATGTTTCTAATACATCAGGGGATTGGAAATTGGATGTCTCAATCTGCAAGTCATAGTATCTTTGTTAACCATCCTAATACTTAAAAGAATTGATTTAAATTTGGGAGAAAGTGGTTGGCATGTCATTCATTATTTTCATTTCATAGAATACAATAGAATTCAATTAGTAGTTTCACATAATACAATATCATTCCACTCATAGAAACAATATAATTCCACTCATGAACATCTAGAAATTTTCCAAGCTATAGTTAAGGGCATGTCAAAGAACGAACCCAATAGTTTGCATATACAAGAGTTAATGGTTGCATAGATCTTTGGGCTTTTTTTAACAATTCAATTGAGGACGTAGTGAATGAGTGAGTTTAGTGTGATGGGGCCTATCATAATGGGAGTGTAGTTCATTTAGTACAACAGTGAAAGGTTTCTCATGATGTGGTGTCATTGTCTTCTACTTCTATTGTGTAAAATATATGGTCCTTCACTTCAACTTGTAAGTTGAAGAAAGAATTAAATTATCAATAGGTAACAACTTCCTTGCTTTTAGGTTAGCCATATATAGTTTTCCATGGCATCAGATGTTATCCTTTTCTTAGGTATTTCAAAGGATTGAATTGTCTCTATCACAAGAACAAGGATTGACCATCTACTCTTTTAAATTTCAGAGGCTTGATCAATGAATGATGGAGACAAAGTGGGAGATAACTAATTGATGAATTTGGTGATTCTACATATATTACTCTCAATGCATACCAAAATGCATCAAATGGATTTTTCCAACCATGTAATTTGAACGGGATTGTATCGTGGGTAGTTTCCACTATCACAACATGATCATCAAAGAGGGATATCTATTGGAAATCTTGGTCAGAATGATCTAGGAGTTGTTGTGTCCACCGACCCCAAAACTCGCCTCACCTCAAGTGGAAACTAGATCTCCATGAATGATTTGTTCATCAATTAAGATGAAAATTAAGAAGCTCCATACCACCACCAATTCAACCAAAGCTTCAACATAAAAAATGTTCCTATTCTCAAAGGGACCTGTTGCAGCTGCAACATTTTCCCAAAATTCCAAAATTTTTTGGGACCCTCCTTTTGCTTACATTGGTTTATTGTGTCTGATTTGGTTTAATGATTCTTCAGAAAGAATTTTCCTGATGCCAGAAATGATTCACTACTTGTTTAAGTTTACCATTGCCTTTGAATGTGTTTTGAGTGTTTGAGTCGGAAGTTTATTTACTTGTGCCCCCGCCGTTGCGGAGAAGTAATAAGCAACTAGCTTCAATAATTTTCTCCGGTGCATTTTGTATCAATCGGATGACTTTTGGATTTACGTCGGAACATTTTGTTCCTACGTTCTCCGCAGTTGCGGACGGCGGACTATGAAGTCCCTCGACAAACGCATTGACTTTTCAACCTCGCTTTGTTGTTTCGTTGATCCTTAAGTTTTTGGCTTTCGCCGTTGTGGCTGTAACAAGTGCTATCTTTCCAGTCATTAAGTTGATTTTTCCTCCGATGTAGAGTTTACCTATTGCGGAATGTGATGTCCTTTATGATTCCGCCGTTGCGGCTTCTTATCTTTTATTGCTCCAATTTTTAGTCTTGCGAGCTCCGATGTTTTGGTTATTTGGTCTCTCCTGGATATCTTGGTGGTTCATTTAGTTGTTTTACCACTCGACGTTGTGGGGGGAGATGTTCTTGTGACCTCCGATTCTTATATATTCGCCGTCCGATGCTTTCTCCCACCACTCATGGTTGACCGTATATATATATATGGGTTCGAGTGTTGATTATTATTTTGCTATTTTGGGACTGTCATGCACTGTCATTTTCGTACGCTGTCATTTTGCTCGAGCTCGCTAGGACCTCACTGTCAGTTTACCCTCATTCCCAGGTGGCTCAACCGTGGAATTTTAACAGTTTTCTCCTGCCAGTCGCGCAGCAGTGCTAAGTAGGCTCTTGTACGCCTTATCCCGTTCCATTTGATTGAGTGTTTTGATTATTGTTCTGCTGTTAGGTTTTCCACGACCAGTTATCCTTGGTCCCCGTCGTTTACATGCATATATAGTGGGGGCGGGTAGCGTAACTATCAGTGGGGGCGTTTTGTGGCCCACGGGGTGGTTTCCTCCACGACCGTTATATTTTTTGACCCTGCGCTTGGTGGTTGGGAAATTGGTGCAGACGGCCGTTACGCTGTCTGCACCAGTCTACCCTGTTTGATGATAGGCCATTTGGGGAAGGTTTTCATGACCTCCCTATGAAATGTTGGACTGGTTTCCCCACTCAGGTTGCCCGCATCCTCAAACGAAATCCACGTTTTACCTCGCTTTTTCAAAGCGACCCGGTTCACGGCCGGAGTCGAACCCGAGCCGGTTGGGAGTTGTATAGCGCCGCATAGCATTAGATGGACCATAGATGACACATAGGCAGTGTTGTTCCTGAATTACCCCGTTGAATAGATTGAATAAGTCTCCCTATCGTTCTACGCAGCGAAATGATCATGGCGCCCACAGAGAGCTCGAGGTTTCTTCTTTTTAATGTAGATTTTTGTTTCCCACTCAAGTTTTGTTGATTAAGCCATTTTCAATGTTAGACAGGAGTATTTGCGTGAACACATTTGCTTCATTTAATTAATTTCCATCATGTTAAACACAAATGAGTTAAAACATTGCACATTGTTATCTCAATCTTTGCAACTTATCCGGAAATGGCCTAATGATTACAATTTCATATATGACAGGAAGATTCTGAACTCAAAATGTCAAAGCGTCAAAAGAAGAAGGCCCCTGTGGTCGAAGAGGATCCCGTCATAGAAGTCATTACCAAAACCAAATATATTTATGAAGATAGAAAATGTATAACCGGTGTCAAGCCCGAGTACCAGTGGGGAGATATCTACAGGTTGATCACGCGCCGAGAAGTGCCCGATATAGGCTTTGAGGAAGAAGGCATATATGCCAATATAGAAAGGTCTTCACTGATGAATATTTCTACAAGACCAGAGCTCTTTCCATGCTCTGAAGTAATTGGGTGGATTCTTCCTAGGGAAGATGTAACCACTATGATTCTTGAGAATGTTGACAAACAAGGCTATGCTGCCTATAGCCCAGGATATGTATCCTTGGCCTACCACCTACCCTGAAGCACAAATATTTTTGACTGAAGATTGGCTGAGAAACATCAGAATGGACCTCGTTGAGACCCTCAAGAGGATGCTCTTGCCTGGAAGAAACTTTAGAACCAGGCCAACGGGAGAATATGATACTGCGAGCTTAAGGACCCCTTACAGGTTCATTGCCTTAATGCTCAATAGAATTTTTGGAAGAGCTCATTGTTACGGAGAGAAATTCCTATGGCTTCGGGTACCACAACAGACAACTAGACTCCAGAAATCAATCTTTCCCAATATGCAATAGAAATAAAATGTCTAACACTAAAGTATCGAACCTCGTACCTTATTCTGAACGGTTGAATTAGATCCCTGTTGAGCTTTCCAATCTTCAGCTTGAATTGATATAATACTTCCTCAACAATAAGTAAACAATACAAGCATACTATATATCATGGTGTTAGATCTATTCTAGCATATATAATCAATAATGTAAAAGCATTTGACATATTCCAATGGATACAATATTCATTCAAATACACATTACTGGACAGGAAAATATATTTCTGTTAATATGAATCAGAGATTACAAGTGACAACCTCTGACGGCACGTCTGCGAACCGGAGAAACTGAATCCCCCACTTGGGCCTCCACCACCTCAATCCTCCATCACTTAGATAGCAAGCTCACTAGCAAAAGGAAAGCTTGGGAAGAACACAACAGTGCTCCAAGGGACAAGGGGATGCAGACTTAAGCATAAGTTATGGCAACAATGGATTATAGTTTCGTTACTCTCAATTCTCTCTTATGCTTTCAATGTCTCAAGGGGTTCCTTATATAGCTTTTTAAAGGGATACTGAAAGGTCGAATCCATGCAATCTCAAGGCATATGGAAGGCCAGGAGTCATATGAGTCGGATCCAAGTCAAGGAAAACTCCAAAAGGATTTGGATTATGTACACATCCCGATGTACACGACTATAG